>JAYKAV010002958.1:574407-646148 GCA_035582835.1 Phoebastria nigripes
CGGTCGGGGGCGCAGCGCCCCGGGGCGGGGGAGCGCAGCAGGGGTCGGGGCCGCCCCGGTGGGCGCGGAGGGGAGCAGAAAGGATGAGGGGGCGTGCGAGTAGCCCCGGGGTAATCCGGAAAAATAAGGGTTTGATGTGGGTTCGGGTTGGTGGTGAGGGTTTTTTTGGGGGGTGCCTCAGAGCGCGCTCGGTCCGCCTTGCGCGGGGGAGCGGGAAGCGCGGCCGCCCGCGCTGCAGTTGCGGGTCCGGCGCGGAGCGCTGGTGTCCGCGCAGCCTCCGCGGCCTGCCGCGGGGCCGGCGCCCCGCCGCGCCGGAGGAAACACCCTGCCCCGGCCCTCCTCCGCGCGGTTCGACTTTATATTTAATAGATGGCTGTTCATCCATAATTCACGCTGCTCTGGCTCCAGCCCTGCCTCGGCTCCCGTTTACGCCTGCACACCTTTCTCCTTCCCCTTCCCGAAGGGTCAGCCGAGATACTTGCCGAAGGAAGGAGAGAGCTGCTCGGCTGGGTTTTGTCGGCTTAAACATTGAACTGGAAAACATTCCTCTCTGTGGTTTGATAAATAATAAAAGTGATCATTTCGCCTTCCCTGTAAATGACACAGGTAAATTATCCAGCTAGCCACAAAGAAGCGTCACATGCCTGGAAGACAGTGTAATAAAATGCCAATGTATTACGATACGAGTGACCTCAAAAGTGTGACAAGAAGATGATTATAGTGCATTATATATACTGCATTATATGTAGTGCCTTTTTCAACGTTTTCTGAAGCATGAATGAACCTTCMTTTGACTGCTTTTATTGCTAGCTTTTCTCAGCTTGAACTTGCAAGGGGTACGACACAGTACCTGTTCAATTTAGTATGCCCGGGTACATGGCCACGCTGGCTGCTGTTTCTGGTTAAGCCTTTCAAATACATAGGCATACAAAAAACAAAGATAACATCAGCATTTGACTTTTTCTGTATGCGGTACTATATCTAGATAATTTACACATTTTCAGTTGATAGCATTGGCCAGCTAAAGATCTGAGTTCCTACCTTGAAGATTTTACGTTTTCGGATGCAGGCTCCTACCTTTAGACTCCCATATGTGTGCACATACGACGCACCGTTAACTGATAGTGGAAGCTGCTTGTGTCTGTCAGAGGTCAGTAATTTGCATGGCTTGGTTTTGTGTGGTACATGCTGATAAACGTACAGATCCTTGCTAGTCATACAGATGCAGACAGTGTGTATGTGAACATTGCACATTCTGTAATCCCATGATGGGTAAAGATTAAATGCTTAGTTTTACTGTGCTTTGTATTTGTGCCCAAAAGACTCCTGTTACAGATACACACTGAAAAAAATTGATCCTGGTTTTGATGACATCAAGTAATGCTCGCAAACAGAACTGAATCTAATAATAGTTTAAGAAAAATGTTCATTATGGAATACAGGAAGGATGGCTAGAGCCCCAGCATTGAAAGTCAAGCAAGTGACATGAAGGAGCAACCTTACTGCCAAACCACTTAGAAAAAGAATTCTGTGAATGAATTAAGTATGCAATTCTTTCGTCTTTTAAAATACAAAGCAGAACAGCCATTAATAAAGAAGATAATTAGAACTACTAGCATTCTGTGTAATGCAGTCTGCTTCTGAAATACGGCGTGTTTATGTATGCGTTAATAATGCACACATTTTTCCTGACACTAGTCATATCACAGCAGTATGGCATCACAGACGTTTTACAGACTCATTCTAGTAACATCACAGACATATAACATTCTTATTCTAATCACACCATAGTCATTTCAATGTCACATTGTAGTCACATCACATAGCCTGGTAATAATTATTTAACTTTATTGCTAAGCTGAACAGTTTTCTGTTTGCTCAGGGATGACTTTAACTTGTAGTCAGAACTGATTAGCACATGCTCATAAATGAGTTCTTCTCATGTACACAGGGTTAGCCTCATGAAAAGTTAGGAAGAGAAAAAAAAAGTAAAATTTCAATGAACTAGTGGCTGTTGGATTTAAACGCAACACGGTCAAGAGTCACAATAGTAGCATATTTTTGCTGTTTTCTGAAGTTATTTTGGAAAGCCAGAGATGTTTATGTGCAGATCTGTCATGTTAATGTTTATGTGCTTGCTTTAAAGTGCTGTAGTTCTTTAACTAATCATACATTATTAACCTCATGGAAGAGGCAGGTCTTCAGACCGTAGTGTTTGCACAACAGATTGTAAATTTGAGGCCCAGAGTACTGAAGGGGCTAGAACTGTCATGACTGCGTCTAATAATGGGAGAAAACAAATTGAAGGCTGAGTTCCTGAGCAGGAGTCGGAATTGCCCAGTGCAGCATTACACCACCTCTGAAATGTGACGAACTGCTCTGAAACATTTCCCACGTTCACTTAAGTAGCCATGTTTTATCCTCCAGTAAATGTTTATTCGCTCGCTCTTATATCTGAGAAAACTACAGTATTTGATGTTACGCTCTCCTCAAATGCAGCTATGTACTATTAYTTATACTGTTCCTTAATAGTCTCCTTTCTTTACCGTGATGTATTAGGCTTTTGTCTGCATATAAGAACACTGGACTCCTAATCACATCATAACCTATTAAAATGACTTCTGTATTATAGCATATTAACTATYCATCCACATCATTGCCTGTTATCTTCGCCTCCATATTATTATGTATCAAATTCTTTTCCATATCATATTTGACTCAAATTCTAGCATGCTAGAAACTGACTCCAATTATTCTGTACTAGTTATAGTCAAATTGCACTAAATGGAATTGCTTACATTGTATCATACTGGCTACAGGCTCACACAATACATTATACATGAAACTGATTCACATTATGCTTAGCTAACTAAAGACTTTAATCTTGAAGTGTTGAGCATAAAATGCTATCATTCTTCACTGAACTGGCTCTGGTCACTTGATCATTTTGTACCTGGGATTGCCTCTTACAGGCTGTTATTATTAAAGCAAAATGGCTTTTCCTCTCCTGCAGTTCTACCACTTTCTATGGAGAGCTGATTCATATGCTAATGAACGAGCTCTTTTACTTCATGCCATCACACCGCAACACTGGAACCTGACCTATGGTGCACCTATAGCATGTCCCCTTCAGTCCAGCATAGCGAAAAAATGCGTTATAAACATTCGCTTCTGTGTTCAAATAGAAGGTTATGTGCTAGCTATTTAGCAATCCTTAACATTATCCCTGGAGGCCTTGTTTCTTAAATGTTGCTTAAATCATTAGCAAATACAGCCTTGGTCCCAACAGGGGTCCTCCAATAGGAAATATTCAAGACCAAGTTGCTGGTTCTGCTGAGACCTTTCAGGGTGTTCCTGATGTTGTTGTCCCTGGAAAGAGAAGAGGTTTGGAGTTCAGTGTGGCAGGTAAGAATGAGGACCCCCCCCCTGTTACGGATAGTATTTAATCCATGAAGCAGTCCACCTCCACAGGGCAGACATTTGCTCTGCTCAAACTAGCACTGGTGTTGCTCTGTCCTTGACTCGGGCTTCTGCCACAATTCAGTCTCGTGGTAACCCCAGGAAATCCAGTTCTTACAAGAAGTACTGGGCCAAAAAGTGATGCTTATCATCTGCTGTGCTTCTAACCCCCAAAACTTCAGGGAATCTATAAAGACGAGAGAGGAGAATGCCGCAAAGGCGGGAGGAGCATACGGAGAGGATTGTGGAGCCCCTGTTTTCTGCATATCCTTACAACCATGGTTCTCCTCACAAGCATGCTGCTTTTGTCCAGACTTTATACACCTAATGGTTTGGATTTCAGGAGCTTGCTTCAGAGTTTCCTTCTCTTCTTGGGTGTAGGGATTGAACCTGGAGTCTTTATTTACATGAGGAGTTCAATGAAGTCAATAAAGATATTTTGTGTAATGTAAACCACACAAAACTACAGCATTTCAAAAAGCCAGGTAATTGAATTATATTTATTTAATATACTCCTTTTTATAATTTCAAAATGTATTTAATTGTTTTTCAGACTGGTTGTGAGAGCTCTAGGAAAGGAAAAACACTTAAGCAAACATTTCAGGACTATATATTAATCTGTACTCTTAAATAAATAGCAATAGCTAAGTCAGTTAATGATGAATAATTTAAGCCAATCGAGCTGCTGAGATGGGGCAATAGTTGCAGAATCGGGCCCTTTTAATATGTTTTTCTTCAGGAAAATAAACTCAGTCCCTGGATAATTAAATCACAAAAGGGGCAGGTGACGACCTTTATTCCATTTGAATGGCAGAACTAAATTTAACTGAATTTGCCATTTTTTTTTGACTGACAAAGATTGCAAATGTCAGTTCATGGCTCTGAAGGGTCTACAAATGCACAAGCTGAAAACTGGCATTTTGCAGTGCCAGTGTTTAATCCCTGTCACTGTACAATACAGCAAGGTGCCGAACTCCCATTAATTATTGCTGTTTATTTAAAGGTACAGATTAATGTACAGACTTGAATTGTTTGCTTGAAAGTGTTGGGGGTTTTTTTCTCCCTCACAGGGCTTTAGTAACTATTTAGTAAAACAATAAAACTCAATTTGGATATGGCAAAAAAAGAATAATAAACAAGTGCCGTTTAAAATGCAATTATTGGACCACTTAAAAGAGATTTAATTGCATGTGGCACAAAAAGAAAAAAATGTTTTATTCTTTGCTACCCTCATGTTATTTATTACGATGGAAGTAGCTGATGAATCAGAATACAGAAGCAGATTCCAAGCAGCGTGCTTTTGTGTAAGGTGAAAATATTCCAAGACCTGCAAATAACCTGATGTCTTATTGATGCTTTATTGTTTAAAAATGGGAGAAGGAAAAAGACAGGAAAAGAAAGGAAGTCTAAAGGTTTTCAGACAAAACAATGTCTGAAGAAAGCTTTACTAAAGCATTTTCATTTCCATCAAAACGGTAATGTAAATCTGATTGATGGAGTTATGCTGATGCAATGTTAACAGGATCAGGATGAGACCCAAGGCGTGGAATGAGACCTCCTTCAGGCATTTACTTTGTTACTCTGCTTTCAACTCCTGACCTGCTCCTTGCTTGCACAGAAAATAGAAAATGCTCAATTTAGATCAATATATATACTCACGCTAACTTGCATTAGTGAAATTGACACCTTTACATCCAGATTTGAACCTAAATATCTTCTGTTTTTCAGTCCTACTCTGATGTCAGTCATGCTTCACCATTTACAAAAGGTTACTAAGGTAGTGAAGCTTGATTAAACTCTATGTCCTCTGGGGAAAAAAATACTCGTTTGACATAGACATAGCTTCATTCTTTAGATTACAGATAGGCAGGCAGACAGATGACTAATTTCTTAAAAGCATTGTGGTGTTACGATCACTTCTTCTTTTGCTTTTCTTAACATTCCGGATAAAGCAAGGGATCTAAGGTTTCGAGGTTTTATCTTTTGGGGGTGGTATGTTTTGCAATATGATGGTAGAAATATTGCAACAGCTACTCCCTTTCATTGAGCGGATTATGCCCATCTATTTACCATGCATATGCACTGAAAGGAAGAGCGCAGATTCCTGAACCGCATCCCTTTTCCGTGCCCCAGTGGCATGGCTGTGACTCGCAAAGAACCTTTGTTCTTCAGGGCTCGAGAGCCGAAAAAGAGAAGATGTGTGTCTTCCTCATATGGGCAGCAGTACCCTGACTTTGTACATGCCACCATGTTCTGGCGAAGTACTTTGATGTAATTTTGGCTTTCTGGAGCCTAATTCCTCTCGGAGCTCCTCTTGATGTGGAAGCCAGAATTCTGCAGAGTGCCCATGCAGAGCTGAGCCTGAAAGAAAGGATTAATCCAAATGAAATTACTCTCATTAAAATGGGGGAAAATTACAGGTCTGTGTTTGGTATGCATTCAGGGAATAGGAAATGTCACCAAATATCTTCGTATTAATTAACATTCTGTTGAGTATCCTAAAAATATTTAGATTCTGGACAAGAGAAAAAAAATCTAGAAGACCCTAAATCCACAATTTGACTTCTCCATGGATTTTCACTGTTCCATTCAGTGACTTATTGGCCAGGTTCCTTAATAAGCAGAAGTTACTCAAAGTCTTAAAGTAAATAATGTGTTATCATGTATGTGGTAAGTTATAACGTAAGCGAAGTGAAAATATACAGATAATGGGGCAGTACTTTCTCTTCATGGGAACTTACTGGGCATTCATAGTCAGAAAATAGTTTAGGGGAAGAATAAGACAGAGAGTTTCATTGGTTTTCCTTTTTTACTACTAATAAATCACTGCTTCTGCCTCCCATGTTGACAAGCAGCAGATGTTTCAACACAAACTCCATCAAAGTTAGTCATTTTGTCCTCTTCCTTATCAATGTTTCTGTCGCTCTGAGGACGACATGCCTCAGGAAATAAGTAAGAACCTATCTATAGGGGCATCACTCAGTCATGCTTAGACAATTATCACAGCAAAACACACCTCAGACTGATCAATAATTGCTTTCCTTGTCAAATTTCTGGATGTCACAAGCAACACCGAAGAGAGGGATCAGACCAGAGCAAAGCCTTGTCTAGACAGGTAGATTAGATTGCTTTTAGTCCTAACAGAGGCAGGAGGGTGCCGCAGTGGTCCACAGCAAAGCCTAACAGGGCACTGGTCTCTGTCTGCCCAGCAACTGGACTTGGGCAGACTCGGGTTGCGTGGGCAAGGAAAATTCTCCCTCCCGGGGAGAACACCTTAGAATCAGGAAAAAAGCAATATTAGGAATCGCTTGGAAGCATCATAGTTTTTTTCCTGGCAAAGTTTGTTCTGACATATGCCAGAAAGTTGTTATTTTCAGATGTATTTACAGGGATCAGTGCTTAGATTCCCTTTCATATCTCTGTCTTTCCCCTTTATCTTTCTAAAGCTTGGATAGACTGAAGGCCTTCTGGCTGATTAGCTTACATCCGTGCTTGCAAAACTCAGGCCTGCAATGAGGAGAGGACGCTTGTTTCCAAGATATGACATTTTGCAAAACAGTAACTCAAGTTTATTCAGAGCCCTATTTAGGTATTCTTTTCCTCTGTAGTATATATCTATGTAACTGTTTGTCACTGAAGACAGTAAATTTGTGCAACAAAAAAAGAAACCTATAGATTTTCTTGGACTGAAAGCTCAGATGAAATGCATGTGATGCTAGGAGAAGACACATGAAGGCGTAATACAAAAATGGTAAGTTTATCTCATTTCTGTAATCGGGAGGTCTTTTACTTTCAGGCATTACAAAGTATGTCAGCCACTGTAAAACCAGATCCACCCTGCCTATGCTATTATCATACCAGTGAGGAGTAGTAATTACAAAGCCTTTTTTTCCCCCACTGCTGCACTGCTGTCAATCCCCCAAAACACCTGCACAATTTAGTAAACTTCGTATACTGAACACCAGTCATTCCAAAGGTGAACAGCTAATCCTTGGCTTACATTACTGTTCAGCTGATTCTTGACTGAGAAATGCAGGGAATCTTATTGAAGAGGATTTTTTTCTTACAACGTGAGTGCCAGAGGACTTCAGGATATACAATGAGAGTAGCCAATTGTATTCAGAACAATAATATGCTGTTCATTACTGACAGAAATAAGAATTTTTTTAATCCGGAAACTACAAAATTCTTATTAACATGATTACATTTAAGTGAATGAAGAGACTGTCTCTGCTAGCCCTAGAGATGCATATTTTTTACAGATGGTATAGCAGGAATCTTTCTCTGTATACCTATGCTACTACGAGAGAATCAGTGGAGTTTTGAGCCTTCAATTTTCTTCCCCATTAAGTATTTGGCCTCGAATCTAAGTCTTCAAACAGGAGTGAAAATCTCCATTTCATTGATAAAAGTTTTTGTTATCCCACTTTGGTCTGTGATACGTCAGTGCCCTATACTTTATGTAACAACTACCCAGGTATTCCTCAGCTAGCCCCATCCGTCACTTGGAAGCATTTAATCTAAAATGTCATAATGTAAAAGCCAAAGCTTTTGCCAGTTTGGCATTCTTTGGCAGTGACACGTCTATGGCTGAAGAGTAATTTCTCTCTTTTTTTTTTTTTTTTTTTTTGTTGATCATTATTGTTTTTGGTGCTGCCGGCCTGGTTCTTCATGGGTCAGTTTTGGGACACTTGTATGGTTTTCCTCTGGTGAGTATCTTTATTTTTTTTTTTTTTTTTAATTAAATGGATGTAAGCTTCCAATCAGGCTACAGAAGTTGAACCTAGTTGGTTCTCTTTCAGAAGCTCATATGTTTCAGATTTCCTAAAAATGAGGGAAAAAAGTAAATTGGTCTTGAATCTGAAATGTGCTTTGCCTGAACACGGGCTTTAAGACACTTAGAACTCATTTCAAGATCAGGAGCTGCATGTCTTAGTAGTATTAAGAGGAAGTAATGTTGAAAACCCAGATCATCCCCACAAAATACAGACATGAGGCTCATTTTCATAATTCTTTCTTTAATTGTATGAAGTTAGCATTACAAATGATTATGTCAGTGTTCCCACATAGCCTAAGGCAGCTCTGATTTAAAGTCACAAACTCTGTTCTCATTAACACTGATACTGCTTGTTCTGATGTGAAGTAAATCTTACATAATACTCTAAGACTACTGAGAAGATACACAGTTAAAAAACCCAAAACTTCAAAACACAGATCTAAAAAGATCTTAGTTGTCTAAAGTAAGATAGGAACAGAATATAGGCATCTGCCTCGTAATGCAGTCCTGAAAGCCTGAACTTAAATGTCATCAAACTGGAGGAAGTTTCTCCACAGCTTGCTTCAATTTACATAGTTAAAATTTCTGAGAAGCTGAACTTGTGCTTTTGTGGCTGTTCAAAAGCCTCTTAGTCTTGGCCTGTCTGAGCAACGCGTATCTCAAGCCCTATCGGGATCTACAAATAAGGTGCTTTTCCTCTTCTCACTGGATAAAACAGTGCATGCCTACAAAATCAAGCTTTGTGTAAAACATTGTGCATTTTGTTTTATCTTATTTTTACGAACAACCATGAAATTTGTGTTTAAATGGTTTTAATATTCCTTTAGCCCAGAAGGCACTTACTCAGTTTTTGTCTTTCTAGACTCACAATCACAACTCCTAATTTCTGGAAGAACATCTTAACTGTGTCTCCTGATGATGCTGTTCACCTTGATAATACGGTTAAAGTCCTACTGGGGCAGGTCGTGTGTGTGGGTGTGTGCGCTGACTCCCAAGCATAGTGGATAAGACTGGAGGGAGAGTCTTGGCTTACGTTCCCTACTCCATGAACTGTGTAGGTCCCTTGCATGAAACAGTCATTAAAGAAAATCCTGCGTAGTGTCAGTAAGCCTGACCCTCCACGAATAACCAGTGAGTTGCAGGTTAAGATATTCTGCTAATGGAAGGGTGGTGCATGCTCGAATCACACAGGACAGAGGGGAAAAACCTCTCGGCTCTCCTGCTTCCTTGGAGAACTGTCAGGAATTTCCAGCTTGTGATTAAAATGCTCTTGGTGGTTCATTTACCACTTCCAAGAGGTCTGTAACAGGTAATTCAAAAGCATTCCTACTAAGAGTTACTTTCAGTTTCCYAAACAGGGCTCTCTCACTCTTTAAGAGAATCTGTAGGGAAATGCAAATTGAAAAGTTGTTCAAAATATTGCTGCGACATGTACAGCTACATGCTCTACATGTGCTTGTGGATAAATCACCATGGTAGTTGCAGTTCCTTCTTCTCTGACTGTTTTAAAGGAAAGAGTGGCCTCTTACTCATTTTTGAAGGAGAGCACTCTGGAATTTTTCACTCTTCCCATGTGTTCTAGAGGCAACCAAGGTGCCCCTATGGGGGACAGACAACTTGAGCATGGACATTTCAACCACTAAATGGCTTTCTGGAGCTCACCCTAACCTAATTTACTAGCTCAAGTCACATAAAAATTACCCAGACACATTCCAAAATTTTATCTACTGTGAACTGTGTTATACGRAGGCACGAGGGGAGTTTCTGGGGTTTTTTATCAGAGAAATGTCAGAGAATATCTTCATTATCCTGACTTTAAAAAAATCAGAAATAGAGAGTAATTAATCCTGCTTGAAGACATTTACATCTAAATAGCAGTAACTGATCTAATGAACTCAAATTTACTGTGCTACAATGAATGTAGATCGTGGAACAAAGAATAGTTGGAAAAAAAGATTAATATTTATACAGTGTCATTTTTAAACAAAGCCATCCAGAATAATTAAGTATGTGTGTGTATGTAAGAAGGAGTTTCAGTAATTAGGAAGCATTCCTATAGTACATTTTATAGCTTAGGATGCAATGAAAACTCTTTTAATTGTATTTTAAAAAGCAGTCCCTTCTGTTGAAAGAAAAGTACAAGATTTTTCTTTAGTTTTATAGATAAATATAGAAGCTCCTCTTGCTTTCACTGAAACTGCTGAAATCTTGGCCACTGACGTCACGAGAGCAGGCTTAGGCTCAAACAATGCTTGTCAAATGTATTTCGTTCAATTTACAGCTATTTCTTAGAAAGGCCTGCACATCTTCTAAATGCAGTAAACAGTGTCATCTAGAGGATATTTTTAAGTACTGCACGTCATCTACAAACCAACATCTCTTCTACAAAGATTTTTGACAAGCAAAGTGAAAGCATAAAGCTAGACAGCTGCCATAGTAATTACCCTTTTTTTTAAAAAAAAGTAGTGTTGAATACAGTCTGCTTTTGGGACACCAGAAAGCCTAATACACTGTCACAACAAAATACTTGGATGCCTTAAGGCTGTTAATTTAGTCACAGGCATTTAAAGAAATTAAGCTAACATCCACTATTACTGTGAATCTTTGGTTTAGTTCAATTAAGGTGACAAAATATTATGTAAAATTGCCATAATAGAAAATAAGGGAATAATTTGTAATATCATGGAGTTTTGACYAGTGCATATTTAAATAATTGCCTTTAGTTATTTGTGCTTAATATAATGTAATTCAAATTGCACTAAGAAATTTATAAAAAATATTTTTAAAACCTAACTAAAACCAGCAAATAATAATTGTTAACTAACTCATCAAACAATAGTATGGGACCTACGGTAGGAAACGATCTCTTTGAAAGGATTTAAAAGAGAGGCACATTTTGAATGTCATCTTACATTGACAACTTGCCATTACTAAGAGGTTTCTATTTCCAACCTTAGATGCAGTGAGTGGCAACAATTAACAAAACCTCATCCCGTCAACAGGTGTTGAGTTATACAGGTCCTCCTCCCCTTTTTTTTATAATTCAGTTCTGCCATTTTCTGGGCTAAAATCTTTGTCAGATCTTTTTTATTTAAAAAAAAAACCTAACCAACCAACCAACCAAAAAACCTATATGTAAATAACAGATTGCTAGGAAAAGTGTTATTGTTTGCCTTAACTGAAGCTGCATTTTTTTCTGTCTAGACCACAAACATCTTCACATCCTGCAACTCTCTGCTATCCCTGCTTTACCAAAGAAGGACTTACAAATTTCATGTGTTATCCCACTCCTGCTTGTCACAGTTTCATATTATTTTGCAAGAATTTAGATATCTAAGGCTGTGTCTAATTTCAGTCATGGGTCAGGCAAGAGTGCAATCTGTATAGAACTTGAGTGCAATGGGTCCATTAGGATGTAACTTAATATCTGTTTTACAAATGAGCTGCATTAAAAACATACCATTGCTTAATGAGGCTATAATGTTAATTAAATGAATTAAAAACTGTAATATGAAATAAAATCAAACAAGATGGTCACATGATACAGGAATTTAATTATAACAAAGTTTCCATAAAGCTGTCAAGTTAAGTAGTTACAGATAAAATCTTCGACAGGGTAATACTGGCTAAAAAGCAATTTTCCTTTTATAATTCTGTTATAATTAAAGTGACCATCTATTTTGAAGGTTGACATCACTTGCATTCAACAATAAGCTTACATTTATATGGGCACATATTATGGGAGTAATGATAGTATTGGAATGGTGACCGAGGTAATTAAAAACGCTACTGCATCCAGCACATTATTGCCTGACAAGAAAAGTTGCAGACACTTGCAGGAATGAAGCAAAAAGGATGCCAGTYAGATGATGCTTTTCCTAGTTTAGTGACTCTCTCATAAAGTTTGGTGACAAGGATGACAGGACCATAATTTTCTTTGCGATCAAGTAACAGTAGTAACAGTAATTAAAATAATAAGAAGTGCTATTTCAAACCCATTTGCGTAATCAAAAGACCTCGCTTTCTCAGGTGAGGAAGAGACCACAGAGCTGATAGCGTACCCAGTTGTGAGGGACGAAGGAGCAGAGGACGGTAGACGTGCACAGCGTCCAGAGCTTCTTCCTGAAGAGGCAGCGACCACGGCCCGGCAGGGACAGGTGCTTTGTCAGGCAGAACTCGGCTGGATTTGGATGTTTGCCTGGTAAATGCGTTTATAAGGAGAAAACAAACATGTTCCCGTGGTTGCACAGAACCTTTCTTATTTCATCCATTCTCTTTTATTTTCAGATGGAGGAGCACTGTGAGACTGAATGCTCCCTGTGCAGAACCCAAGAGGCAGCATACGCAATACAGGGTAAGTTTCTGCACATTAGTACTTCTAACATGATCACTAATGATTCTACATCTCCAGAGGGTTTTGGTTTAGGAAGACAGTTGCTCTAGCAGGGTATCTGGAGGTAAAGTGTGAACTCTACTGAAAGATGTGAAAAAAGCAAACAGCTGGGCTTCCTACCTCGAGATAGCTGGGGAAATGGAAACAGTCCATAGGAGCATCAAATAGGAAAATGCGATCCTTTGCAGTAGATTTTTTTTTTTTAATGGTAGCAAAGTAAGGCTTTATGCAATTTAGCTATAGAGATGATAGACGTTTAGGAAGCGCTAGGTAGCAAAAGATGTGGGAGTATTCTGACAAGAAAGGGCTGTAGTCAGGAAGGCCAAGAACGAAGCAGAAACAAAGGCAACAGCAAGAGAGAGGATATAAATTAGGAAAAAAAAAGAGAAAGAGAGCAGCATCTATGTAAGTTTGGTATAATTGAAACAAGATTTTTGATTGGTGGTTATACAACCATACTTTCAAACTTAATTGCTAGTTCGATATGAATATATACATTTAATGCGTGCTGATATTTGATAGTACCACAGTGAAGTTGTACATTTGTCAGGTTGTCAGCGGCCTAATGCCTTGACCTCCGGTCTGCTTAGAGGACGATATAGTTCAGTGTTAAAGGCACTGCCAGAGTGTYTCAGACTGTACCCACCGAATAGTTTCAGTGCTTGCAAAAATGGTTTCTGTGCTCAGTGGAAAAGATCACACAAATACAATTGCCACAAGTGTGAAACCTCAAAGTAAAATTCTTGATGTAACTACTTCCCCAAATGTAACTTTTGCCCAAAATGAGTTTTGTTAGCTCATTACAAATGAATATTTGTATCAAAATGGGTAGGGATGTCCATGACATCGCCATGCCTAAGTGTCCTATAATCATCTGTACTGCTGCCCTGTTATATGCTTTGAGGAGTTGTTTCTGTTCATAGAGAGTTTATTTTTCTGGAGGGCAGCCAGGCATTTTCATTTCCACAAGCAGAGATCACTGGTAAAAATATGTCTTTAATGAATTCATTTTTTGGAGAGACATGGTGCAATTTAAAAACTGTAGGAAGGAACAACCCTGACAAATCACATTTTTTTCTGCTACACTTCAACAACAAACACTTCTCGCTCCTGTTTTTACTTGCTCAGTAATAGTTAATTACATGCCGTATTGAAAATCCTCCATTGCACCAACAAACAGTTGAGAAACAGCAGGAGTTTATGAATCAAATACCTGCCCTTACATAGGAGTTTATGGAACTGGGAAGCTCTCTTGCAGACAGCAATAAAGATGAGGGTAAAGAAGATAGTGAGAACAAGCTTTAGCTGATGGTGTTAGAGGATTGCTGCTGGAACCATCTATTAAATGTGGATTCCTGGTATTGGACTAGATAATCACACTGAATTGATAGGATAGCACAGCCAGCAATGGCAGGAATATGTTTGCTGAAAATTTATGTCAAGGTTGCCTTGGAGCTGCTGGTATCATACCAATATAAGATTTCCTTGTCTGTAGAGATGCATTTTGTCATAAACTTCTGGAAACTTACCATTTCTGACTGCTACTGGTCAGTTGTAAACCCATTTGAAACTAYTGCCCTGTCATACCTAGCACTGGCATCAACAAAAATGCAGGTCTCAATAGAAGAGCAAGGCAGGAAGACATGTTATGGTTTGAGGAGCTGAAAAAGCTTCATATTCTCAAATGGCAGCTTCAGAAGCAGCTTGTACCTTTTTTTTTTTAAACATTTTTTCTTTTTTTACTTTTTTTTTTTTTTTAAGGAAAACACCAAAAAGTTTGATTTTGTGTTTTTAGCTTTTGGCAGAGTATTCTGTATTGGGAACATTTGCACAACCACAAATCTATGAACATAAGAGTGCTTGCATTTCTGCTGTTCAGGTTGGCAATTTTAGAGCATGTATGTCCATTTTCAAACATTTTAAGTATGGAGATACACATTCAGACCTTCAGGTTTACGCTTGCTTTTCAGTGATAGAGGAGCTCTGTTGTATGTGTGTTCTGTCTTTAGTTAGGTGAGACTTAGACGAGCTGAGGCTGTGTCAACAGTTGGTCAAAGACTCTATACTCCAGCATGTCTTCCAGTCCTCACCACTGATGACCTAGTTAAAGGACCTTGCTGGAGTACTCTGTGGCTCTCACCTAGTCTATGTGCTCAGATTTCTTTTACAAAAAAACCAAAGTGCAGAGGAAGGAAAAAAAGTGGAAAAGTTCATCATTTTCTACTGTGGAGTTGAGCCTGCAGCAGACCCATGCACCCAGAGAGTTATGGTAGTCTAGAGTGGAAATACTCCAGATTTGTATTCCCACGTTCCAGTGGGATTCTGCTTCTGAACATCAGATTCAAAGTTATTTAATAAATGTCATGATCTTCTGCATGGGCTGTCTAAAATCTGAAGTCTTTACCTAGCTGCGTGCATATTATTTGCAGAAAGAGGCCCTCATGGAACTTCCCTCTGTGTTCATATGGTAAGAAAGCAAACGACAAAAAGAACTCCGAGAGAGAACAAAAGGACAAAACCAAAGCAAACTCAAAAAATGTTGCTTAGCAATGCATCCTGTATCACTCCAGGGGGATGGTCTTTGCCACAGATATTTACATGTTATGAGTAGGGTTTACTGAAAAGCAGAGAAACATTTGCACAAAGCCAAAAACATAAATAAATGGTATATTGCAGTTTTTTTCAGTGCTGCAAAGATCAAACTAGAAGAAAAGACACAAGCAAAAAATACATATATACATATATACACATATTTTTAAAAGCACCTAATCTGGAAAAAGTATTTTAATTTACACCCCCCCTTACTCATCCTTTGTCTTCCTACCCTATTTTTGCCATTTGGTTCAATGCACTGAGTGATAGTTCTGTTAGGGTTTATTTTTATATTCATAACTTTGCACCTATGAAAGCTTCAGAATGGTGAAAGAAGGAATTCTGTAACTTTAAAAAATTGAGTGCTGGAAGAGTGGCAGACTAGAAAAATTACAGAGCTTAATATTTCTTTTGGTGCTTTCATGACTGTTTAAGGAACTGAGGGTCTGGAGGAATGGAAAAGGTGGAAAAAAAAAATCCTTCAACATTGCTCATGTTATTGTATTAAATTGCAGGGAGCAAGAAAATAAAAAGAAGGTAAATTGAGGACATTTCAACATTTACATTAATTACCGTCTCCAAATCTTTTGAGGATTATAATTGAAAAAAATCTGTAGGAAAAAAAAAATCTATAGGAATTGTCTTCATCCTTCYAGGGTTTTTTTTGTAGAAAGCCTTGCCTATTTAGACATCTCCCGTTCTCCCATTTATGGTCCGCTTCCTTTCCGGCAGACTGCTACAGACCTCATTCCAAACTGGTGACAGTGTACTTTTTATCCTTTCCCTTCTGGTGCAGCGCATTCACATGATAAAAAGCTTTATCATGTGAATATGCTCACTGAGTACACGAAACCCAGGCATCATGCATATTAGTTTTCCTCATAGATTGATTGGTGCCATGCTTTAGCAGGTTTCGTAGTTTCCTGTGAGGTACATTTCCTAGCGCAGCATCGTACGCTGTCCGAGGTGTATTTCACAGCTTTTTGTAATTCCGTTTTATCTCAGCATTTTATCAGGTATAATGCATAGCATTTTTAACAGCAAACTCTTGCTAGGAACGTTTAAAAGCATAAACTTGCATATGTATGAAAATATATAGAGATGGCAGGGCATGGATGAGGCAGGAGGTAGAGAATATTTTTAACCTCTAACATTCTCAACACTCGGTGCAACTCTGTTTATTTTATAGTGGAATTTGTACACGTCTGCCGAGGATAAAAAAAAAAATTGAATTTAAGGCACAGAAAGTGTCATATTTTGGCTCTAATATTACAAGGCAGAGACACCTTGCTGTTTGTGCCAGTATCGATAACTATGTTCTTTTATCACCTTAGAAGGAATCCTTCTGAGTAATAAAAATCCTCAGTACCTTCATGATCTGTTCTTCTTAAACAAGCAAGTTCTCTGCTTCCTGGCTACACAAGTGAATGACATTTTACGATGTAAGAAATGTGGGAGAAATACACATAGGATTAGTTGCTTGTCCTCCAATAATCTCTTAAAATTCTTTTAGCCTTTCCTAGCATTCACCACCCTGTCACTGTGACATGTTAAACAGCCCGAGTTATTTGTTTGTTCACAGTTTCCATGCGCAGTGTGTTTTGTTGAAAGGCTGCGCCGGACAGCAAGGTCAAAAGCTGCTGCTTTGTTTTGTCCTGGATTTTGCACCCTCTGAAGGGAGAGGGAGATGGTGTTTTCTCTGCGAGCGAGCTTAGAGGCTTTGCTGGAAAACCTTTGGCAAGCGCAGGGTGGAGCAGACAGGGAGCCTGCAGCTGGCGTGCGAGCCGGCGAGAAAGCAGAGGGCACAGACACAGAGGTGACGGAAAGGAAACTTTCTGAGACAGTCAAGGGGAGTCTGCTGCAATCCACGGTGAAAACTGCTGGATGGAGAACAAGGTCAGAAGGAAGGACGGACACAGTGGATAGGGGAGAGATTTGTTTTCAAACGGTTTAAGCTGTTTCCCCCACAAAAATCTTATTTTTCTCTATTGTAATAGTCACCTTGAGCGATTATTTTTAACACTCAGAGCCCTATTTTGTGGTTTGACGTAAGGAATAATGTTAGTACACCTTCCTCATGGCTCTGGCTGACTCAGTGTCACATCACCCTGACCAGCAATTTGCACAACGAACAGCCTCTCAGCTACAGTACAAGAGGAAAAACTTACTGCATTGCCAGTCTACATCCAGAAGAACTGAGGTGGAAAAAGACTTAGTGTCCATACGGTTTCCCAAAACAGGGAAGGGGATATGAAGGTAACATTTCTGAACTGGATGTAGGGGAGAGTATTTCTTCTCTAGTGCCAAGTCAGCTGCTGCTGGGAGCTTATTAACCTCTGTGTATGACCATTGAGGAATGAATTCCTATCAGTTTACAAGGCATAGAAAATGTTATAAGGCAGAAGATGGAAAAAGACATGATAGGACAAACTGAGAGCAGTCTGAAGGGCACATCTTTTTATTAAGCCTGCTGAACATTGCCTTCTGTAATAGCAGCCTGCAGAACTTTCCAGGTTTTGTAAATAACTCGGTGTTTCCCCCATTACAGTAAATACACAGCATATGTTTAAGACTGGGCCTTAGACTTTAAGAACCTTACCCCCCATTCCCTATTTTCCCACAGATGCATTCTCTCAAGCACAAACTCCTTTACTAATTGTATACTAATAGCCTGAGACTGACGTAAATTTTATCCAACCGTTCCTAATTGCTGTTGGAAAGTTAGAACCATGAATAAAAGTGCAACTACCCTTGTAAAAGCAAAAGGAAGTCAGTCAGTCGCTGGTCACAAAAATGAGGCTGATAGGAAAGAAAAATACTGTCTTTCAGTAACTTTGCCTCTCCCAAAGTTAAGTATAACCAGTTAGATAATGACTATGCTAACATTCTAATTTGAATGTGATTTTTGTAAATGTTGGAGGAAACCACATGGAAAATAACTGCAGAAACTTAGACAAAAGAGAATCAGGTCCATGGTGATACAGCCTCCTGAAAAGTCCACAATAGATGGATAAGATAATCTATTCCATCGCAATTCTGGCCTGAGATAAAGTATCTATGCATCATCTAGTAATGTTGCCTTCTCTCCTGACTTCAACTTTTTTTTTTTTTCTACAGCCCCCTCTTTACCATTTTTTTTGTGGAGATATGTGGGTTTGTAAGGGATTCCTCAAGGAAACAAGTCAGATGATTACTCAAAGCATGAAGGGTTTCTTCCGCTTGAGTATGATAGGCGATGGTCTCAAAAGGACTTTCCTACTGCCTGCCAGAGGATTGAATAGACCCTTGCCGTGGTCTCAGGGGCTGCAGAGAAGAACAGGTAGGTGGCAGGCGCAGCTTCTGAAATGGTAAGCAAGGTATTGTGAACAGGCTTCAGCTAGCACTGCTCAGCTATCTTAATCAGCTTCCATACTGCAACCTGCACAGGTTTTTCCCTCCACTGAGTATACCAAAAAATAACAGTTTCTTGTAGCCAAGTTTTGGACCTTGAATTCAAGAGGGAACATACTGCAAACTCTTACAGTCCACAGGTTTCCAGGAAAGGAGTTAGGCAGAAAGTCCATAGGTTGACTAGGCTGTAAACTGAATTCATGTGCGTGTATGTACTTTGGTCACTTGTGTGCATCCCATTTGTCATAACTTTAGTTCTTCTTGCACAGGCTTAACTTTTTAATGTATAGTTATCTCAGATGATTTTCATTTTTTTATAGAAATTATTATACACTTCCATTTTTTGTACTTTAAAAAGACTATCTTTTGGAAATATTTTGCTGATACATTAAAAAGAAATCACTTCTCACAAAGTATTATTACATAAAACTTAAGTAAAATAGTACAAGTTCAGTTTGATAAAAATGAAGATAAAAACAAGAGAAAGAAGCTCTTTTCTTCAGTATTAAAAAAAAACCAAGATAGCCTATGTGATTGTTTCCCAGTGTTTTGGAGAAGTCTCTCACCTCTGTCAACTGAGCCATGGTGATGCTTTCACAGATAACATGAAACCATGTTATCACTGAGTACTTTCTGACCTTATTCAAAGATATCTCTTTCTTTACTTTAGTCATCAAAAAGCTCTGTGGACTGTTGTGCAACACCCTTGGTGCCGACAATACTTTGTTGCTGATGAGCTGAATCTCCAGCACAACAGTAGGTAGCTACTGATCAATAGCAACTGAAGGTGACACGTTTCCAGAAGACGCCGGCTGTGAGCTTCTGAACTCTCTGGAGAACGCAGCGTTTGGCATGAGAGACACCCAGAATCTTAAACAGCCTTTTTTATCCCCTGATTCCGTAGTTATTACTGATCTATGCAGCTCTGAAAGCACTCTCTTTTTTCCACCAAGCAGTGCTTGCTTTATGAACGTCAAAATGGCACTTTAAAAGGTGAATATGATCCAAGCAGCAATCACATTCTCCTCCACAGTTCCCGGCTCTTGTTGCCAAAACTATTGTTTCTATCATTAGCTTTATTAGCAGTCTAACTTAATTAGCTAAATGACATTATTTAGCGGCAAGTTCTCCACTACATCTCTGCTAACCATTCCATATTTAATGTGGAATTTATTCATGTAGATAGGCTGGCAGGTGGGCAAAAAAGAGATGGACAGAGGACAGAAAAGGAAGTCCAACAGAGGGGCCCTTCCTACCCAAAATGTTTAACCAGTGAGGAGGCAAAATGAAAGGACAAGGACTGTTTCCTATGGTGGATTTCATTATAGTCTTTATTCTTGAGGAACAAGAGTTAATTGCTGTTGAGAAAAACATGCTAAGATGGCAGCTAGGCAACAGGTGATGTATTGAGTGAAACCTGACTTCGAGGTGCTCTTGCCCAGGCACAGAGGGAGCATCTGCCACCTACCTCTTTCCTTTCCCTTACTTATTCCATAGAAGAGCAACTCCCAGGTATTGTCCAGACAGTTGTAGGAGCGGCTTGTATCACGTGCTCCCCCTGGAAATCTTTTTCACAGGGGAAATAAGAAGAACAAGGCTCCAGAGAGAGAGCTAATTGCATTCTCCTAAGGATAGCATAGCTTGCACAGTACCACTTAGTATGAGACTGCCCAACATATGACAGTGGATGACCACTGCAGGATTTTATTGTATTTTGTGCCAGTGCTGTTGCAGTGGCATCCAATGCTTGATAGCTATCAAAGGGCTGTTTATATACTTTGCTACACTACTTTGATGGATATTGTGCCTTGGCTTTCATTTCCCTGCACTGTTTTTTAATATAACTTGTAGCCCCATGAGATAGACTCAGATCAGCTTTATGTAAAAGCGTCTTCAAGTCCCTTCACTGTGTATTTAACTGTTGCTTCCTTATGCAGAGGGTAACTTTCCTAGATTTTTCTATCTGGATGTGCCTCAGAAAACAGAGTAATGACCCTTTTGTAGTTGTCTCAGAAGGAAATCTAACCCCCTTGCTGCCAAAAGATACAGGGAATTTTTCAAAGTCCTGTTAAGCATAAACTGTGTGCAGATCATCCCTGGCATATTTGTAGGGGTGTCACCAGATGTATATATCCCACCGCAGAACCAGCTGTTTATCTACTAGGTTATATAGTATAATATATTCTGATTGAAAACAGATTCACATCTGTAAAGGAAATGGAAGAGAAACAGTGAATTTCAGAAAAGAAACTAGGAGGAAATAGACCTGGGTATGGACCACCAGGAATTGTCGCTTAGGTCACAGCCCACTTTCTCATGGTTATGGTATCTGCAGAAAAGGAGTCAAGCCACAACTCAGATGAATTGTTTTAGACATCTGTGGTTTGTGGCCTGGTCATACTGTGAACGGACTTGCTATTTCATTGAATCAAACTTTCTGCCGGCATATAAGAATTCAATTCACAATATCCAGTCGAGGCCTCTCACACGCTGAACGCCCGGCCAATGTGCTGAAACAATCAGCTGAAGGACCAGCAGCATCTAAAACTATAATGCAAGACAGGGACTGAGCAGGAAAGACTGAGGATGCTTCTAAAGTCCCTTTGGTGGGACTCTGCTGGACTCAGATGAGACTGTTTTAATAAGAAACCCTTAATGGTCAGATCGCAAATGTTCTAATGCTTTGTCTCCACGCTTTGTCTTCGTACCTCATAAATAGTTGAAGAATTCTTCAATTTTGCAGCTGTTATTGTAATTAGCAAGCTAAATTACTTCTGCTTTTAAAACCGTGAATCACAGTTAACTGCTTAATGTTACTGCCGTAAACATGTGCTTTATTGACATTTTAAACCCTTTCATTGTGTGACTGCCTTTTCTTTCGGTGCATATACCTCTGCTAATAACAGTCCCGTGTCCCTACCCAAATAAGTGGCTCATCAAGCAGCTCTCAACCTAGCTGAGACAGTTAGTGAACAGTGGTTTTGTAAGTCATTTTTCTCATACATTTGTTTATGTGTTAAGGGCCTAATTTAGCCTTCCTCTTTTCTAAAACTGGCTGTAGTTCACCCTGAAACTTCACAATATGTTTTGCTGTGTTCAGGGGAGTAAAAAAAAAAAAAAAAATATCAGTTGCAGACAATTTCTCTCATCTCAGAGATTTGTTTCCACTACCAGTGCTGAACAGTTAGGTAAACTATTTTTTTAAAAAAAAGAGGAAATCTGCTGCATTCCACCTATGGGTTATTGCATTCCATTAGTATCTGAACTCATTCCTTTGTTTATAAAGGAGCTTGGATTCTTTGATATGAATGAAACATAGATAAAAGTTGTTGTTGTTGTTGTTAYCAAATCAAATACATTCCTGGTGAAACTCCACTGGTTTTATCACATTTCGACAGTGTGAATTTAATCTAATACTTTGAAAACCATTATCACCTAGAGAAGGACTGGAAATAAAATGTTTTAATATTTACAAATACTGTGTATTTGTTACTGATAAAGAGGAAGCATCTTCTGCACAGCTATGACATTTCACTTACCTCTCTGTGTGGATGTGAGGCCATCAGAAATGGAAACCTTGAATCTGCATCTCTATGTACCTAACTATAATTATAGTATAGTAATGTGTTGAAATTCAGATGCTGTGCTGGATATAAATGCAGCACGATTTCTTTCTTTCCCAGGTCATCAGGGAGATTGATAGGGATCCAGAGAAGAATTTAAGTACTGCAATATCTAACTTCTGAGAGCTCTGCAGACAAACTATATTTTCTCCTTTTTCAATGCATGGGGAAATTGAGGTGTCACAGAAACTTGCAAGCTGAACAGGGATTCACATGAAATAGTCAAGCTCTTTGAAAATACTGAGGATAGAGAAGTGTAGGACCTCAACCCCTTCCTCAAGAAGACATAATTATTTCTCTGACACAAGAATTCTCTTATGTAAGAGCCTGAGACACCTCTTTTACACACTGCTACCCAAAACCTGACAAATAAAAACTGAACAACAAAAAAGCCTACAGAAAAGTCCCAGCCACTCTCAATATAGTAATAGAGTACTCATCTCAAAGGAGGCCGAGGTTAAAGGTGCGGATTCAGTTCTCAGAGTCTCTGTCCTAGGAGACTACTAAGATACTGGATAAAAGCGTTTTGTTTGATGCCGTTCAAACATATAAGAGAGTTGACCATACTGGAAGTTCCTGGTGAGACCAGCCATTTAACAGCCTTACCAGGGCATAGGCACAAAGCAGCGTGGTAGCATCAGAACCTCTATTATGGAGATCATTGGACAGGGAATAAAGGGTCTTCAGTCGCCTATAGATGTAGGTGGCAGTCCAGCAAGGCTTCTGAGCAACACAGTAAAGCCACAATGTCAGTGCTCGGCGTGCAAGTCCCTTTGTAGATGTAGCCTAGTATGACAGTAACACAGTCACATTACTTCCAGCACCAAAATATGTTTATGGCAGATCACTAGCATACAGTCTAAATTTGTTGTGAATTCTTCAGCACTGCAGGCTACACTTTTTCTTAAAGTTTCCAGATTCCACAAGCCTCCAGTGTAAGCTGTTGTCCTGTCATTAACGTTACACATCAGGGTATGGACAGCCTCAGTTTAAGACTTCTTGTTTACTAAAAAGATGAAAAGGTGCTTGTCATAACTGTAAGTAGCTGACTGTGATCCAAGAAGCATTGACAATAACAATTTCTTATTCTCTTCCTATTTTATCTGCATTTAAGCAGACCGAAGAAAAAATTTAAAGAGTGTACGAGACTCTCAGAAGTCCATGTAGCGTGTTGAAAGACCATGAAGAAATACGTAGCAATATTTAGGGAATGACTAATACCTTCTGGAACAAAGCTTTCCCTTTTGGCAAAAGCCATTTCTGTTTTCCTATTGGATTCCATGAGCTGTCAGAAACATGAAATAAAAATATAGAAATATTTTAGAATAAAAGGCATATTCTTAGTAAGGCTTATGCTGCTCTTAGATCCATCTGTCTTCTCAAAGAGATTTAGTTTCTTTCTTCACCTGAAAAATATCAGAATGAACAACAACAAAAAATGATAACAAGAAAGAAACAAATACATAACAAAATATGAGCAAGAAAGAATTGCAATGCCTCTGCAGAGACAAGTATTTAAATTAATTTTTGAAGCGTTTTGGGATCCCTGTAAAATTCTGCAATTTGTGAAATAAAGAATTATCATTGCTGCAAGTTGCAATATGGTTTCTAAATGCCTAAAGAAAAAAACAATATGGAAATTTCATTAAGGAATAAAACTGTTTAAATGTTCAATCTGGACAAGTTGTTCTAGCTCATTCCTTTATTGATCAAGCTCTATATGGAGGAAATGTCAGTGCTGAAGGTGTCAAAGAATCTACATTTATGCAGATATTGTATTTATTACTACAAAATATTCAGAAATTTAAATGGCAAAGAACTATAGGAAACAATGTACCAAATTTATGTGTCATAAAATGGTGCTGTTGAGCTCAGTGAAACTTCCAGGTGTAAATAGTGTCAGAATTTCATTCCATACCGTTGTCTTTGGACGTCACCAGCAGGGAAAATGATTTCTTTTTTAATTCTTGGGGGACCCTTCCAGCTGTTAGACACAACTACTAGACAGATCAACAAGAAGCTGCAAATGGGATTTTTCTGTAGCTTTGGTGTTACTGAAAATGGGACATAACTGCCAAAACTATTGCTTGTGTTGTAGAACAAATTCTCTCCTGATGTAAAATGACACAATTCTATTGACTCCAATGACGTTACACCCAATTTATGCCAGGAGAATATGTAGCTCTTTATCCATTTATCTATAAGCTGGTTACTGTGACTTAATTTCAAATGAATTATGTTACTGTTCTTGGTCTGTGCCCTTGCAGCACTTTATTACTTAGAAGGCTAGTTCAGCAGAAATAAATAAATATGTGATTTGCAGTCTCAGCAAACGTCCTAGCCAGGAACAATGGCCTCTCTGCAGTGTTCCAGACTAATTGCCCCCAATTTTCTGCTGTAACCTTCATACCCAATTCATTCCGTTCTTGCACTATTCTCCTTACTCTTTTTCCACCCGATCCTCATGTTCAGATTTTCTCCAGTGTCAGCAAGTCTTTAACCACCAGCTCTTACGTATTCAAATTCCTTTAAAGAATAACTTCCTCTACAGTGATCATAAGAAACGTGTATTACATTTAAGAAAGTACATTATTTAAGAAAAGAATATACTTTAAATCTTTCCTTCTTAAGCTCTCACACGGAATTTTTGTGTTTGATAGTATACCCTAGCATTTATGGTAACAAATACTGTCATTATAATTGTGTCCTGTGCTTACTAGTAGATCACCATCCAATGTTTTTCTAATTTCATAGACAAAACCTGCCATCAAATATTATAAGCAGTTTAACTGACATTCATACAAGTAGGAAGATTTTTAAGCTTATTTTAAGGCTGATTGGCAGCAACTTTCTGTTCAAAATCTGAATGCAGTAGCAATAAGTTAATGATAAGCATTAATAAAATCGTGCTGGAGGTCATTGCTTAGGTACTAAGGACCTTTTGATGATTAGAGAACGTGTCTGAAAATTGTTCTGGGCACCTACTTAACAGCCTGTGACTTTGGAAGGCATTAATCCAGAACATTGGCTTCATTTTCTCATTAAGTCTTCTCCGTTATAGGAGGTTGTTTGTGAGGCCTGTTGGAATCAGTGGAGCGCGGGAAGGATGAAATTAAAGAAACTGGTCTGAGTGAAATAAGTAGTTCCTAGCTACTTACTTTGGGGGACACCTGCTGAATTTAACAGAATTGGTTTCCACAGTCCAGCTGCATTTCTGCTGAGTAGTTCAGCCAGGTGTGGAGCCTGAGTCTATGACCTTTGTGTGCTTATCCAGTATGAAAGACCATGGAACATTCTGTTGAATACAGTGTGTAGGTAAAAAGTAAAAGAAAGATTCATGAAAGCCGTGATATCTGTAAAATGGAAATGTTATGTTGTTACTGAATTCTTTTATTAAGTCTGGTGTAAGAAAAAAGCACATTTCACATACAAGTGCGTGTATGCAGTTAGGTAAATATTCCTGACTGGACTTGCCTCTACCTGTGCTATGTTGAAAATAAATTCTAAGCTATCTAACTTTGATATGTTTTCCAAATATATCCTTTATCCTTCTTTCCCTTCAGGTTTCTCCATTTTACTCTGTTCAGCTCCTGCACCAGTCTGGACTGGGGGAATTCTGTGCTCAGTTCCTACCTTTTGGATCATACCGCTGTCTTCCTTATGGCACCATTAAAATAACTATACTGTACCTGACTCGTGGCTTATCTGACCTGGCGTTCTCCTTCTAGTGTCCCCTGTGGACACTTAAAAAGAACCATTATGAAACAAGATTATCGCTATGGAAAATTTTACTCCTAGTCTCATTTAGTTAGCATTGATATAACTTTTGATAAACTCCAGAGTAAAAAAATAGAATCTTGCATCATGTCTTTCATATTGTACATAGTTCCAGTGTTCCTGTGGTGCTCCCAAACACAGAATCATAGTATAATGCTGTCTTTCCTTTAGTCTATATATTCAAGGTTTTGATAAAGTGTTTTCCTTCTGTCCTTTGTCAATGCATCAGGCCATATACTCTGGGTAACATTTTGCAAGCATAGTTATGTTCACCAGGGTTTAAAAACAAATTCTTAGACAACTTGACTTTGCTGGGGAAAAAAAAAATGTAGATGTTGTTCCTTTCTAATACAGTTTAAAAAAGATGATTTAATGAGATTTCCAAGAACTTCTTAGAGTATTAACTTTCAACCAAAGAAATGTGTTTGTAAAATCAAGCAGACTAAAAAAATCTTTTTTCAGTGAAGGTTGCTGATACTGCATTTATACCATGATTCTAAATGTAGTCAAATGTACTTTAAAACCAAATGATATTGAAGTTTTTGAGATGTCGAGGTATTCATGATACTAGGCTTGTACTTCAGTTGGTGTTACTTTGCACAGCCTGGTCTGTCTTTGTCTGTACGCCAATGCTCTCCCACTCCCTAGTACTCATGCATGTGTCCCTTCTTTCCTGCCCCACGCCCCACACCTGACCAATGCAAATCCTGTCTCTTTTCAGTAAAATATCAGATACGCTATTTACGTTGTGCAAATAAGAGTCAGTATAATGAACAGAATGAATGAGGGAAAAGAGCACCTATAGTGCAATAGCCTGGGTAGAAAACACAGTCTCAATACACCCAGGACCATTTTAAAGCCTGACCCTATCCAATTTTTTCGAAATGTTCCTACTGACCTCAGGACAGCTATTCTATATGTTTGGTCTACAGAAAGTCATGCACGTTTATGAAAATATTTACTTATGCAATATCTAGCTGAAGATGTAAGGAATCTTCCTTCTTTTTCCTCCATAGATTATCCTTTATTATAGATTTTTAAATATTATCATGAGGAGGTTTTTTATTGTTTTTATGGTTAAAAAAAAAAGTTTTAGAATGCTTTGTTTCGTTTGCATGAAGGTGTGATATTTATATTTTAAGCTAGTATTACCAAAAAAACCCAACCACAAAATCCTGGCACAAAGCTCTAAATCATTTCATGCCCAATTTGGCAAGTTAAAGCAATGGAAATTAAAGATAGGACAAAATAAATTTCCCTACTTTACAAGAAATTTTCCATATTTTAGGAACAATTTCAATTACAAGTTTTAAATATTCATTTAATTGATATAGGATAGTTCTTGTAAATTAACTGAGCAAGAAATAGTTATTCCTCTTATATTCCAGTCAGTTTCTTCCAAACCTACCATTTCCCTCTACCCAACCCTGACTAGCTTCCAAACATGCATTCACTGTAGGTCAGGTTCTGCATTTGGCTTTAAGCCTGTGCCTCTTTATTGAAAGTCTCCTACACATAGGGAGGGTGTTGACTTTAATTTTTTCTATGAGTATGATACCACTATCAGAAGGGTTAATTTATTACTCCGAAAATGCAGGTAAATTTAGTCTATCAATTTTTTTTAAGTCTGAACTCCTAAAATTATTCTTAGCATTAAATATGAAATATGTGGCTGCTTTGGAACAGATACTTTCTTTCTGTGTTTTTTCAGAAAGTCCTTCTTGTTTACAGTTTTCCTGAGTTTTCTTGAGTGTCCAATTATTCTGAGTATATATTCAGCCTAGTACATGTTAAGAAATCCACCAATTTCTGTGCTGTTGCCCTGTTTTGAACAGAGTTCAATTTGGCCCGTTTTGTTCCTATGAGCTTTCTGTACAAAGTAGCCTAATATTTTTCCTCCTAGGGTAGGATTAATCTGCCCTAGTTTAGGCTTAAAAAAAATTAAATTTCTCTGCCTAACTCACCCTATTCTTTCTTTATAGTCAACGACAAGAAATGGGCACCTCAAGGGAATGATTCATCTCATCCTAAGATCAGTATCTAGGATAGGTCAGATGGATTGCCCTTTGGAGGTGCCAATTTCTTTCCAGTGACTATGAAGGGAACTTAGGGTGACTGGCTCAGTCTTATATCTGTAACTTTTAGATGTCTGAAGTTAAGTGACATAAGCTGTTCTTCCTTATAATATTTTCTGAGAATATGAATAATTAATTCCCTTCAGAAAATGTTGACTTGAAGACAACAGTGTTTTGACTGAGACCCAAAATGTTGACTATTCAGTGTACACATATTTGGAATATTATATGCTGCTCTGGCAGAATCTTGGGAGATTTGATGAAACAAGCAGAGTGAGCACTGCTGCTCACAGGAGCATTACCTGTACTTTTGGACACATGTAACCAGGATTTTATACAGAAAAATAAAGATTTAAAATGTATTAGTGGGATTCATCTCACTTAACTTTAGAAATCCACGGTGGAGACATCTACATCTGATGTAGCCTTTGTAGGGTCCTTTTCTAATCAAGGAACAATATTCAAGGGACATATTCAAGGTGCAATACTTCTGACCTATTTTAGACGCTTACTTTAAAATGAGATGAACGATGGTCCCAAAGTTTCTATTTTTCTCCACTGATTTTAAAGCAAGACTAGTGAGCGTGATTAACTCAGGTGCAGGTACCAAATTTATTTCGCTGTTATTCATGCATGGATCAGGAGGAGAGAATAGTATCAAGTGGTTCCAAGTGGCCAAAAAGTTGTAAATGTAAAGTCTCAAAACTGTTTGGTGACCCTCAGCTCTTTAGTGTTGCATAACGCTAATGTGTTGCTGTGACATCATTTAACAACTGTGACATCGTACAAATATTTATGGCTCAAATGTGACATTGATTGATGATAAAGTCAATTTCAGCTGTGTAGAGACAATTATTCTACACACTGTTACCTATGATATCATTTTTTTTTAAAAGAGCTTAGAACTAATTTACAATGATGGTAGAAAATTAACAACAATGAGATGCTGAGAACATTTTGTTAACATCTCAAGATTTTGAATATAGCTACACATCGTCATGAATACTTTTATTTATAAACTGATTTTTACATTTTTTACAGTCTGCTCTGTCATTTTGCAGACTGGAAATACTTCCTCTATGAAAGCTTTTTTTTTCAGGGCTATATGCTTCTTCTTATTCTGTCTGGGTTGTTATGTTATATTTCTTCTTCCTAAATTTGAGGAACATTGCTTTTATTGTTCTAAAATCCTTCATCAGCCTGAAATGGATGAGAATATTGGCACAGTATTATTTTTTGTTGTTTACATGGAGCTCATGTAGATATATAAACATATTTATGAAATAAATGTTTTCTTTTTTTATCTCTTGCAAGGATATTGCTTTGTAAGCCTTTAATTAATTTCACCTTCCGTTTCCAGATATCTTTCCTTTTACTTCTGTATACCTTTCCCACAACTAATTGCCCAGTCTCTTCAGGTCACCTTATAGTCTTCTCCTTCACAATACCTTTATTCCTACACTTGTTTAGTCATCAACAATTTTAATCATGTCTGTATTTATATGTGTGCTAAGAAAACTCTGCCGGGACAGAAAAACATTATGAGAAAAATAAATAATGAATAAAGCAGTGATTTTATTTCTCCTTTTTACACTGGGACTTATATATCTTTTTTGTGTTTGAGTATTAATTTATGGATATGATATTATTTTTGTTTTGCTAAGCTGAGGAGTCCCAAGCAGCCTTGCCTTTCGTACTCTACATATTGCTGCGTACAGGCTCTAGTGACACAATAAATAACAGTAAAGTGACACTAAGAGAGAATATGGTCTGGGATCACTTGTGAGGTCCAATGTCATTCACTAAATGAAAGTGAGCAAGAGTCTGTTAGAGAGGCTGACATATGACAGCCCAACCTTTCTCCACTTTACTAATTTTTATGAAAAAAAATGCCAAGAGACAAGAAAAGATTTTCCATGATACAAAACAACGTGGAGAGGATTATATCAACGACTGAGTGATTTTTCATTTTTACTTTCTCCTTGTTATTTATACCGCTCCACTGGTGCTTTACAGACAAGTTACAAAAAATTACATGACCAGTAATCTGTGGATAATACAAACAAATCTTTTCCTATTTTTGCTAGGAAGAGCATTAGGCCACTGGGTAGAATGAGATTGAAGGATGGGAGAGCCATTTTTCATCCGTTTGGATTTATTATTTTTTTTGTATGGCTGGAGATTAAGAAACTCCTGATGTGGTGCAAACCAGGAAGAGTGAGCACCAAAAAAACCCCCACCGTATGTGGAAATGTATCCCAAAAGCACACAATTCATCACTTGTTTACTCTAGTTTGATGCCATAATTTTGAGTTGTAAAGTTTCATAAGTGCCCATATGCGCACAGGAGAAGTGGCCCCCCCGGGAGTGAGGTGACCAGCACTCACCTGTGCTCCATTGTGACCTGGGCTGGAACTTGGGCGAGCCCGGCCCCACAACCATGCTTACAGCATTCCTGAAGCACTCAGGGTATAGGCCTTCTCTGGAGAGTAGCAGCTGTGGACACTTCCACTGAAATGCAGGGCCAGAGGAAAGGTGTCCCTTCAGCAGTACTCAGCCAGTTAGCTCCCAGTTCAAACAACTTGCAGTTTAGGGAGGAAATGAGAAACCTAGTGCCAGTTTTCCCCTGCTGAGTATTTAAACCCACACTTTCCTCCTGAGAGACTTCTCCAATTTTCAGGTGAGGGAAAAGCCATGACAGCTTGGCTTGGCATGGATGTTTCCCACTGCTGCACCTGCACCAATGTGCAAAAAGACATGTGAGATTCTTGGGACCAGATGGAAAGAATTTAGGAAACTGGGCTTTGCAAACGAGTGGATGGGACATGTTGCTGATAAAGAGAGACTTGCACTCAAATCCTTGTGCCCTGAAATGTTTATGTATTTTTACACTGCATGGTAAATGGATTAGAAAATCAGAAGCAGACTGACAATGACCAGAACCCAATTTCCTGCACATCCAAGCAGTGCGCTCTCAAAACCGGACCACCGAGTTGTCCTTCTCTCCCGTTCTCCACCTGCCACCACGAGTCTTGCATTCCTTTTCATATCCAGCTACACGTGAAAGCCAAACGTTGCACTCACCCAGACTAAAATGCGGATGTGAATTTCCTCAGGGTGAGTTGCAAACTCAACACAGGTCCCTCACTGTTTGGGTGAGTGCACTTAGCCACTAGGGCGGTGTATACAGTCAGGGACCACCGCTGACATCGACTCTTAATGAATATAAGCCTGCTCAGTTAAGCCTCCAGACTTTCAGGAATGGGCCTAGCCTCTGATCCTAGATTGATAGAGGCTTCTTGTCTCTGAGAAGGGAGGTCTGCATCCAGAAATATGTATGGAGTGTTTTCTATTGACTAGCTTTACGCAGCTCCTTAACAAATGCAAAATGGTTTTGTTGATCGTCTTTCTCAGGCTGTCTCTAGTCATTGCAAAACAGTCTGTGAGGATGCTTAAGTCAGGATCTGTGAGCCACTCTGTTAGGGCCAGGTGACTGTATCTGGGATGAGGTGAGACCAGTAGGGTCAGGTCATCATGTTCTATAGGCACTAACCAGCACTGCATTGGTAAGTGCTTTAGATTCCTCTAATCAACTGTAATCTTCTTTCTCTCTTTGCATCACTGAGAACTGAAGGGATACAAGTACAATTCTGCTGAAGGGGGTAAACACTCAAATCATACTGTGATTCATGCTAATCATGATTATTTCATGTATATTATATTTGTGAATATGTATATTTCGTAGAGCTACGGACATAAGTCCAGTGATTCCTGAATCTCCTGATTCTGATTGCAGTACAGTTGTAGTACTCAGTATAATCTGCCACACCAACCATAAATGAGTTAAAGGAAAATAAAAGTCTTTTTTACTTTATCAGCTTGGTAATAATACAGGGTTTAATTGACATCTCTGCAGCAGAATTTCTAATTCTGAAATAAAAAGTGAAAAGTCAGGGATCTTAAATTTTGTGTTAATAGATCTTAATGAATCACCCTGAAATAGCTGGCTCAAACAAGTCAGAACACTGTCAGCCAGCTCCGTTTGCCAAGAATCCATTTCTCTTCTAAGAGATAGATGAGGTTCCTCAATGTGGAAAATGCAGAGTGCTAGTGTTATGCCCTTTTATTTTAGAGTTGATTTATTCCAGTTGTGATGAAAGGTCACAAATTTCAGTGTTCCTTTTTTGCTTCCTTCAATTCTTACAAATGAAACTCTCTAGAGTAGGGCTAATAAGACATCTGAGAGTATACTTGGTGTCAGTCAGTTCTCCTACCATTATCTTTGTGATTCAGATGACCATTATTAAGATCTATTTTAATTTTTGGCATTTATAATGTTTATATTGTAAAGTCCGATCTAGTGTCTAGTGAGTTAATACAAAACTTCTGGATCACTATGGTGGATTCTGATTCAATCCCTGTATTACCTATTATCCTTAATCTTCTTCAACATAACCCTTGTATGTTGACCTTGGCCTGCCAATGAATTCCTAGGAAAATTTATACTAGTTCAATAAGTGTCTATCTGCCAACTAAGTGACATTGGCTAATATGACACTGTATTCTGCAAATGACAGTTGGTCTTAATTCTGGAACAAAATTAAATTCAAATGCTTGTTGTTGATCATTAAAACCTTCAATGACTTATGTTTGGATGATAGGGAGAACTTATTTGAAATACTGAATCCAGTTGTATTCTTTATCCTGAAGATGATGATAACGAAGCTGATAGGAGGTAGGTTATAAAACCAGTTTCAGAGCTATCCAAAGGAGATCAAAAGGGTCACGTAAAATTATTCTACAGTATATTCTTATTTAACTTAATAGTGATGAGCGGAGGAAAGCACTGGGGGAAGGAAAACSCGAAAGATTCTTATTGGGTTTTATTAGGGGTTGTCAGGGTTTCAAAAAGACTGTTTATTATAATATAAAATTCTGGACTGAGGCTTAGTGTGAGACCAAACATGAAAAATAATAGTCCTCAAAATTATGGGACAAAAGAAAATGCTGTAGGAAACAAAGTCAGGTGGAAAATTTCCAGTTCCATCTTAAACAAATGTTTCAGAAAGGGTTATCTGAAGAACAGAATCCCATGATATGTCATTCTGTTYGGCATACCTAGATTCATTCTTATCTGTGCTTCTAGATATCCTGAGGTGAATTATTTCCTGAGCTTTTGTTCCGAGGTCTATAGAACAGGGATAGTGGAAATTGCAATCACAGTGTTTTTAAGCATTGTATGGTCAAGAAATGAGAACACCACCATAAAAAGTTAGCAACCGCAGAGGTGTCGTGGTTTAACCCTGGCCAGCACCTAAACACCACGCAGCCGCTCGCTCACCCCCCACTCCGGCAGGATGGGGGAGAGAATCGGGAGGGCACAAGTAGGAAAACTCACGGGTTGAGATAAAAACAGTTTAATAATTGAAATAAAACAGAGTAGAATGGTAATAATAACAGTGGTAACAACAACAATAGAATATACAAAGCAGGCCATGCACAATGCAACTGCTCACCACCCACCGAACCGACGCGTTGCCCGATACGTGAGAGCCCGTCCCATGACCACCGAGCCTCCCCTCTCCCCCAACTTAGTTTTTATACTGAGGATGACGTCGCATGGTATGGAATACCCCATTGGCCAGCTGTGTCAACCACCCCAGCTGTGCTACCCCTGCCAGCTTCCCATGCACCTGGCAGGGCATGGGAGGCCGAAAAGTCCCCAGTGGAAGCACCACCCAGCAACACCCAAAACATCAATGGGCCATCAACGCTCCTATTATACCAAACTCAAAACACAGCACACACCCCCAGCTGCTGGGAAGAAAGTTAACTCTGTCCCAGCTGGAACCAGGACAAGAGGTGAAAATGCAGCTTTTGATGCACAGGTTGCAGGTCCAATGAATAGTAAGAGAGATAATCAAATGGCACAGATTTCTTAAGTGCAGTGATAGGACTTCAGAAAACAATTGGCCAAATTAATGCAAACACTCCATTCCTAGGCCACTAGTTAAAATTTTGAATATTTGAAGTAATAGTCAGTCCTATTATGCTGCTCCAGAGAAAAGGCTACCAAAGAGTCCCAGGGCTGGGAAAGTCTCCAGGAGTTCACTGGGCCTTCCTGTTGCTTCAGAGTCAGCTCAGCCTGTGTGATTCCTGACAGCTGCTTAACTAGCTTCAAGGCCTCCAATAATGGAGACTTTACAGTCTTCCCAGAAAAACTATTGCATGGGTTTGCTATGTTTATCATTAGAAATACATTCTAATGCTCACCTCAACATTTCTTTCTTCAGTTAAAGATGATTCTTCATGTTCAGTTCACTAACTCTACTCAATTCAATTCTTGCTCAACTCTACTTAACTTCTGACTTGATGACTGTCATGTTCCTCCTCAGTTTTTTTCTTCTTTAGGGTAAACAAATGCATTTCTGTCATAGGTTATACCATTTAGGCATTTGATCATTCTTATTTTTCTCTTTCAGACTATCACCAACTAGTCCACCATTTTGAGGTATGGCACTAAAATTTTATTGCTCCTAGCCAAGACCTTGCCAGGGCTGTATTTGTCCATGTGCTTGTTCAATATCAAGGCAGTTCTTGTTGCTAGACCAAAGAAAGGAAAAGTAATAATACAAATTACTAAGATCACCATCGGTGAAACTTGTGCAACTCTTGCTGAAAGAGYTTTTCTCTTTCTAAACTCTTTCTAATAACCCTATAGAGTACACACAGTTTTATTAATTTCTTCATATTTTATGGTATTCGTAGTTCATTCATGGATTTCCTGAAATAAGCCCCAAATTCTAACATCAAGCCATTTCCTATTAGAACAAGGAAGGCCTTACAGCCACTTTTGTTCACAGTATGCAGAAATCCAGAATCTGTTTCATGTAAGCAAAGCCAAAATCCAGCACTTCAAATGGTAACTGTGCCTTTACTATGATATTCATAGCTTTTTATTATTTTTAATAGAATTCTTTTTGCTAGAATTTGGCTCAAAAATATAAGTTATTTAACAGATATAATTAGGTTGCTAAGCATTAACAGTTAATTATCATATTAATAAACAGTTATTACTCTTGTTCTATACTGAACTATGCCAAAGCAGCATTATTATGCATGCATTGCTCTTAGGCAACGTAATTGTCCTTAAAGGAAATCATTACAATTTAAATGAAATTGGGAGCTACTGGTTAGGGAAGGCTGTAGGGCATGCACAATACATACTAAGCAAGGAACTGTAATTTCCCCAAATCACATCTTTTCAGTAATTTCACATCACAGGGCTATCTCTGTTTAGTTAAGAGGAAAACAGTTTATTTTTGCCTTGCAATTTTACAAGGGCATTATTTAACCAAGGACAAACCAGCCCCCAATGCAGAGTCACTACATCATATTATTTAATATGGGTTAGTAAACTATGACCATAATTTAAAATTTGTTTTATTTCAGACTGTAATCTAAGGAATGGATTTGCTGTGGCACTGGCACATGCTGCCCAAGCAATGTGAATCATAGACTGAAGGCTACAAGTACCCTGAATGACATCCAATGTAAAATATATTTCTGTATAGAAATAACTGCGTCTCTTTTTGCTGATTAGATTTTTGCTTGCTTTTGCATGCTCTTTCTCTGTGTTTAACAGATACACTAAAGGCTTGTTCTCCTCTATGACATCTTTTGTCACATGAAGGTTAATTATTTGACTTAATCTCTTTGTCATCTGTTAAAATACAAGGAGTTTGAACATTCATTCCTGGAATCTTCTTAGGCTGATAACTAATTAATGTTTTACACTGCCATAAACATTTCCTTAGTTTAAGTGAATGACTCACATTTACGAAAAGGTTATATCACGTGTGGGTGCTAAGGAATTTTCAGATGAATTATCCAATAGCTCAAGATTAACTTTATTAATAAGCATTATTTGACAAATGTGACACATGGCAAATTATATGGCTCATAAAGTACTGTAACAGAAAACAATCTATAGCCTGTCTTCCTCTTTTCAGCAGCAAAACATATTAAAACTTTTTTTGGCAAAAAGAGTGCCAAAATAGTTAAGAAAATTCCTCTAACACAAACTAGCAATGTAAGTCTGCCTTACATTTGCTTTTTCATACTGTTTGAACCTTTCTTCTTTCATATATGCYAGGCTAAAGTAAGAGTGACTCATCAGTATACGGTTGAATTGTGTCAATAAGAAAACAGAACAGTGATAGAGATCAAGCCCAATACAGAATAGATAAATCAAAAATCTATCTGGGCCTCTTTTTCCATACTGAAAAAAACACATTAATTACACATGGTTTGTAATAAAGCTAAGTAAGTCATAGTGGGGTTCAGAAGAGTGATATTTTTATGTCTACCATCCGGAACTATGATAAGAATATAGGCTAAACTACACACAAATTGAAACCAAGTGTCTTTGACAACAAACTCATTGTCCTGTCTTTAATACAAGCTTTTAAGGGTCAGATTCTTCCTTCCTTGTCCCCAGTGTCAACCTGGAATACTGTTTTGGTCCTTGACATAAACCAGAATAGAATCTGACCTCCTTGCTGCAGAGGCTGCTACTATCTGCATCACCAGAATAAGCTTGTGTGACTTTCTAAAGCCATACTTACATTGCTTTAAAAAACATTAAAAATAACTTTTTCATATTGAGAGCTGCTACCAGTGGCATTCATTATTTCTAGCTTTATTGGCATTTGAAGCCTATGATTTACTGCTAGTATCTGAATTTGTGACCTTACACAATGTTCTTGTCATTCCATTTTTTACCTTGTGCAATTGGACTGCCTATAAAGGAAGGTCATCAAGGCTGTCAATGAGGGGTTATGGCATTACCATAGTTGGCATGAGCTGGGGAGCAAGAACTTCTGATTAGATGTGTGCCACTGCCAAAAATGCCAGCTGAACAGAGTTCAGATTACTGCTCTGAAATAGATAATAGGCTCCTGACCGCAGAGTTGCGATTACTGTATTACTCATATTGTGCTATCAAAATGCTTTAGTGTTAGGGACTTATGGAGAACATGTGCAGTTTCACAGCACATGTTCTAAGGCATTTTTGGTGCAGAGTCAGGCCACCACATTCACATTTAATTACAAAAATCAAGGCTTGGAAATGAATTCCAGAATTGTTGCTTGCATCAAACTTAAAGATAAATCAAAGAGCTGGGCAATAGAATCTAGTCATGTAACGGATACCACTAGAGCTACTTGATGGGATTTGATCCAAAGCTTTATTCCAGAAGGAATGAGAAATGTTCATCTCATTAGTTAGGAGCGTGTATGGATCATGTGTGTCTATTTACAGTCTCTCACTTGATATTACAGTAATGGCTTTAGACCTGAGTAAGATGGCAGTATTATAAGGCAGATTATATTATTACTTATTCAGATAAGCTGGGAATGCTTCATTTGAAGCCAGAAAACTCTCTATAGGCAACCTTGTCAAATAGAGAGCAATAACCATTTTGTTTGATCCTCTGGAACTGCATGTGTTGGAAGGACAAGAGGTGGTCTTGTCCAAAATGTGGATTATCAGTACTGGACAATAAGCTGTAGGAGATACAAGGAAGGATAGTTGATGGATAATGGTTGAATAGCAACAGCTCTTCACAATCATGAGACAGTATCTGTTGTCAAAACATCCTGCGGTGGGAACTTTCACAAATAACATTGTTCTATTATTTGCCAGTCCATTATGGATCAACCTTCCCCCCCCATTTTCTTAACTTCTAGGTTAATTTTTGCATTCACTATTACCTGTTCTTTTTAAAGCCCGAATTATTACTAAAGAATCAGGAATTATTACTTATCAAACATAGGCAGTTAATATAATTTACCCCCAATTTTCCAGATGAGAGCTTGACCTACTGTTTCTATTTGATTTACAGTAAATACAGCTAACTAAATAATCCTACCAGAACTATTTTACAAGCAACAGCCCCTGACAAAAGGTAGTATCAGTAAAAGGGAAGTATTTGTATGGAACAGCATATTCTTGTTTTCTTTGGGGGAATATTGCAGTGCTGCTCATTTCGTGTGATAGTGCAGCACAGTAATAGTAACTGGGACAGTTTTACCAGTCTTGCGTAGGAGTAGCTGCATGAAGATTGTACATAATCAATTATCCTTGTTTTTGATATTACTAACATATTTTTTCTTCTCTACAAAAATACGAGTCAAAGGATCACCTCAGTAATGACTGTTAGTGGACCTCAGTGCTCCCTGATGTTAGCCAATAGTTCCCAAAGAAACTTAGTGTGAATATACTTATTAACTGGTTTTAGTGAATCTTGGAGTATAAGTTTAGAGTAAGCTGTACCGGTCAGCAATCTGTGCAGATATATTTCTTTTAGCCCCAAGAGTTACTGAAGAAAGATACTACTAGCTACTAAATAAAGCTATTTAACATTTAATCAAATAAATGTTGTGTGACACCGTATGCACAAATCACTAGCTGTGACATTTTTGAAGAGGTATAAGGTAGCAGTATGGGTATTATTAAGTCTGAACCCTAATGATGACTGACTGCAAATATAAAGGCTTTTGTTCCTTTAAATTTTATCACGAATACTTCATTACCTTGGGAAGTACACATTCTTAGTACTAAGTCTAAGCAATACTTAAGTTTTTTCCGCATTTACATAATTTTCTTGTAATACATCATAATGATATTGATAATATTTCTTTAATACTAATTGAATGTTTAAATGCTTTTATTTTGCAAAGGAATACTTTCTTTTGCATTTAAGATTTTTTTTTGTAAGGCTAATACTACAGTGCTTTGCAACAAAATTTCCATACAAAGCCTGATTTTTCCATCTCTTGAATTTTAAAATCATAAAAACTATTCTTCTTTTTAGGTAGTTGGATTTCTACCATATTTGAAATGAGCTGTATAGTGGGTTCCTGTTTCAATCCTAAACATCAAAACACTTAGTTGACTTCTAAAAAAAGTCTTTCAATTTTTCCTTCTAAGAGGTGAGAAAGCAGGAAAAGAGGAGAGAAAAAAACTTTGTATACCAATGTAGTTGAGACCCATTCACAGGATCAGAGAGCAGCTGATTGAAATCTAGTTTCAAGCTCCACTAGGGCTTAATTGTGAGAGACAGAATGATGCACCTGCTGAGGGCAAGGATGAATTTTGGGGGGCTTGCTCCTGTTACCTGGTAGAAATGGTCCTCAGACAAAAACTTACTGCCAAAGAGGCTTTTCTGTGGAGAACTGATTATATACAATAATCAGTTGTATTGTAGAACTAATTATATACAATACAGCAACACATTAATTGTCATAATTAAAATACATCACACTCTGGATGGAAACAGTGGAACATTTTAAATTTGAAAATTGAACGCACTAGTTTAGTTAATAATTACAGATGTCTTTGTTGGCCAATGAATACCTTATGCTTTGTAACTCCTATATAGCTCCTAGTGTCTTACCAGGCTTGGAGGATGTGGGGTGATGTTCTGGTAAAAGCATAGGTCATGAAAGCAGTGGAGGAAAAGCAAGGAGAATGCAGCAAAGGGAAGGAAACAGGATTAAGAAAAAGAGTGGAACGGAGGAGCAGTGGGAAACTAAGAAGGGAACTTGAGAAACAAGAAAGTGAAGGGGTATTCCAACACATCTGTGCTGTAAGAAATGCAAGGCAAAATCTTCAAAGTGAAATTTTACATTTCAGAAGCTTGCTTTCTTTCTTTCTTTCTTTCTTTCTTCCCTCCCTGCTTAGGTTATAAACTTTTCAGAGCAGCTGGAGGAAATCAACCCTCTGTATGCTTGAACGACTCTCCGGGCAATACAAATGAGTCATCAATGAGTTTAGTGTGCAGCAGGAGAAAGATGATACTGGAACAAAATGTTCCGGTGCGTATTTGTGTAGTGTCTAGCATAATGGGTCCCTGCTCCTGACTGAGGCCTCTGGGCATTCCAGTGATGTAAATATTAACTAATAATAATAAAAGGACAAGCACTTTATTTGCATCCATGTTGCCATCTGTTGTGTAGACTGAATCAGTATCAAGTACATGTTTAGCTTCGTTTGCTTTTCTCTAAGCAGTACACTTCATTTGCTGCGAAGAACTTGACAGTTTTAAAAGCTTCCAGTAAATTTTTAGCATTGAAAGACATTGTCAATGTTTTTTAAATCTTCTTGCTAATAAGCAGTAGCTGTAGACTGGAATGAGAGTAACATATGGATACAGTTGCTGATTTCACTACAATTAAAAATATATATAATGATAATCTTGATCTTAATAGACATTCTTCAAAAAGAAGGTGCCAGGCTATTTACACAGCAAATAGAAGTATTTTTCTTGGGTGATGTACCATAACTAATGTAGATTTTGCTTCTTTTTCACAATATATTAATAAAGTACAGTGCCCAATAATTACTAGTATATTTGGAAGCACAGAGGAGACTACCAAGCTGGGTGTGGCTGTTGACTAGGCCATTGCCCTTCTCAAGCAACTGTGCAATGTTTCTTTAGTCCAGAAGGGTACACTGACAATCTACTCTATGCACCATGAGACACAAGAATGCTCAAGAAAACTTTTGAGCTGGTGTAAGATCTTAGTATATAAAACCAAAAGCTGCTATGTGCAATTAAAGAAAAGAAGAAAAGATCAAAACCATCTATGTCTTAAGTCTCTGCAACTTTCAGGAATTTCTTAAGTAAATGCCCAGTTTATTTTGTGAATTGGACCACACCTCTTGTTTCAGGGGAAGGCAGAGAAATCACTTGTTGTCACTGACAGTCCAAACTACGGGTAATTTGTGTGCAAATCTGGTGAGTGGTTTAACCTGAGCATATGGCAAAGACATCAATGAAATCATGAATAGGAACATCAGCACATTATTTATAATTTTTCTCTTACACACAGACACACAAGTAAACAAGAATTCTGCTAAGTGATAAATGAATAAATAAGGTGGAATTTTGCCTGAAGTAAACAAAGACACAAAATAAAATGTTGGCAAAAATAAGACATCATAAATAAACTTTTATATTTGACAGTTGTAGCTTAGTTTTAATTATTCATGGTAATACTTCAAAAAGCACTAGCAGACACTGCCAATGTTTAAAAACCATAATGACCTACAAAACTATAGGTCTGCTGGCCTGACATTTATCCTGAGAAAAATAATTGCTGAACTGCTAATATGGGATGCAAATATTAAAACAAAACAAAACCAAACAAAACCACCAACAACTTAAATAGAGTGATACCATTAACACCAATCAACATAGATTTAGAGCTAATAGAGTCTGCCATCTAGCCTGTTACCTGCGTTTGGTGATTCTGGATGTTCAGCTGATAAAGGTAAGAGTGTTACATAATTTGTTTAGGTTTTTTTGTGAAGTATTTGTCTTGTTAGCACATGGGGTCTTTTAGTCAAGAGATTAGAAAGGGTAATCGTTTTGGGTGCGATGGAGTTAATTTTCTTCCTGACAGCCCATATGGTACTGTGATTTGGATTTGTGCTGCAGTGTTGATAACACAGGGATGTTTTAGCTATTGCTGAGCAGTGCTTACACAGAGTCAAGGCCTTTTCTGCTTCTCACACCACCCCACCAGCGAGGAGGCTGGGGGTGCACAAGAAGTTGGGAGGGGACACGGCTGGGACAGCTGATCCCAGCTGACCAAAAGGATATTCCATATGGCGTCAGGCTCAGCATATAAAGCTGGGGGAAGAAGAAGGAAGGGGGGGACGTTCGGAGTGATGGCGTTTGTCTTCCCAAGTAACTGTTACACGTGATGGAGCCCTGCTTTCCTGGAGATGGCTGAACATGTGCCTGCCAATGGGAAGTAGTGAATGAATTCCTTGTTTTGCTTTGCTTGCGTGTGCAGCTTTGCTTCACTTATTAAACCATCTTTATCTTGACCCATGAGTTTTCTTGCTTTTCCCCTTCCAATTCTCTTCCCCATCCCACTGGGTGGGAGTGAGCGAGTGGCTGTGTGGGGCTTAGCTGGGGTTAAACCACAACATATAACATGATATACATTAAATGTAACAAAAATCTGTTAGGACTTAGAAAGTGATTTTGAGTAGTGATTTTAAGTGATGATTTTAAGTTATGAATCACCATCAAGACACAGTGTTAATAGTACTCATCAACCACTGATTCTGTTTTAGACTACTTGAAATAGTTTTCTCCAAGACAGTGTCTGGGGATGGTGAAAGAGATGGCTCTCTTCAAGGGTCCATTATAAAAAAGGCTATATTAATGGGACTGAACCTGGTCCTGGTGCTGTCCTCATTCCTCCAAGAGTATCAGCTGGACTTACACTCTCAAATATTTGTGTTTGTCCTCAGGTTGCATTCAGGGCATTCAGCACATTCTACAAAATGTTTCACGGTATAAAATCACCATTCTCACTGGCTGCAAAACAGTCCTCACATTACTTCAGGTACTGGACCTGATTTTTTTCTCTAAGTAGTAGTGGTGGTTATGCCTTGGAGTCAGAGGGATACCACAGACTGTGAATGTAGCCAATCTGCTGTAGAAGGGGCTAGATTTAAACAATCTTGGCATTAGTCAGTCCATAAAACCTGGCTTGGGGAACAGAGATCTGCCCTTGGCCGCCTTATGTGTAGATATGGTCTTGGATTTTTGCACCCATCTATTTCACGATACTATTACAATATGGAATAAAACATGACTGATAAAGACTGGAAAATATGAAATAATGGAAAGAATGATATGTTGCTATAAAGTTATATGGATGCTTCTAAACTAGAAACAAGCAAACAAACTTGTGTTTTAGTATGTCCAAACGTGTGGTCACACACTGAATAAATTGGAAGATAAGAAATTATATTCCAGGGCTACGTGACTGGGGAAAAATAAATTCGGTTATCAGAGGGTTCATCAGCTGTATGTAAACTCCCACTAAGACACTTGAACTGAAAGAACTGATGTGAATATTGCATATACAAGCAGGACAATACTGAGTTGGTGTTGGGACTGCACTCTACATTCAGTAATGGTGGAGTAGCTAGTACAGTGCAGTCTCTTCATAGTGTCCACATTTCGGAGGATAGATGATCACTGTGGCCACTTCTTGCTTTATAAAATAACACGTTCTAAAATATTGTAAAAGTAAAAAGATCTTAGTAATATTCTGTAAGTGAAATCATTGTGGTACCTGGTTGTTAGAAAATTAGAAATGGGTGGAAATGGCTGAATTTTCTGTGCAATCTCTGTTATGAATGGTATAGCAAAATTAAAGACATTAGAAGGGTTTCTATTGCTATGTATATTTTATTCCTGAATGGCAAATTACTTTTGAGTCATATGCTTAAATTAATCTTATATATTTCCCCTCCTACGTGGTCAGAAATTTTTCCCAAATCATTGGCCAAGTAGGTGCTTTCTAAGACAGCTTCTCATTACTTTCTTATCTAAGATAGACCCACATAAGGCCAGGGTAGACTTATTGTACTGTAGGGGATGGAATAGGAATAGGTGAATTAATGGACATTCCACACCATTAATTTCTATGGGGAAAGTCCAAAAATTATTCATAAGGTCATCTAAATTAGAGCCCTTCCCATTAAACTCACTTGGAATCTTTGTTACTTGCTTTCATTCTGCTGATGTATAAAGGACTGTAAATTGGTGCGATCATTATGCCAGGAGGCAAGAAGAAGGTGTAAGTTAAAAGTAATTTGGGAGCCTATTTGACCTGTAATGTCTTCAGGGTCCTTGGCGTGCAAACTCATGCAAATCAGCTTTCTCCTGTCCACTTTAAAGGAAATTCACAACTATGCATCCATACAAAAAAATGCTCATATGTAAAATAAACTCAGTTTGTCAGCACAAGGCTTAAACTGGCATAACTGTCCAACATATCACATATAAGTCATTTCATAGGTTCATACCTTCTGAGGCCAGAAAAGGTCATCTTAATCATCTTGCCAGACTTAACACAGGCCATGGGAATCTTTGAACTAATTTTTGATTCAGCTGTAATAGATATAACTGAAGGAATAAAGTGACAGTCATTTTTTATGATTTTCAGCCCCTTGCACACTTTCACAGTGAAAATGCAAAGTCCAGAATTAAACTCTCTGATAATACAGCTTTCTTCCCCTAGCTAGCTTTCCTGAATTTGCAAGTGTTTTTAAACTATGTGCTGAAAAGTACATAACTGGAATATAGATTTTAAGAGAAAAATATACAATTATATTTTAAAATTTCCACTGAGAAAAGAAAGCTTCAAACATGAAGCCTGGGAAAAATTAATAATTAAAACAGTACTGATTTCCACAGTACCAGCAGAACCTAAGGACAAGTCAGTAAGACTGGAGGTAAGAGAATTTGATGTACCTTCACATGCCTTTTTAAAGCTTGACGTATAATTACCAAATACAGCTTCTTGAATTTCTCTGGTGAAAGACGGAAAACAGCTATTCTTATGCTGGAGGATTTTTCCTTTTTTTCAGTTCATGGCCAAAACAATTCTGGGATGAATGAAAGGAGGAAAGTTAGCTCAACAGTAAAAGGGTATACTTTGCTTTCTACTGTTCTTTKGCATTGGTATGGGTATGAATCTTACCCGCTGACTACATGTATGATTGTGTTTAGTTGGAGCATAATTCATCAAATGAATCCTTTTGCCAGAATTACAAGTGTTCTGGGAACTCTGTTTCTTTAAACCCAGAGAAAAGGCAGAAGAGCTGGAATCATGTTCACATCTCCAGCCAGAGCAGTTAGCACTGAAAAGCATGACCTATAGTCCAGCCTTTGGAATAGGGGATTTTATGTTTGTTTGTTGCCAAGGCGGCCTATTCTGATGCTACATCTTGACAGCAATTGTTTAAGATGGACAAGGGGCATGGAGCATCTGTTGTTTATAAAACCCGGTAACTGCAATAGAGAATGACTTTGGGGACAGCATGAGAAGCAGAGTAATATCCCCTCACTACGGAGACAGCGGAAAATGGGATCTTGCTTCAGAATAGGTATTCAACAGGATAATACTGAAGATACTTAGGGAAAAGTGTACAGAATATGGCTATGAATCAGGCAAAACTCAGACCCAAAAAAAATGCAATGCCATACTGCTAGCAGGGAAACAGACCTGCAGTGTTTGGCTTGTGAATATGTTACGAAAAAGATGTGTTCTAGAGAAAGTTCACACTTTTCTTTCTCATTGTAGCTACCACAAGGTATGGCTAGATATACGATAAGAAAAAAGAGATGGTCTATCAGGTCAAACTATTTGTTTGGATTTCCCACTTGATTAGTATAGGTGCTGATGATTGTAATTTGAGTAAATCTCAAATGAACAAAAGGTTTAGTGAAACAAGGGTAAATATGGCATACTGTAGACTTGACTTTCTGGCTTGATCTCAGTTCTGCCTCATCACTGTAGATCTGCCCAGAAATTGCTGGGCTATGTCTGACCCTGCTTGCTGTCTCCGGACCTGATCCTGACCCTGGCTTGCTCATGACTTCCCAGCTTGACCTTGGATGTTCCCCATCCCTACAGACTTGTCTGGGAATCTGGACTCTTGGCTGATCCTGGTTATCACCACCAGACCTGTTCTGCTGGTCTAAAAACAGGCATTTCCAATTTTGGAGAGTATGGGTATGATAAGAACAAAAAGAAGATGAGAATTCTGCTGCAGTGATAACCTGCCTGCAAATCTCTAAAGAAAAGATACTGAAGTAATAAGGATAAAATAAAAGGCATGAAAGTAAAGGGGAACCAAGTCTCAGCATCTTAAAAGTTGTGAATATAGCTACAAAAAGGAAACTTAGCAACAGTTAGAGCCTTTGTCAGCGTATCAGATGGTAGCAGCACTAGCTGCCTTCTGTCTGTACAATGGCTTTCAATGAATGACCTGTCTCAACCTCTCACCCTTTTACTAACCTTGTGTCCATCAGTTGCAGGAATCCATATCTAGCTTTACAGTGAATTTGGCATTTTGGGTAAAATAAACTTTGGGTCCTCTTTACAGATGATATTAAAGAAAAATAACACCACAGGTATCAGAGTAACAAAAAGGAGGGTCATGCATGAGCTGTTTCTCCTTTATGGTCAAGCACAGTAGTAACAGCTGGAGGAATTCAACCTTGTGTATGCTTGGATGAGTCCATGCACAATACAAATGAGTGATCAATGGGTTCAGCATGCTGCAAAAGAGTAATAGGATTGAAAAGCAGTAGGTACTAGTAAACACTGTAACATCTCAATGGTCTTCTATGGAAAGCCTCGTTTCCATCATGAAATATTGCAAGGAGCACAGAACAGGTAAACGGCTTTAATATCTGTTTTGATCATTCCTGTTGAACTAGCTTTTAGAGAAAGAATATGCAACATGTAGTAAAGCGTTTTGAAATGAGAGGGGGGAGAGCTTATGAGAGCTCTGCTAAAGGGCTGTCACATTTGCTAGTAAAAAAAAAGGCCAGATTACACTTCTAAAACTACTGTTCCAAGGACTCCTGGCCAAGGGGTGAGGCTGACCTCTATGCTGCTATAGATAGCTTTTCACAGATAAGGTTACTCAGTGTACATCTGAGTGCTTTAGAGAAAGAGAGGGAAAATAGAGAGACATCAGAACTTATCCCAAAACCTTAAAGACTACCCAGAAGGCACTGGTTTAAGAGAGAAATTAATGTCAGACCTGTTTCTTTTAATATTGGCATGATTTTGCTTTGTGGTTTTTTTGTTTGTTTGTTTGTTTTGTTGGGTTTTTTTGTGGGTGGGGGGAGAATTGGGTTAATCTTTTCTGTTGATTTGGTTTCCTATTGTAGGAGACTACCTTAACAAACAGAATATAGTTATTAAATGTCTTCTCATTGTACTCATAATTTTTGCAGGCATTCTAGTGAAAACTTACTACCAGAAATATGTTTACTGCTCACATAGCAAATATTTGAGAGAGTAAATTATGAATTTTTAATCTAAGATATTTCCACCAGATACCTGACTTCATTTGCATTTATCCATTCATTGAACAAAATTTGTATGTCAAGAAAAATAATATTGCATTTGAATAAACAGTTCAAATGAACAATTTAAAATCCATGTTATTGAGAGAAAATATATGGTGAATAGTCGCAGGTAATGAATATAGTTGAGAAAGTATTAAGCTACTTGTGGGCGCTTGACACACGGAAAGAGGCTAAATGTTATTAAATTATTCACTGTGAATCATTTGCTCTTCCACACTCCCCCAAGTCACTCTTATTTTGATCTGATCATATGGTGCCAACAGAGGCTACAGTGCCAGAGGAGAGTGTCATCCTTAAAAAAGAAGGTTTTTTATTATTATTGTCTCATTTTAGTGATAAGCATTGAAGTAGCAGGAATGTCTACTGACAAACAGGAATTTTGTATTGCTCAGGGCTATTTTGTATTGTCAGTAAGAAAAGGCTATCTCTATTTAGCACTAATATGTAGAGACTGTAGTTCATAAAAAAAAGAGCAAAAGATTTTTTAATTGCAAAGGTCATCTTCTACCTAAATGTTTAATGGATGGATGGAGAGAGAAGGTTTGAACATATGGTGGCAAGGCAGGAAGAGAAGATATAGTTACTATGTCATGAAACTTTACAGGGTAAAAAAAAAAAGAAAATCCAGAAAGCTCTTGTACATTGGTATAAAACATAAGTGATAATAATCACTATTTCCTTGAATTCCTATTCCCCTTTAAAGCTTGGTACCTGCTCTGGTRGGATTAAACTTTGCCTCATATCATCATGGAAAAGAAATCACTTAGTATTAAGTAAGACTGAATTCAAAAGAAAAGGATACATGTTGAAAGGATAATTAGCTATTACCTGTCCCAGGTACATTTTCCCCATATACACGGGGGAACATGCACTCCTAAACTTCTCTTAGCTTGAATATGTTTCCTCACTGCCCGCTGTGAGTACATCTCTGGTGTTAATTTCAGTTCCAAATTCCCTCCAGTGTACAGGTCCCCTGCCGCTCCAGATTGCATGAATGGTAATTCATGCTGAAGCTCACAATGCATCAAGCAGCTAACCTCCAAACATATCCAGAAAATTTTTTTAAAAGGTGTGGTAGACAAGAGTGAAGCAGGTTTGTTTCCTCCCTTCAATATTATCCTGACCTCATACATGCCCTAACTACACACCCGTGGGCATGCAATACATGGCCTTACTTTCATGCTGTAAAAAGATCACTTTGGCGAGCTGCAGCAGAGCCCTCACATTATTCACTTTGTCCTGGCGAGAAATAAAAAAAAAAAGATCATTACACCTTGCCTACATGAGTCTCAGAAAAGACCCAGCACTGATTTCTATGTATTGTGGATATAGCCAGTCTGCTTTAGTAAACTAGTGCTCAGCAGTGTGGAGCACTATTCTCTACCTCTTGGTCTGTAGGCAGGGAGCACTCCCTGGGGTGGGTGCATTTAGCAGTGTAGATATAACCTCTGACATCCTTTCAGGGCACAGGTCTCTCTGTCTGTTACTGCTTCTCATAAGCAGGATGCAACATTGCTTGGTGTCATTGCTCCTGCTCAGCCTCTACTGTCATTTAAACACCTTTTCCCACAAAAACATAACAATACATTCTGAGTTTACAGTCAATCTTCAGAGACACATATAAACGTGTCATGCTGTGCTAATGGAAGACCAGGTCTCGTAAACCAATAAATACCTGCACAAGCTTCTCTGTCTCAGTTTTATCATGACTGGTGAGCATCCTTAGGTTTTGGGAAAAAGCTTGTAAAAGAGCCCAAGACCCTTCTTTGCGTTTCTTCTGGCATACAGTATTTCCTCCGGGCCATGAAATATCCTTGCATTTCTGCAGTTGACATTCTCCTTTCAGTCTCTCTCACTCCAGTCGTACAAGACTATACGTGAACTGACTAACCCAGGAGAGATTCTCATGTACATAATGGAGAGACCTGCATGCCCTTGTATCACAGGTTGTTGTGGATGAAGGTTAAGTTGATGGCTAGAGAAAGCTCCTGTGCTCTTCATCAGGTCCCCTCCTATGGATAACTGGTAGACAAGGACTATGAGGTTTATTATGGAGTGCACCCATCCTGGAGAGAAGAGTCTCAGCAAACCTTTCTGTTATAACTGTCAACCGACTTTTTCAGATAATTCTCAGACAAGTTACCAAAGCCTTTACAGGGTAATCTGTTACCAAGTAATGATACCTTTCACACTCAAACTTAAAAGAAAAATATTTTGGGTTGCATGCAACTCTTTGTTGAACATTATCCCATTTAAGTCATCAAAGTTTAATGACTCGTGTTGTCTGGTGTGTGATAAAAGCAAGAATTTCTCATAACACCACCTGTGGGATTTAGCTCAATGCTGAGCTGAAAGTCAGCAGAAAAGACATGCAAGGCCCAGGTTCAAAGTGATGTTTGCAACCTGACACTTAGTACTAGCACTATGTACTCGCACTGAATATGAAACATAGCCCATAAACTGCAAATAGACTGACTTCTTAACATCCTCATATATTCACTGGTAAAGCTATTTAATACACATGTAATGCTTTATGTTGGAGCATATATGCTTTTATTTTGAAAATCAGCTGTATAAAATTAACATTTAAAACTCAGGAATGGGTCACTCCTGAACATTTTGTATTCTCTGAACACTTGTAGATGGGTTTTTTCTTTACGAGTTTTATAAAAATTCTGTAACTAGCTATTATATTCTAATATTTGAAGTTTGGGGTTCAATCTGTCACCTGTTGAAGTAGGCAAGTATGTCTAAGGTAACAACAAGTATCTCATTAAGGAAATGAAATGAAAAATTAGAAATAACCTTTAAAGCAAGAAAGACAAGTTTAACATCTTTCTTTCCCTCTGCTCCCCATGACTATAATTCACACTAATTTCCTTAAGGTACCAGTCGGTATTTCATGAGAAGTGCCTTGACAGAGAGAAAGGTATCATGTATCAGGTAGCCTTTGTATTCTTGCTGTGGCACTTCCTTTTCACCCACTTTCTGCTATATATGGCTCAATTGTCATTTTTGAGACTAAACTGTATCAGGAGACAGCAAACTAGAAACAACTTTCATTTGTAATTTCTATAAGACATAATGTCTTCTGAAAACCGTAAGTGGAAGTGTGTGCTGCTGAGAAGGTTTGCCCTGTATTTAAAGAGTATGACAAGTGTCCTCTCAGGAGCTTAGTCTGACAATCACTGGAATAAATGGGAATGTTATTTTTTATTTAACCAAGTGCATGTTCAGACTTCAGCAATGAAATGTAGAGCAGCACGGTTCTGTATCTGATTGTAAAAACGCTTTTTAATCAGCACCAATAGCCAGCTATCTCCTTGTCCTTCTTCAGACATGGAATTTCACATTCCTCAATATCAGTGCCAGATTGTCTCCTCAGATTCAGCTCTAGTTCAAGCACTTCATCAAAGCTTCAACCCTTTGAATTTACAGTTTTCTTCAGAAGCATGGTGCAGGTGCAATGATAGAACTGAAAACTTGGACAAAGCTATTTTCTGGGTATTAGAGATGAAATGTATAACCTTTAGAACTGATCTTACATGCTATCATCTGGAGGTCAAGTAGTAGGGTCATAGGATGGAAAAAGACCTGGAAATAATCCAGTTCAAACCCTATGAATTGTAGGTAAGTGTCCCGTACAGGGTCTACAGAACATCTACTTTATATGACCTTGTATATCACAGACCACATAGCACTTTCTAGTATCCTGTTATGAAGTGAAGATTTATGGTAAAAGATCAAAACTCTCAATCATACAGTACTTCAGAAAGAAAGCAGAATCTCTATCCATGTCCAGGATTCCTGCAGTCAGAGGAAATTTGAGAGGTAGAATTTTCACCATGGGCTTTTACCCACATATAACCTGCATGTAGCACTTCCATTACACAAGTTCTTCAGCTTATACTTTTCTTAAAGTGACTTGTTATTTAGATGCTATACAAGGAAAGTACTTCCTTTGGATAGGGAAAGAAGTCCCCTTCGTAGGAAAAATTGCTTAATGCCTCCCAGATGTGTAAGAAAAGTGAAAACCGATAGCTCATTTGAGGCAGGGCTTATGGTTTAGTGAGATTATTTGTTCTCTGAAGGAAGAGTTGTCTGCCCTGCATTTCTTCAGTTTCATTTAATGTACAGGCAAAAAAAAATGTAGACTAAAATGAAATGGATTAGGCTGCTCATGCCAAATAGCAAAAGGAGAGGGATTTAATAATCTTTTTAATGTCTATCAAATATACGTTATTTTAAACAATCCCAGATTCTCAGGCTATCTTTACTATTCTCCTATCTGATATTCAGTGCCAGTTGATTTCTTTGCAGGAGAGGATTTTAAAGGAAAAGTAGAGCTAATTTTCTGTGTCAGCTTAACAAATAAAATCTATGTGTTGTGGATAGCAATCATTAAAAGGATCTGTCATTAAAAATTGATCTGAGATGGGTTCTCTTTGTTAGTCTTTTGATAGGAGATAGTAATTAGAATTGTTTGAAGAAAGATGATTGATACTATGGAACAAAATATGCCATATTGATTTAGGAAACCATTAAAGAACACAGAAGCAATTTTTTTTTCTATTTTTCACACTTGCGTGCAGGGCATCCCCTTAACTGAAAATATGATTGCCATCAGCTGATTACTGAGGAAGGTTACATATCACTCACTTGGTGTTTAAATGACTAAGCTACAAGAGTCGAATGGTTTATTGAATTAGAAGGGTAATTGTAAACAGGACTTCAAATCTCTGCACAAAGTTCTTTCATGGTACAAGGAACTTGTAGACTAAATCAGCTAGTTAGTACTGATTGGTCCAGTAGTCCATTAAGTGTAGACACATATAACTATATTCAAATACTGACATGGCATCATTAGCACAGGAAGAGGAAGAGTAGGTTGGTAAAATTTGCCCAAAGCACCTCAGACTTTCCAAAAATCTGCAATTACAGGAGCCTCTCTAGACCTCAAGATTTGTATCTTCACAAGAAAAATAACATCTTAAATTCTTTTAAGTACTCCTTCCATATGATGCACAAAATAATATCAGTTCTGGTTAGAACACAACTATAAATACAGGGGAGAACTGCAAAATTATCTGTGTAAAACTGGATTCATGCATTAGAGCTATTAGATCGTTCACGGCTTTTTCAAACGTTAGAACCCTCATTAAAGTATCCTTGACTTAATTCTGCTTAAAAAAAAAATGTTGCAATTGACACTCTAATGCTGCCTTACTTAATCTTCATGTATAATTTATTCGTCATACACTGCCATTGCTAAATCATTTAAGAATAAATTTTCATTGTAAGAGGAGCATCACTGTAGTTAGATCATTATGTATTTCCAAGAAAATGTATTATTCTAGAGAAGGAAATATTTTTAGCTTTATCTTCAATTTTTTTCCAGTGATCTCTTTTTATCTGTCTTGTGTTTATCCTTCATCTTTTAAGCTCTCATTCAGAAAAAGCTTGGCAATTGCTAAGTTTAAGCATATACTTAAAGTCAATGAGACTGAAAAATGTGTTTTTAGAACATTGTTAATTATAATGCTAAATAGTGATATTTTCACAAGTTAAGGACTCAGAGAACTGTCTATGCTTGCTCTCCTTGGTGTAAAAATCTATGTTTCTTAGCTTCCTCAAAGTAAAGTGTGAAAAATGAAAGCATGAGGTTTACATTAGAAAGTATATCAATTACCTGCGATAATAGAAGTAAGCCTATGTAATATTTATATATATGTGTTCTAAGAACTTTACAGAGAATACTTCGTAAGCTAGGGAAAGGGGGATAGAACAGCATAAAAGTATGATTTCTTTCTGCTTAAATTTGTAATATTTTTTCAGTACTTTATAGTACTTATATTTTAACATTATGTTTTTGCAGTTGTGTTTTATTACTTAGTAGATGATCGTGACCTAAAAGTCTAGGTCAATACATGGTATTTGAACTATACCTGAAAACTACATGATGGTGATCAAGAGTAGGAGAAAGAAATGGGTGAGGTGTTGGCACTTTACATAAGAATGTTAAAGTTTCTGATTTTTAGGTTTTATTAATCTTCCTTTAGAATACTACAGTTTCCTGGCTTTCAAATTTCCTATTTCTTGCAGAATGTTCTAATAAAGTTTTTTTCTAAACTAATGGAGAGACATATCTGAAAATTAGTGTAAATGATTTTTAAGGGAATTTTTAAGGGTTATTTTTACTAAGAGAAAACTTAATTTAATATTTCTATTTATTCTTAACTCTGTCTTTTAAAGTATTCTCAGGCAGGAAGATGCTCCAAAGGCCTCCTTTTGCTGAGCACCTGCTAAACAAAAGCTCTGACAGCAGCCTAGCTCCTGAGAACCTTTTAAGCTCTGCTTCTTCCCTAGCCCTGGTAGTTCTGTCTAGTCCTGTAAAGCTCATAAACTCCTCACTCCTCAGTGAAGACAGGAGAATAAACCACATTTGCCGTTTCTACAACATGCTGTTTTGGGGATATGCTGTTCTGAAATACATTAGGATAATGTAACAAATGCAAATTACCACAGATTTTACAGCCTCTCAAATCTCACAAATGCCTTGTCCAATTACCCTCAAACTTTCTAGGGGGAAAAAAAATCATCTTCTTTCAGAACACCACACAAGAGAAATTTCTAATGGAACAGTCTGATGTTAAAATTAGATGGAAGGGCCTAATTGAGCTTATAATGGAAGGTACTTACAACCTTAGCCATGGAATGACTACCACAGCTCCATAATACCGTCTATTTCAGAAAATCAGAAAGCTTTAGACAGACTGCCTGACAGAGTATTCAGAAATGGGGGGCAAAAATACTAGCCAAGACAAGTCTGTGTTTATCACTATGCTGATATTACCACTTATTGTATATCAAGAAAAAAACCACTATTATGTTGACTAACTAAACATTGCCCACATTTGTGTTGACAATCTATGAAAGCCAAGTACTTTGGGGATGGTGTTTACTAAAGCCAGCTGAGTTATTCTGTTCAATTATATAACACATAACACATGACAAAATATGATAAGAATTTGTCCTTAATTTACCTATCAAAACAGTTATTTTTTCAGCTTTCAGCTAAGGCACCACCACTTTTCTCAGCTGGGCCAGCTCCATATTTATACACACGCACGCACATTTGTTTTGTAACACATCTGAATGTCTTGGACAAAAACTTTGCCCATGGGAATAAATAGCTTCCCTCCTACACCTTTATGCCTGAAGTTTGGCCTTGGGAGACCATTTTTATGCAGGTAATCAGGCCTGCATTAATTTAACTTAAATTTAGACACCTAACCTAAGTGGCTAAATTACAACCAGAACTGCCATAGGTGATTCAGATCTCCACTGACTGTGTGAGGAGCTGACAGGAACAGTGCTTGGTTAGGTACCTAAACCTAGCTGGGATAAGTGTTATTCAGTGTGCCGAGTCCTCCCAAGTCAGATGAGGTGTGAATAGGAAGAAAGCAGAGTGTTGACTCCACTCCTCAATGCAGTGTCCAAGACGGCTCTGTCTTGTAAAGGGAATTGCTGTTTRCTGCTGGATTAGACCAACAGAAATTTACTATCCCGTTGAACGAGCTGAGGAGCATGGGTATGTGTGCCAAAGCATCTCTTTCTCAGAGTGTCTTTCAGAGTTACTGACCTATGGACACGCTGCTCCTTTCTCAGTTTTAAATTGAATCTTTAATATGGTTTTAGTGCAATTTTTTTCTTTTGTTTTGTTTTGTTTTCTCTTCCTTAATTTAAAGACAAATGGAACTGAGGAAAGATGCAGCCTGTGGAAGTATAGGAAGTTCTGGGTTGCATATGATGGAGGCCATGTATTTTACTGTTTAAATATCTGCACAGTGGTGACTGTGATGGTCTCTCTGTTGTAGCTGAACATGTCTAGTCGGTTCAATGTACTGTTTGCAGCTTGTGAACTACTGAACAAAATGAGACTTTCAGTTAGCTAGYTTCTCAGTTTCATTCAGGCACTACACCGTTCCTGTAACAGAGTAGTACAAAGATTTTGTACTTCTGGGATTTCACTAATTTTCTGGTTTATATTTCAGTACTTGATTTTTTTTTAGGCTAAATCCAAATCAGCTATAGGTAAATAGAGAATGTTTTTCAATGTTGGTTGGTAGTACCAACCAATGGGTCTATTCAACAGTAAGATGAATTGTGCCTTGAAGAGTGCCTGTTTCTCTCATTGACTGTAAAGGGTGACAAATGTGTTCAGCTAAGGTGTAGGTATCTATACTGTAGAGCTATAAAACTGGYTGAGGTGGGATCACATCCTTATTGAGAAGCAACTTTTGGTTCAGAAGTCCCGTGAGAGGTTTTGCTCTCCCCTCCATTTCCTTGCGGGTGAGATGTGCGCGCCGCACTGCGGAGTCAGCATCAGGCAGAGGCTGAATGCAACTTTTGACACAAGTTCAGGCAAGCGCCGCTCTGAAAGGCTGTGTTTCTATGAGGCCTGAACTGCGCTGAGGTACCGAGTGCCAGTTTGCTGACTCCCGGTTATGAACTAACCTGAATACTTTGTCTCCTTTAGCAGGACTACATTTTTTTGTGTGTGTATAACAACAGAGAGAGTGTCAGTGATAGACATCTGGTAGAGTTCAGATGGTAAAAATCCTTTTTTCCTGTTTGCAGCCTATGTCTGTGCACTGGGTGCAGGTGCCCAGGCACTGGCAGCGGGGGCTGCAGGGGCGGCCTCTGTGAGGAGAGGCCGGGGCTGCCCGGTGCCGGACACAGCCGGTTCCAGCCGGCTCCAACTGACCCAGCACAGGGCACGGCTGAGCCCTGCAGCCAAGATGCTGGTGCCTCGGCGGAAGCGTATTTAAGAAAGGCTAAAAACCGCTGTGTGGCAGTGAGGAGTGAGGAAAAAATATGAGAGAATCAGCCCTGCAGACACCAAGGTCAGTGAAGAAGGAGGGGAAGAGGTGCTCCAGGCACCGGAGCAGAGACTCCCCTGCAGCCCATGGAGAAGACCACACCAGAGCAGGTTTATCCACCCATCAGTAACGAAGGAATGAAGTTGAGCCTGGAAAAAAGGGGAAGGTGTTGCTTTAAAGTTTTTGTCTTTGTTTCTCACCATCAAGCTCTATTTTAGTTGGCAATAAATTAAATTAATTTTCCCCAAGTCAAGCCTGTTTTGCCTGTGGCGGTAATTGGTCAGGGATCTCCCTGTCTTTATCTCGACTCATGAGGTTTTTTTGTCTTATTTTCTCCCCCTCAATGACATCAATACATCAATTTTCTGTCTATAAAGTTGCAGATCCTTCTGTTCTCTTCCATGCTAAGAGGGATCCTTCCATTAAAAAATACTGTAGATTTGCAGTAAGTCAATATAGATCTTTATGTCATGGAAATAATTTTTGAGGTCAGTTCCGTCTGTAAAGACATCATCTCTGAAGCTGCATTGAATTTGAGGTGGTGACAAAGACAGATGTGTAAAATATGTTTTCTCTTAAGTATAGCACATTTATTTTTTATAACTGGCTATCTCTTCTTGTAGGAATACAAAGCACATACCTATGGCGTTTAATGGAAACAAAAAGAATGAACTGCTGGCTAAAATTTGAGATAATTTTAATGATAACTGGTACTTTAACTTGTCAGAAAATAGAAAAAGTCCAGAAATTTTAAGAAGAAGTAGTTTTCATTTATATTGTTTGGATGGAAATTTTGGACTCTCTTCACCTGGAAGTACAGCATTTATTTTTGTTATGCTGGTTACATTGTACATCTCTCTGTGCCATGGCACTCTCAGCGTGGGTCTGTTCTCAGCCTCGTTCTGCTCTTAGGCAATTCATTCCTTCTTTAATTTTGCTGACTCCCATCTCTGAACCCACCAGACTAATTTATCTCTGGATATGGCACTACATGTTTTGTTATGACAAAAAAGAGGAATTACTGATGGTCACAGCTGGTAGATTTCTGTTGGAGTAAGATTGAGAGACTAATTCAAATCTAGAAAGCAGCAAATAATGCTTTGAAATATAATGAAGACTATGGACCTGTACAAAATAAACAACAGTACACACGTTACCAATGTCTTTTCCATTTAGAATTTAACATAAAAGTGTTAAAATTAAGGCCATTGTATGCAGTGTTCGATAAAGCTTTACTGTATGTTTTGCATATAAAAAATATCTGTGCCTAGAGACATTTTAAGACATCTTTATTTCTCCCTGGCGCTCTCATATATTTTATTTCACTTTTATATTCTATACTACATAGACTCCTGTCCACAAGCGGTGCCTTTGAGAATGTCAGGCCTTGGCTATGTGAATAATCTGTGTGAAATCATATTTTATTCCTGAGGCTTACAATTTAGAACCACTGAATATTGGTATGGGTTGCAAAAATGTCAAATTCTTGATCATTTGTATCATGACTGTGGTGCTTTTAATGCAATATAATTATTATTGTATAATCTATATGACACATAGCTATGTGATATGTTTACATGGCTACATGATAATTTAAGCTGCAGTATAGGAAGTATTCACACTCAGGATGTCACTGAATTGTGGATTAGCTACAAGCATCCTGAATAAGGAAGGATGTAAGAATGGATTTTGTCAGTATCTGTAGCATGCGCAACCCACCTTCTGTCTCCTTTAGCAAGGCTTAGCTAGAATGACTCATAGAATAGCTCAATAGCCTATTCAGATAATTTACCTACACCCTGACACACTTATGTAAGACATGGGATTGTCAGTAATTTACCTGCCATGGTAATTAGTTTGCTGTATTAGCTATAAATATGGCTCATAGTGTATTCCCTGTAGCTCATTGTCTATTTAACTCTTTCACAGTCAGCCATTTTTATGATCTGACCCCTGAAGTTAGTAATACTGCTGATCTTAAACACCTGTCGTCTTATAACAGATACCTATTTCTCTCTATCAACCACACACCTGGTTATAATATTAATAATGTATTTTTTAAGTTAGTCCCCCTCTCACTGGCTTAAAATTTGAGACTTTCAGGTTGTAGTAGGATGCAGTGATTCTTAATGATGTGTTTAAAAAAAATAAACAAAAAGACACAAAGCAAATGAGCAGTGATAATACTTTTCTTCATCTGTTTTTTACAGGCAGACTTGTAAGTTACTGCTAAAACTCCCGTCTGCAGCAGAGTCATGCCTGGAAAGTTTCCACTCCCTCCCTCTAAAAGACTACCATCTTTCTTCCTCCAACTTTTGCCACTGCCAAAATGTATAGTGTATATCTACCTCCAGATAAAGACTGTAACTGAGCAGCACCCATGAACCAACATACTGCAAACTGCAGAATGACAGGCAGTAACACCTGAAGGAACCTGCCCAGGAATTTGAACTCTGAACACATACTCTGTGTTTGTTGCCTGCAATCACCTATTCTCTGTGTGAGTATGTATTTATACACACACATATATATCAGACCAAGAACAAATGGACTAAGGAGCTCTTATAATTTTAATAATGGGGACAAATTCAATCTCAGAAGTTTTAGTATCACAAAGAAAGAAAAGTGGTTCTGTTTTTTCCTTCTACCCCTCTTATATCAGTGAAGAACCTTTGCAATATCCTAAAGATGACAGTTCAGTTTCCAAAATTCAGACCTCTGTTAGCACTGCAATTCTTTAATGATTTATACTCAGTATGCATTCAGTCACAGACAGGAGAAAGAAAACAGCTTTTAGAAAGTCTTGGATACATTACCAGAATAATTGTATCAGCAAGAACTTTGGAGCACAGGCAAAAATACATGAAACAGAGGAACACTCACTATTCACTCAAGAAGCGCAAAGGAAAAGATCGATGTTTGCTCAATAAGGAAGGTCAAAATAGGCAGAAGGTAGAGGGCATTCACTGTCAAGACTGGGGTGCAGAAAATGGAAATTGTTTTTCTAAAGTGCTAGTTGGTGTCTCTAAAAAATCTAGATTCTTTTACAGATGCATTTTGCAGAATGCTGGTAGTTAATAAACAGATGGCTACATAACAGATTTCGGCTGGAGAGTACCCATCAAGGGACGGAAGAATGGAGATATGACCTTGTGTTTTGAGGCAGGAGTGGGAGAAAATAACAGTGTGCATCCATGCTAAGTATCTTGCTGGAAGCCTGCAAAGTCAACTTGATTCAATGAGCTCTGGAGAAGCAGGAGGTGGTCCAAGTAGTTACCTGGTGACTAAACATAGAAGTTACCTTAATATCAACCAAAAAAATCCAGGCTTGAATATAATTTTTACCATTGTTTTTAAACACAGAGCTCTTTGCTTCATTAGTACCGCAAGCTGGGTTGTTATATTTCACAGCTGTGCTGAGATTGACAGTAATATTGCAGCAAAATGAATATAGGTTTGTATTTGGGAAGGCAGATACTTAAATCTCTGTAATTAGGCTTCAATAAGGAAAGTAGTTAGTGGTAGCTGTTTGCAACAGTGCTGTGCCAAGGGTTGTGCCTTTCTGAACCAAAAGGGTCAGATGCAATCACTTTTATTACTTTCGAAATGCTAATTAAAGAGCCTATCAGCATCTTGAAATAGTTTCAGTAATTATGTCATATTATGAAGATGGCATTCACTAAAAGAATATGAGAAAAGATTTTTTAATCAATATAAGTAGTAGCAATAAAGACTGGCCAATATCATCCTTATAAGATAATACTGTATGTCATATTAGTAGAAAGTAATTTACTGTGTAAGAAAGACATCCTTCTTCTATATTCTAACAACAAAGAGGAAGTTCTATTCTCCACTCGCTGTTTCAGAAAGCCTTGTGTTTTTGTCTGATGAGAACATAGAAGCATGTCGGTTTGAAAGGTAAAGATGGTGACACTTGGTCAGATACAGAAAGAAATAGGGCCTATTTCTCTTCAACAGCAATGGTTTTCACACTTTCCAAACCTTTCCCTGGGGAACTTCAGAGAAAGTCAGATGTGTACCATAATCAAGTAGAAATTTACAGGATTAAGGCTTCAGTGTTTGTCATCTTTCTGAGGGCACACTGAAAAATTTATGACAAGTTTTTTCCAACTTAATAGTTGCAAGAAAAAAACAGAGTTTTGTAGTGATGGTTTAGGTATTGATGATAAAAAAAAGACTGATTTAAGCTATTAAATCAGGAGTGTTCGCCATCTGGAAGAGCTATATACTATATAACATCTGTTGATTTCACTCTCCAGAACATCACTAAAATACTTACAATTAAGAAAAGCAGTGACTATGTATAAACATAGTTGGCCATTACTGGAAGAAACATCCTATAACAGATGTAATTTTGATACCCTGTAATTCAACAATGCTTCATGCAATATTAATGGCCCTTCGTAACATATTCTAATTTTAAAATTCATTACTAAATTATTCAGCAGTCTATAAAACAGATGTATGGCACTGCAGCACCCAAGTTGCTGTATCCATTATAAAATTATATTTTTATAATCTGCATGTAATTTGTCCTTTAAGTTTCATACAGAATCAATGGATGTTTCCAGGTGCTATGACTCACCTTCAGTTTCCTCACTCCCCTGAAAGGTTTTACTTGTGTTCCCTTATTATCTGTTTCAACATTAAATGTCAAGCTTTTATGGTTAGTTTAATTGGTACTGTTGCTCAGAGCTTGATAGGCATATATTTTAGGAAAACAGAACACAGAGAAAATGTTTTATTTTTCTTGTAATATCTATTTGCATTTGCTGGAGGTTAGAAGTAACTTCTTTGTCCAAGCATACTTGGTCTTTCACTCAGAAAAGTTATGAACTTAAGGAGCAAACCTTACACTTTTGAAAGACTAATTTGGATTCCTCCTATAGGTAACAATACACCCTTGGATGCTCTTTGCACCTTCATCTCCCATGAATGTTACAGCAAATGTTCTGGAGGAAATTATATGACCTGGGTTATAATTCTGTATGACAGTTTCGGTAGCGGTAGAGAAGGAGAGGTGATTTTTTTTCTTCTGTTGTGTTTGAATTGATGACAAGATGACATGACAGAAAGTTTGGTTGAGCTGTTTGCCTTATTACGTGGAATAGCAAAAAGTGGAGAGAGAGAGATATTTGTCTAATTATAGTAGCTGAAACATGAAAGCTGATGAGGTAAAACAGACAAAACATAAGGGCAACAGGTTGTGCAAAGTAGAACATGTTATACCAGCAAAGAAGGAAAAAGCTGATTTTAAAATGCTACATCCACATCACTTACTTTAAAGTCCAAGCTATGCACCACATCCAATTACCCAAAAAACTGCATGAAAATGTACATAAATGGGTCCGAACAAGGTCAGGTTGCAACTTTACTCAGATTGTTCAGTAAACATGTTTCCACATGCATTTTTTGACTATTCTGTTTCAGGGTCTGGGGGAGAGCGAGATCAGAGACTCTAAATATGCCTAGTGCAATCACAACAGTGATTCAAGTAAAGTTGCTGTTGATGTACCCGACTTAGGTTTGATCTCCAGATCAACTACTAAGATCAAAATCTTACTGGGCTGGTATCATATAGTCCCTAAATGGATCAACGAAGCAGGATAGTCTGCAACAGTTAGCCTGTTGTGGGTATCATTAGTAGAGATAGTTTCAAGTTAGATACTTTGAACCTAGTCTGTTTTAAACTCCTGTGAGGGCAGTATAGGCATAATCCTTTTTTACTTGTGTTAGAATGCTTTCATATGACCATGTTTCCATTGTTATTCTCTAGAATAGAAGCAAGACATCTGCAGCATTGTAGCTAGCTAGAGCACATTGTGATATACAAAACCTGTGCACTAAGTATGCCACAGCAAAGATTTGACCCACTTGGCAGTCTGCACCTAGAGTACAAATATGCCTGATGCAGGATTTATCCCACATAACATCAGAGAGCCATCAATTCTATATCTAAATCTGAATGAATCATCCCATCTCCTGCCATAGTCATTAGACAGAAATGTGAACCCTTGGGAGGCTTTTTTTTCCGATTTATCTTAGATGCCTATCATTGTGTGGGATGAGTCCCGTTTTGGAGCTGTTTGCAAAGGAACCTAGGATGACTAGCACTAACATAGACTGAAGATGCCTAAGCTAGTGCAAATAAATTCTATTCCTATTGCAAACTGCTCTCCACCCCCCCATAATCAGAATTATTCAAATATTTAAACTTCCTCCATGAAGTCTATATGGAGCTTGCATACTTCTATCATTTAGCCTTTAATTTTAAAAAGTCTTGAGAATGTTGCCTTCCTTTTCTAAATTGTTATTATTCTTATAGGAACCCTGGGAGTGGTATGACATTAGAAATAACAATATCAAAGAACTTAATTTTTTTTTCCACCAAGTACATTAGGAGTGAGACAGATTCCTCTGGGAAAGAAAACCTGTCCAAAAGGTTGCAGGGTGAGAACAATATAATGTAAAATAGCTGCAGAATCTGCCCTTTTTTTTTTTTTCTTTCTTCCTTGACTAGGCAATATAGGGAAAATTGCTCAGCTATAGAGTTAACTAGAAGTAATCCCAAATGGCAGGAAGAAGGGCACTTCATAGTCACGTAATCAACTGAAACAGCATTTAGAAAGAACAGACAGCTGGCCCAGTCCAAACATCAGCAGCCAAGTGGGAGAGTTTGTCATTCTGTAAATGGCAAAATAACAAACACCTGACCTGAAGATAATAGGTTAATTGCTTTAATATTACATTTTGCGTTGATGTTTGTTTTAATGTTGTGATGGATGAAAAGAGGTCATTTTTTTTTTTAAAATGCAGGTCTTCCAGCACTGCAAATGTCTGCCCAGTGGCCTGATGAAAAACATCTCTTAGGTGATAAAATGAGTTGCATGCAAATGACAAGTAGGCTTGATGTGCCCTGAAAACATTCAGCTTGGAGTGACCTGTGATCATAAATTACTGGCATGCTGCATCAGATCCTAGACTTGTAATTTCATCAAGATCAACAAGATGCAATCTTGAAAACTGTTTGCATGATATGAGGACAAATTGATGCCCTTGTCCTTCCAGACTGTTGGATCTGATGCTCAGGAGTCTGACTACTTTGTGTCTCTAAGTAGCAGTATAGGGCCATTGTAAATAATTAAGTAGAAATTTGTTACCCTTTTGTCAAATGTATTTCTGATGTTACTCTTCCTTCGCCTCTATTAAGAAATCCCTTGATTAAATTTTAAAGTCTTAAACAATTTGAAGGGCTGAGAGCACAGGACACAAACTACAGTCTGAATGTTTTGCACAGGAAAGTCATATTCTCTCTGGGAGCAAAGAAAATAATGTCAAGTATTTAATATGCAATCCCGTGATTCTCTTTCAAGACATGATGCTATAGATTTGATTACCAACTCAGTGGCTGGTACTTGTAGGTCACTTATTTTCTCATCTATTTGCTTTTAGAGATTCAGAATTTCTCTCTCAAAATATTTACAAATATTTCTATATAAATAGAATGTATAGCTGAAAACTTAATCCCATGCAGTTACATCAAAAGGATACGTATAGAATAGTTCATACAAATGTGGAATCTTCAGAGTAAATGTTGCCGTTCGTAACTTAAAAGCCACAATTCTACCAATAAACTTATTCTAAGCTTTCTGAAGTGTGTAAAAGAGCATAAGAAAGAGACACAATATTTTACAAATAAATGGGAGCTGAAAAATGAATTACCCTTATCTTGATTTCTGCATCTGGAGACATGATTAGTGATCATTCTTTTTATTATATACCTCTTTAGAAATATATATATAGTTATAAATCCCACTCATTATTATGCATGTCTTGAAGCAGACATATAATATTTATAGTGACAAAAGCCATTTACTGTGCATTGAACGAAGAACACAATCTATACTCAAGGAAGAAAAAAAGATTATCAGGGAGGAGCATATATTCCCACAGCAGAGAGCTTAATTCTGGAGCAGAAGACATATCATTAATGTTGACCTATTAGTGCTAGCAAAAATATTGCTGTGCAGGCCTAACTGCTCTCATACAAATACATCATTAAGTGTTTTATTTTTATTCTGATTTTCTTAATGTTTGTACACTCAGTTAAAAATAGCCTCCATCCCTTAAAGCTATATATCATTTTTTACCTCACTCCAGTGAAGCAGCAGAAAATAAAGGCATCCTAGTACAGTATAACATTTAAAAAACACTCCCATGAGTGACAGCTCCTCAGTCATCATACCACATTTGCACTCCCTAAGTAGAATGCTGTGAAAAATCACAACTCCCTGTTACAGTTTTATTTACTCCCCCAGTAGTATCTGGACACCCGTTTAGAAGATCATAGTCATTAATGTATATTGCAGACAGTGTATGCACTCCTTAGACTTTATATTTGAAATATACATGCACTAATTATTTGCTTACAGTAAATGATGACTCATCGAGTTTTCACATCAGACAGATCTAATTACATTTCATAGAATCATAGAATCGTTTTCCTAATTACATGCTCCCATTTCAAAATTCTACAATGTTCGTTTAGATACTTCCCCCAGTTAAGCTTTGTAAAACAAACTCTGTAAAACAAATCTCTCTGCCTCTCCTCTGCCAACACTTCATTATCCCCCAAGCTTGATCCACACTGTCCCTCCAGCTAAGAAGTGCATACAGTTTCTTCTGAAATAAAGATACACCGTTTCTAAGAAAACCTCAAGAAAACCTACAGATGTACCACTAGGTATATCTACATCTTCTTCTAACTAAATGAGCTGACTCCACAGACAGCATTTTCAATGTCTGTCAGAGAGCAAGAAAGGCTCCAATACTGAACTTCAGAAACATGTTCAGCAACTGCTGGTGGCTGCAGGCTGTATAATGAGTACAACAGAGAACATTATAAACTGCAAGCTGAGGAAAGCTACAGGCACAATGGACTACATTGTATTGTCCAATGCATGGTAGACATAATAGCACAGTAGCAGAAAAACATCTTGTATATACTTGTCAGAGTTGTGGTCCAGCAGCAGATTTTTCTTTTTTAGTTCCTCCACTGGGAAATCTGCAAATCTTCTGAGTTGTGATTGCCAAAAAATACTATTTTTTAAATAATTCTAACAAATTTTATGATGTCTGAGGTCCAGTTTCTACTCTGGATGCTGCTGATCTAAATTTGCTGAGCTCAGTTGAAGACAGTGATTATTTTTGGCAGAAGAGCACAATTGGGCCCGTGTTATGCAATATCTCACTAGTTGTCAACTACACTTAAAAAACTCAAGGGAGAGATGCCTCTTGAACAGGTGATGATATAGGAAAATGAATTATTTTTGAGCGTTTTGTACTCTCTCTGTTTAGAATCTTTAACTCACTTAGAGTAATTTATATTGTAATGTTGAATGTACAAATAAGCATTTCCCAGAAGAACTTTTAAAATAATCTTTTTGATCCACTTTCATAAAATTTTAATGTACTGATCTTCAAGTTGCTTTGCAATTTCAGCATTGGAATAGTCTATAAAGTACCCACAAAAATTATAAGCAGATACCGTAATCCCAGGACAGCTCTGTGAATCATAAGACTAAGTTTGCCTGTTTGTGGCCACAGAAGATCTATACTACTGTCACATACCTGGGGCGTGGCTGAGCCAAATTCCAAATCAAGTAATTGCTTTCTGCCCCCTGAAGTTCATCTGCTAATTTTAACTAAATAAAGTATTAGTCTTCCTTTTCTGTCCAGACAGCTGGTTTGCTGAGTGCTTTCAAGTATGTCCCAGGATCCTTTTCAGGGGTGGCTGGACCTTGCTTGTTTTGATTTGTTTATGCAAATATTGTTCTAACATGGCTAATTATTTCCTGTTTAATATTACCTCTGACTTTGTGTGAGCCACTGCAGTTATTCACCTATTTATAAAGGAAAGCCCTTAGTATTTGCCAGTTATTAGCATGCTGTGGTATGTGAACTACTCAAGGACAAGAAGGAAACCTTGATGTCATTGGCACTGATTACTGGCAAATTGTGACATCATTGATAACTAGTCTGCCTCTGTTGCCTAGTTACTCAAATAGTTCTTTTGGGCAGAATGTGTTGTCCAGTGCTCATTTAAAAAAGAATGGGCAATATAAAACTGCTGTGAGAACATTATTTTTTGGCATATACTGTTGTGGAATTTCCTGGGTGGAATATGTATAGTCACAGGAATATATATATATATGTATGGAATATATATAGTCACAGGTATGTTGGCCTGTGACTGTGCCATCAGGTCTTGGTGACTTCTGTTACCTCCATTGGTGGAACTATTCATTGAGAGTGATATTGAGAGAGTTTTTCAAGAGGTTCTCCCAGCAGCACAACTTCAGCTGATACTGTGCTGTGAAAGCTTTTTCACTTGCACTCAGTCCTTATTTCAGGGGTAGTTTCTCACACTGTGGTATAGGGATTCTCTGCTTATCAGGCATTCACTCCTATGGCATTTCTTCATACGAGTAGGTAACAGACACATTTACTTTACTCTTCCTGGCTGGCCACAATACTTGCAAATGTGTTATCATAAATCTCTGCACGTATATGTAAATAATATCTTAAAAGCGAGGGGAAGAAAGATTCTACTGAGGAGGCTTAGCTCTTTTAGACTCTGAGGAAGGCTTGGTCTCAGTGCAATCTTACACTGTTTAGATCACTCGGTTGTATACATATATATTTTCTATTTATAATTATGCCTTTGTGAAAACCTTGCTGTTTATCAAAATATTGTAAAAAAAAAAAAAAAGTCTTTAAATTCTTGACTCGGTTTAATCTCATAATCATCCCATTAGTTTACATAGCTTAGTTTGGAGCCCTGTTTTTCATCTGAATGGAAAAGCTTTTTTCCCTTTAAAAAAGCAAAACCAGAAAATAATGTTTTGAAAGGTAGAATGAAATAAGATTGTCATGTTGTTTGGTAGGTGATTTAACATTTGAGCCTCTGTTATTTGCATATCAAAATGAGACATAAAAGCAGCTTGAAAACAACAACTGCAAAACAGTAACAAGAAGCTACCTACCAAAACTCATATATAGGACTGGGATAGACTGGTCTATTGTATATATTCATGTCATTCTTGAAAACACAGAAAAAAAAAATCATGTATGGAAACATCTGAGATTGCAGCTCATTGTAACTGCAATTGCTCGTTACTGAAATCCTTTTGGCATGAATTTTTCCACTCTTGAGTTTTAGTCCTAGATTTTCCTGTGCTCTCCCCCACAACTCTTTTTTTCTTTTTTCCTTTTCACTTGCCCTTTTAACTCAGTTGAAAACTGCTCCTCCTTCTCATGGGGGAATAACTGTCCCTTTCTGGGTATTGTTTGGAAATGTAGCTCTTTTGACAAATATAAAGGCAACATTAAGCTGTACATTTTATTTTTAAACCAAAACAACATATGCAGCTGACTCTAATTTTCTATCATTAAAGAAGAATCAAGTAAGTGGAACAAAGAACTCTGTATACAAATAGCAAAATTTCACTTTCACCTAGACATGTAGTCACATGGACCAGCTGGTATAAATTGACATTGCCTTTAATAGAGCTATACCAGGTGACACCAGCTGAGCATCTGGCATCTATTTAGAGGATAAAATATAAAATCCATTTGTGGTTTTGATATACGCCTGTACTTTCAATGAAAAGAGGGTTGTTTGAATTGGAATATCAATCTGCATGTTATTAGTTAACAGATTAAAACTAATCTGAGAAGCACTGGTGATTACATACATATTTGGATTTTAACAAGTCCGTGTTTTTGCGGAACTGTGAGTAATTATATGCCTGACTGGGTGAAATGGGATGAAATAAATCAATAATTTATTATGAGAATTTACTCATCGATTTAGTGTGCAAATCATCAGTAATCATATGCACTGTGCCAAAGAGTGAGTCGAGCTGAGCTCATTAAAAAGTCTTATATAAAACTCGACTCCTTAGGATAGTTCGGTCACATGATTGACAATACTTAAGATTCTTATAGCCCTTCATTTAGCTCAGTCTTAGTAACAGATTGTCCTTTTTGCTATGAAGTCAGAGCGCTATTATCCATCCATTTGCTCAGAGATGCACTTCCCTGTTCCATTCTCACGCTTGCGGTAGTCTTTCAAACTCTGTTCTTCACTTTTTCTTTGTTAGATTTTAAAGTCTTTTAATTGACGAAAAGAGTAATTGATGTTCTTTTAATTCTCAAGAAAAGTTGTGAGGCTTTGGGGTTATGTCGCTGTCAATGTATAATTCCCATTTGTGTTTTGTGAATACCCTGTTGTGTTTTACACTTCATTTTGAAGGTAACATTAAGTGCAGTTTAGAGCATTCATTTTAAAGCAGGAGGTTGACACATAGCGAAGAGACTATAGCTGGGAAGCTTTGATAGAGCAATCAAGGGCCATCAACACTTAATGGCTCTACACCAGTGGATCAATGGGCTTGCTAGCAGCAGGGCCATTGACTTTGAACGACTCTCTGCCCAGAAGCTGAAAGGGTGCATGTTCATGTCAGAGCTGGAAAATTTGCAGCATAAGCGCAGGGGGTTGCAAGGAGTCACAGGCTGTTTTAAAAGGGGAAAGTTCTCTGTGCAAACAGGGAAGTTTCTTCTTCAGTAGCCAGGTGAGCAGTTCAACAAGGCCAGAGGGTTGTTTGTCTGGAAGACATAGCCTAAATGCTGAATCCATTCTGTTGCTAAAGGAACAGAAATGGTAAATGCTTTCTGGGGTGTTTAGTTTTAGACAGACTTGTGCTTTATTTCTTAAATACGAAAGCGTGTATGCATATTTGAGAAATTGCATAGCTGAGCCAATGGTTCTTCCTTTTCCTGTGCATTGTCCCTGAATGTTGCCATCATGAAATCGGACAGCACAGATCTGCAGCACAGAAATTTTTGTCAAAAATTTCCAAGTCAAATTTTTGTAGACAGCTGTGTCTCAAGGTGGCTGATACACAGGTTTGATAGTGTTAGCAGCAGCACCATATATGGTGTGCCATTACATAAAGAGGATCTAACTTGATTTTGCACTGAAGAAGTTTGTCAAAGAAAGTTTTCTGGAATTTATGATCAGCCATTAACTAGGATTAGGAAATGTAGAAACATATGGGATCCAGTGATTCAATCCAGACCTGACATAGAGTGCAAGTAAATAGTCTCAACAAATCTGTGTATCAGAGAGGGTTTGTTTTTGTTTGTTTACCTGAAAAAAAAAAAAAAAAAAAAGAAAAAAAATTATAGGGGGTTGTGCATAGGTGCATGCATTTTCTTCTGGCTAGCAAAATTCAGTGGTGTGACAGTTGCTTAGGTAACTGAATGCTTTATTTAAGAGCTGAAGAAATATGTGGTAAATGGACTTTGAGGATGAAATTCACTACTTTGTGCAAAATGGCTGAGAAATTGGATGTATGCAGGGAGGTAATGGGTAAAAGGTACACTAGATTCACAGACAGAACAACATGCTTGTGAAATGGTGGATAATGGAATGTGGTCATTAGAATGGGAATGTTTCAGGGGATAGATATTTTTTCAACAGTGGTATTCAAAGGATATATCATAGAGAAGTACAAAGATTGACATTTTGTTTTTAAAAAGAAGCATTTATATAATACAGACAAACCTACAGCATGTGGGCACTGATATCACATCCACACATCACAAGCTTTTTATTTAATTGAGTGTGATTTAGGAAAAAGCATTTAGAACACAGTCTGCTCCATCACATCAAATCAATTTAAATTAACAGACCAATGTTTCAGCTGTAAACTGATGCTAATCAAGGACAAGATGCTAGAAGTTACTAAGCACCTCTTAYAAGCTTTAAAGAACTTTGATTTCTATTTACTACAGAGGGAACAGAGGGTCATGATCCACATCCTTCACAAAAAATTGGGATCTTTGCAGGATTTTTTTCAGGTCATATGCAGTTATTCTCACCCTTTGGTCTGGATTTGCCACAACTATAAGTAAATGTTTAACCAGCTCTTAGGTAACAGTCTGAATGGGTGATATTAGACATATGATGAAATCGAGTGTGTTCTTAAATGGATGGTAATTTTTGGTGTTATCATCTGAATATTCCAGAAACATTATTTAAAGAAAACCTTTATTTTTTTCTTTAAGATTAAGACAATTAAAAATAACTCCATCAGAAACAGTTATTAATGAAATCCTTTCATAATATTTCATTCTCTAATGCTACTTGAATAATTAAACAATAACAACAAGAAAAAAATTCCCAAATGACAAATTAATATCATTTTCTTTCTTTCTTTCTTTTTTTTTTTTCCCCCTTCCAACTAAAATCCAGAGGGACAAGGGGTTTGTTGGGTCAGCTTTAACAAATGGATGTGCAGTCCCTGTTTCCAGGGCTACAAATTATGGCCATCTTTTCTTAAAATCATAGAAGCAAGACTACAACAAACATAAATTACCTATAATATTCTTATTCCAATAATTCAAATTCACATTTCCATTGCTGGGGATGAGTAAAGGAAAGTATGATTCATATTGCAGTGAAAAGCTATTAAGGTCTAAGATTACTTAGGCTTTAAGTGAAAGGTGCCTGTTACTGTAAATGTGGAAAGCTAAAATAAAATCTTTGGTTAGATTAGAAGATGTATTTAAGATCTTTGCACCTATTTGGCTGGAAATGTGTGTCAGTCTTTGAAATTTTACTGTCCCCCCAAATTTCCTAGTTTATTATTAGTACATTGAAAACAATCTCATTTTCCACCAGGTCTAAGTACTATGGGTCCTTCCCCCCCCCCCAAAAAAAAAAAAAAAAGTATGAGAAAAGTCTAAATAAATCTTCTCCAGCCCTTCACTGACTTCCTAGCAGTGAGCTAGAAATTACCTTAAACATGAGCCAAGCTGTTTGCAAATGAGGGTCTCCTCCTTTGAGGATCTGTATTCATTCCATGGTGCTCTAAGAGCTAGACCTTTCTGTCCTGGTGCACCTTGAAGCAGAGGGAAGCACTGTATAAAAGACATACTTTCTGCAGCAGTTATACAGCTCTGCATTTTAGTGCATGATGTGTCTGCAGCCAATGCTCTAAGAACCTGGGAGACTATCCTCACTTTGGTATTTTAGAAAATAGAAATCTGTCTGTCTCCAGAGCTTCACTGCATTCACTGCAAGGTATTTGCTGCCATGCTGCATCCCTCCATGCGTTCACATGTGGGTCATTGGTGTGAAGGCTATTGCCCTTTCTGATGAGGCAATGAAGGCCTATGGCATTTGTACAACATTATTCATTTTGATAGCTTGAATAAAGGAAGGTGTGCTGAGGCTAGGATTCATCTGACCCAATAGAGTTCATCTCTAAAATCTGCACATCTACATCTGAAATATCAGTGGACTATAGGCAAAGAAATTTACAATTTGAGTCCTTAGGCAGAAATCACATCACCTGTAGTCATATGAATCACACCCTAAAATTTTTGGTTTTCTTTCTGTTGACTATGAAGGGAGTCTGGAATAGCCAACTCAAACCAGGTATCGAAGTTGTAGGTGACAGAATCAGTTGAGAAGACATCCCAGTGTGTGATAGCACCCTCCACCAAATCAGTGGAAATATGCTGATCTTGGGGGTATCAAGACTGGCTCCGTTCATTATACTACCTACTAATTTTTGAAAAGCTCTGGCTCAAATATTTTAAATTCATAGAATCATAGAATAGAATCATAGAATCATTAAGGTTGGAAAAGACCTCTAAGATCATCAAGTCCAACCATCAACCCAACACCACCATGCCC
>JAYKAV010002959.1:0-16680 GCA_035582835.1 Phoebastria nigripes
CCTCATCCTTACCCATAAGCACTCGACCTTATCATCATCACAATCACTGAGCTCTAGACAATCAAAACACTCCCTAACATACAGAGCCACCCCACCGCCTCTCCTTCCTTGCCTGTCCCTTCTGAAGAGCTTATAGCCATCCATTGCAGCACTCCAGTCATGAGAGTCATCCCACCATGTTTCTGTGATGGCGACTAAGTCATAGCTATCCTGCTGCACAATGGCTTCCAGCTCCTCCTGTTTGCTGCCCACGCTACGTGCACTGGTGTAGGTGCACATGAGCTGGGCTATTGATTTCACCCCCAGCATTGGCATGCCACCCCTAGGCTCATCACTAGTGAGCCTGGTTTTATCCCCTTCCCCCTTCGAACCTAGTTTAAAGTTCTCCTGCATCCCAGCCTGACATGCCTCCTCTTCCTTTCTTCTCCCAAGGCTCTTCCAACTTCACCCGCCACAAAGCCAGGGCTCAACAGGCCATCGGGGTGGGTGCAAAAGGGCCACAAGACCTCTCCTAGGAAATAGGCCACCACAACCAACAACAACACAGACTGGCACCTGGGGGGCTTCCGGGACACAAGCCCATCACTTGCTCAAACACAGGCTTCGACATGACAATGCCCCTCTGCACACGCCTCTGATGAAGTCTCCCTGTGCCACCACACACTTGACTAACTCTCTTCCCCAGCATGACTCTCCAGCCCTCCCACCAAACATAGTCACAGAATCATTTAGTTCAGCAGGAACCTCTGGAGAGCAGGTGCTTCAATACCCCCTGCTCAAGCAGGGCCAGCTAGAGCAGGTTGTCCGGGACCACGGCCAGTCGCGTTGTCAGTATCTCCCAGGATGGAGATTCCACCACCTCTTCCACTCTTTGACACCCTCACACTGAAAAAGGCTTGCCGCCTTTGCCCATCGAATTCCATGTTTTCACTTTTGCCCGTGGACTTTTGTCCTACTAGTTCGCTTAAATGAGAAGAGCCGGGCTCCCTTGGCTTCACTGCCTCCCATTAGGGATTTATACAGATTGATAACAGCCCACCTGCACATCCTTGTCTCCTGGCTCAACAGTCCCAGCTCTCTCAGCCTCTCCTCGTAGGAAAGATGCTCCAGCCCCTTCAGCATCTTCATGGCCCTGCGATGGTTCAAACCATCTTTCCCCATGGACTTATGTACATCCAGTTACACAAACCCCCTTTCTGGGGGCAGCTGTGAGTCCACCTGACTCACTGGCACCCCCAGCCCAGCCCTGCATTGGCCCAGTGTGCCTCTTGCCTGCCAGGCACTCCAGCACCCATCAACACAGAAGCACAGATACCCTTCCTACCTCACCTCATCTTCCTCACCAACAAGCACTGCTCACACAGCAAAAAACCCTCAAGACACTCACCTTCAGTGAATGTGGGCAGGTCTTGGGAGTCTGGGGAGGTCCTCGCCGACAGGAAGCTAGCCAACCTTTTTCCAATTTATAAAAAGGGCGTGAGTGAAGACCCAGGAAACTAGAGACCTGTTAGTCTAACCTCAGTTCCTGGAAAAATTATGGAGAAGATCCTACTGGGTGCTGTTGAAATGCATTTAAAGCACAATGCAATCATCAGGCACAGACAACAGGGGTTCACTAAGGGAAAGTCCTGCCTGACTAATTTGATATCCTTCTACAATAAGGTCACCCACCTCATGGATGAAGAGAAGGCGGTGGATGTAGTTTTTCTGGATTTTAGTAAGGCTGTTGATCCTGTCCCTCACAGCATCCTTCTGGACAAGTTGTCCAACTGCGAGATGAGCAGGTCCACGCTGCGCTGGGTGAAGAACCGGCTGGACAGCAGGGCTCAAAGGGTTGTAGTGAATAGGGCTACATCTGGCTGGCCACCAGCGGTGTGCCTCAGGGCTCCATTCTAGGGCCAGTTCTGCTAAAGATTTTTATCAATGATCTGGATGCAGGAGTTGAATGCACCATTAGCAGGTTTGCTGATGATGCCAAACTGGGAAGTGCTGTTGACTCTCTTCAGCGACAACAGGCCTTGCAGAGGGATCTAGATAGATTGGAGCATGGGGCAACCATCAACGGCATGAAATTTAACAAGAACAAATGCCGGATTCTGCACCTCGGACAGAGTAACGGTGGACACAAGTATAGATTGGGAGAGGAGTGGCTGGAGAGCAGCCCTGCAGAAAGGGCTCCGGGGGTGCTGGCTGACAGCAGGCTCAATAGGAGCCAGCAGTGTGCCCTGGCAGCCGGGAGGGCAAACCGCATCCTGGGGTGCCTCAGACACAGTACAACCAGCCGGTCAAAAGAGGGGACTATCCTGCTGTATTCAGTGTTGGTGCAGCTTCACCTTGAGTATTGTGTGCAGATCTGGGCCCCACAGTTTAAGAAGGATGTGAAGGTCCTTGAAAGCATCTAGAGGAGGGCAACAAAGCTGGTGAGAGGGCTGGAAGGCATGTCCTATGAGGAGCTGCTAACGACTTTGAGCTTGTCTAGTTTGGAGAAAAGGAGGCTGAGGGGCGACCTCATTGCTCTCTACAGCTTCCTGAGGAGGGGAAGTGGAGAGGGAGGTGCTGATCTCTTCTCCCTGGGATCCAGTAACAGGATTCATGGGAATGGTTCAAAGCTGCGTCAGGGAGGTTCAGACTAGATATTAGAAAACATTTCTTTATGGAGAGGGTGGTCAAACCCTGGAACAGGCTTCCTAAAGAGGTGGTCGATGCCCCAAGCCTGTCAGTGTTTAACAGGCATTTGGACAATGCCCTTAAAAACATGCTTTAACTTTCGGTCAGCCCTGAAGTGGTCAGGCAGTTGGACTAGATGATCGCTGTAGGTCCCTTCCAACTGGACTGTTCTAGTCTAGTCTAGTCTAGTCTGCTTCATCAACACTTTGGCACGCAAACATCACCTCGAGGTTCTCAGGTGCGCAGCCCTGCCCAGCATGCACGCCTCCCATTTCACCTCCGCAACATCCAGTCCCACTCTGGCCCCACAAACACTGCACAGAGAAATGGCCTCACCCCTCAGCACTCACCCCAAGCAAAGACCCCAAAGGCAGTCACTCACCAGCCTCCCCTGCCTGCCGCTCCCACTCCCCCTGGGCCTCTCACGGGCCTCACCAGCTCTCCCAGAGCTCACCAGCCTCAGCCCCACAGCCGCAGCCTTCCCTCACCACAGCCAGGCACTCCCTCAGCACCCTCTGCGACCAGCCAATCAGGAGGCAGCTAACAACCTGCCAATCAGGAGGCAGCTAACAACCTGCCAATCAGGGGGCGGCTGACAGGCAGCAGCTGCTGCAGAAGATCCCAGAAGTTTCCAGAAGGCGCCTGTCAGGACCCCAACATCAACAGCTCTGGTACAATAAATAGATAATCTTCACCAAACGGCCCCCAAAACAACTGCTGGGAGGGGTGGGGGGTGAATGAGGGAGTGAATGAGTAGAAATGCTGCCGAAAAACAAACCAAGCGCCCCACACGATAGTAGTTGGGGGACTCAGAGGGGTAAGATGGAGGGAAAATGCCCTGATTAAATAACACCCCCCAAAAAAAGCTGCGATCAATAAATACGCCAACAGACCTGCGCCTCTTGCCCATGCTGCTGGGTGCCGGGGACACCCATGCGGGGTCCCCTGTCATGGCCTCCCCTCGCTGTGGTCCCCAGCCCAACAGCCTGGCAGTCCCTGTGACACCATCTTCCCTCACAGCAGGGTCCCAGGGCCACCCACACAGGGTCCCATGTCCCCATCCCCCCTCCCTGCGAGGACCCTGGGCAACCCATGCAGGGTGCCCATGTCACCACTCACCTTGCTGTGGGGTCCTCAGCTGACCCAAGGGTGGGTCCCTGCTGCACGGTCCCCATTCCACCTATGTGGGAGTCCCCAGGCCACGGTCTCACCTTGCTATGGGGTCCCCAACTGATCCCTTGGGGGGGATCCCCAGCCACCATCCCCTCTTCACTGCACGGTCCCACAGTGACCCATGCAGGGGGTCTCCGGACCACCACCCTCCCTGCTGCAGGGTCCCTGGACCACCTGTGCAGGGGACCCCAAGCCACCATCCCTCTGCTCTGAGGTCACACAGAAAGCCCCCTGTGTGAGGTCACCATCCTCCTCAGTGTGGGGTTCCTGAGGCACAGCATGGGGCACTGAGGACCAGGTGCAGGAACAAGCCCGTGACCCTGCTCTGCTGTGAAGCTGGGGCTCCTGCGGGGCTGCACGGCCAAGGAGCTGGTGGGGTGGGCACATTCCCTTATGCCACCCTCCCACCTCTGTGCCTCCCAACTCATGCACTCAAACCCAGATCTTTGGGTACCAAAGATCTTTGGTCCCCCCAAATTGCTTATCACCAATGCTGCTCACTCTTTCTTCTCCTTCGTTGTTCTTATTTTTCACGCTCTGTAAGTGAAAAATAAAAGGCTCCTGCAAAACAGGTGAACTCCGAGCTGAGACAGGAGCTTGCAGTCTCCAGGGCTATTGGCAGCACTGAAATATTCATCAAAAGCAAATTAAGAGAATGTCTCCAGAGCAGCTGGAGTCCAGAGTGCCAGAGAGCTCTGTGCACAGCTGGAGTCAGCCTCATTTCAAAGATGAAGCTTTTGCCTAGGAACAAAGCCCTTCTCTAATTCAAAACCAAACATCACCTGCCTCAGAGCTGAGCAAGGAGAGGGGGAATGGATTTGGATCTGTTTGGCCTTTTTATACTGTGATTTAGTGTAAATAGCGCATCTCCCCTGCAGACATGCTTCGTTGGCCTTGAGAGGCTTACTTCAGCTCATCTTAAAGTAATGTCTAATCAATAGAAGACAAACTCAAGTAATACCTGCTCTTATGAGCGATAGTTGTTCACCTTGGAGTTCAGCCAGCTTGACATCAACCCTTGGACTGAAATGGGTGCAGGATCTCACCTCCCCACAGCCCTGTGACGTGCCTGAGCAGCCAGACCCGGAGGGATGTCTGCCTCATGCTTCAGAGCATGTCTCAGCCCAAACTTGCTCCAGAGCTGCTCATTTTGAGCACAGTCAGCTCAGACGGGTTCAAGGGAGCGCTGGGAGGAGGCTTATAGCCACATTGCCCTCTGCCCAGAGGATGGATGGACCAGCACATGCCTCTCTCCCATCCACCCTGGGGAAGCCAGGTCCCTTTGGTTGCCCCTGCCCAGCTCTCTGCACCTTATCCTTAGGAGACCCCAAGCCAGGCACGCAGCAGGAAGGACGTGCTGGAGGGCACCCTCCCGAGCTGCAGGTGAGACGGGTGGCACCTCTCCCAGTGTCTGACTTCCAATGGGACTCTCAGGCACTCAGCCAGGACCCTGCTCTCAGAGCAGCCCTGTCATGGAGCAGTCACAGCTTGCAGCCACACATGGCCTTTTCCCTTGTCTTCTTCCTTCAAGAGGACTGGACTCRGCAGGGCCAAATGCAAAGTGATGATGGCAAGGACATCACTGCGCAGCAGCTCCTCCCGGCCCATGAACCAGGAGTCTGCAAGGAGTCCGATTCTTTCCTGTCCCATCCCAAGTCAGAAATTTTCCATTCGAACTGCTCCTGGTTCATATTTCATATGCTAAGAAACCTCCCATCATTAGCAAGAGCAAGGGGGTCTAGGAAAAGCCGTGGCTGTCGCTCCCGTTCCCATCTCAGCCTTCCCCCTCTGTGGCTCTGCAAGACTGTCCCGTGCGTTTGGACAACTCTCCCATTGCCAAGGGGCTGCACGTTGGTGGGGAGCAACCCCCAACCCCTACAGAAACTGGTGGGAGCTGGGCTGCTTGGGACAAAATGGCCTTCAGCCAGCCGAAATCACGCATGGAGGGAGGCACAGGCTGTACTGCAGGACATGACCTGGAAAGGGGCTCACTAATGGTGTGCTGCCTAAAAAAAAGCATAAAAAAGAGCCACAAAACTGAAATCCAAGTGGGAGAGGGATGCTTAGAGCTGCTGTGTCTCACTTAGGCTCCTGGAGCTTGGCTGCAGCCATGCAGCATCATCACGAGACGGCTTCCACGCTGGGATGGGCTGCATCCRGGCAGCTCGTATCCATCTGCCCTACTTTCCTGGGAGGAATGGGGAGGGTAGAGCAGGGATCAGGGCTGGAGCCGAAACCAGACCAGTTTGAGAGAAAGAGGTCACCCACAAGGAAGCTTCATTATGGAAACAACACATCAGAAGCAGCAGCGGTTCTCTGACAGCGATGGGATCTGACCAAGCCACCCAAGCTTTATCCTTGCCTGCTGCAAGGTCCTGGGCAGTCCACTGATTCATGTCACACAGGAGACCTGCCCAGATGACCTCATGGGTCTCCTCCAGGCTTTCATCCTTAACTCACAAGATCTTGCTAGATAATATCAAAAGCCTGGGTGATATTTCATTAACAAGAGAGTCCTGCTCCATCCCATGCAGTACTGCAAGTTTACACCTCTCCCCTGTGATCTTCCCTCATGCCCTAACATTGCTTTGGTAATTAGCTCCAGAATTACCATATTTAAATCCAGCACTGTGGTTATTCAGCTGCTGCCGCAGCAGCTCCGGCTGCGCCACCTCCCAACGATTCCTCAGCCAAAACAGGGGTTACCCCTAATTAGTCTCCGAAGTTCACAGGATGCAGTAGGAAGCTCTCATCCTCCTGCCAGCACCTGGAAAATCTTCCTTGGCCTTTTGCATTTCCCTTGCTCATCTAATGGATGCCCCATCATTGGAAGTGTTCAAGGTCAGGTTGGACAGGGCTTTGAGCAATCTGATCCGTGGCAGGGGGGTTGGTCTAGATGACCTTTAAAGCTCCCTTCCAACCCAAACCCTTCTATAATTTTACCATGCAGCGAGCTGAAAGCGTGGATGCAGCTGGATGTGGGGCGATTCATCCCGGTGCAGATGGAGTGGGACATGCAGGAAACATCAACATGAGGTTTCTTCTTGCCAAACCTTGGTGTCTCACGGAGGATGAAAGAGGTGATGCTGTTTGCAGGGCAGACATGGGATTAGCTGGCGTGGAAAAGGAGCTTCAGTGCTTCATCCCTGGCTCCACAMGTGAGATCAGCCAGGGCACCCTGTGTCATGTGGGGGAAAAATATCACCAGGACTGGAGTCACTCGTGGGAATGGGATTTTGGAGTTGGGAAAGCCCTGGGAGGGCTGGGGACATGCTGGGACTCACCCAGCTGGGACACTTCCATAGGACATGGCTGGTCACACGAGCACAAGGTGACATCTTTYGATGTGCTGGGGGAAAAAATGACCCCTCCCAGGAAGGGGTTCCCCAAGGATTCAGCTTTTCCTGAGACTTTCCCAAAGGAAAAGGGCATGTTCCTCTTCCAGGTCTCACCCAGGAGAAAGAAGGGAGAAAAGGAGTGAAAGAGCCGTGATATCCTACTACTCCTCGACATGGGGGCCATATCTCTTTTGGGGGAAAAGTGGAAATTCCTGGCTGGGTCTCCCTTAATCCCATTCTTMACCATTTTAATTTAGAGCAGTGCAAGGCCCTGCCTTTGCCTCGCAGAAATCCCGAAGGAAAAGCCAGCTGGAGGCGGGGATATCTTTGAAACCATCCCCCGCCCACCAGAAAGCCCTGCTCATTTTTAATCTCAGCTTAAGTGCATTAAAGATGATTAAGCCTTTTCTCATCAAAATCCCTTTTGACGAGCCCTTTGTGAGAGGGAGGAGGGGAGGGAACCTGCGCACCCCCTTCCCTTCCCCTGCACCCCCCTGCCCCTGCACCGCTGCCTGCTGTGTGCAGGTGTGCAAGTGCCTGGGCTTCCACCAGCACCCCCCTGCAAGTGATGGGTGGCAGGTCCCGGTGCCGGTGACCCCGGGCGCGGACTCCATTTCCCGAGGAGCCGAGCGGCGGCGCCCGGTGATGGCGGCAGGGCGGCAGGAAGCGCGGCCGAGCCCGGTCGAGCCCTGCCTGGCCGAGCCGAACAGAGCCGAGCCCCGCCGGGCCGAGCCGAGCCCCCTCCGAGCCGAGCCGAGCCCAGCCAAGGGCCAGGCCGAGCCGAGCCTCTCCGAGCCTCTCCGAGCCGAGCCTCTCCGAGCCGAGCCAAGGGCCGAGCCGAGCCGAACCCAGCCGAACCCAGCCGAGTCGAACCGAACCCAGCCGAGCCGAGCCGAGCCAAGGGCCGGGCCGAGCCGAACCCAGCCGAGCCCCTCCGAGCCTAGCCGAGCCTAGACGAGGGCCGGGCCGAGCCGAGCCGAACCCAGCCGAGCCCCGCCGAGCTGAGCCGAGCCCAGCCGAGCCCCGTGCCGGGGTGAGACGGGACCCCCCGCCCCATCAGGGGACGTTTGCGGGGGCAGCCCCCCACACACGCGGGGGTGCTCGGGGGGGTGTAGAAGTGGGGGGTCCCTAGAATGGGGGGACAGTACGGAGGGGAGAGCCCCAGGGGGGGTATGAGGGGTCCAGGGGGCCCCCGCGGTAGGAGGCTCTGGGTTGGGATAGGGGCGGCGCTGCGGGAGGGGGGCCTGTGGGTGTATGGGGGTCGAGTTTGGGGTGCGGGGAGGAGTGGGGTACAGACCTGGGGCTCGGGGTGCAGGGGAGGCGTGAGGGTCAGGCCTGGGATTTGGGGTGCGGGGGAGGTGTGGGGCACAGACCTGGGTGCAGACCTGGGGTTTGGGGTGCAGGGGGAGGTCAGGGGTGCAGACCTGGGATTTGGGGTGCAGAGGAGGCATGGGGTGCAGGGGAAGGTGTGGGGTGCAGACCTGGGGTACAGGGGGAGATTTGGGGTGCAGACCTGGGACTAGAGGGAGGCGTGGGGTGGGGGGTGAGCCTCCATTTCCGGAGGCTGGGCAGCGCCGTGCGGTGCCGCRTGGCAGGGTCTGGCCCCAGCCCAGGTGCCGCCTGCACACAGGGAGCCCACAGGCCACGGTCTGGTTTCATTAATTAACAGCTACCGCCGACGAGTTTCTGCTGACCTGGCCCAGCCACGTCACCACCAAACACACCGCTTCTGCTTTCCTTTTTGCTTTTGCTGGCAGAAGCGGGTAAAAGCCCCCCCCAAAATAATCCCACCGGCCTGGCGCATTGGCTGATGCTTGTGGGTGCCCATCCCAGGGTGGGGGTGAGCTCGGTGGTCCATAGCGGGCTGCACCCCGAGGTGACCCCAGCTTAGCCCCCCACTCCCCACAGGGTTTTGGCCATGACGGAGGCGACGGGGCTGGTGCCCAAGCGCATCCTGGTGACGGGTGGCACTGGCTTGGTGGGGAGAGCCATCGAGAAGGTGGTGGCTGATGGAGAGGGGCAGCCAGATGAGGAGTGGATCTTCGCGTCCTCCAGAGACGCCGACTTGACGTGAGTTGATCGCATGGGTTTTTGCTTGGAAACCCCCCTGGTCTGCTGCCTTGGCACTGCTGAACCCCCCAGTTTCCCATTCCAGGAATGCCGCAGAGACCAAAGCCCTGTTCGAGCAGCACAAGCCCACCCACGTCATCCACCTGGCAGCCATGGTTGGGGGCCTCTTCAAAAACATCCGCTACAACCTGGATTTTTGGGTGAGCATACGGCAAATGGGCGGTATCAGGGTCCTTGAGGATGCTGCAACCCCCTGCCCTCCCTGAGCTGGTACATGGGGACACRGGGACATGGCTTGCTCTGCTCCCGGGGCCAAATCAGAGCTCCTCTGGTTTTTGGAGTTATTAGTGAGTTATTACCCATAGGGCGCAGGGTTTTGGGGGTCCCCACCCCATAGATCTGACAAATCTCTCCATCCCCAGAGGAGAAACATCCACATCAACGACAACGTCCTGCACTCGGCGTACGAGATGGGGGTGCAGAAGGTGGTCTCCTGCCTCTCTACCTGCATCTTCCCAGACAAGACGACGTACCCCATCGATGAGAGCATGGTGAGTATCTCCATCCCCATGCACAGCCCAGGGCATCCCTGCCCTGCTTAACTCTCTGCTCTCTTGTCCCCAGATTCACAACGGGCCACCTCACAGCTCCAACTTCGGCTACTCCTATGCCAAGAGGATGATTGACATCCAAAATAGGTGCGGTGAGGGGGACACGGGAGAGCCCTTGCGGGTTGCGAGTCCCCTCAGGTTATCAGGGCAAGGGGAATCCCCTGGGGCACCCAGGAATTAAATGGAGCTGGGGAAGATACCTGGGCTCAGCAAATGGAGATGCTGCTGGCTGGGGTCTTCTGGGGACAGCTCTGTGCCGGAGCAGGGGTGACTGCGGCTGGTGGACAACCCACCTGCACGCCCCCACACTCTCACCCAGGGGCTACTTCGAGCAGCACGGCTGCCGCTTCACCGCCGTCATCCCCACCAATGTCTTCGGGCCGCATGACAACTTCAACATCGAGGACGGCCATGTCTTGCCGGGGCTCATCCATAAGGTCTACCTGGCCAAACGTGAGTGCGGCAGAACTTCTTACGGCTTTTTTTGAAAGGGTTTGGTTGGTTGGTTTTTTTTTTTCCCCTCTGCTGGCTCCATGAGCTCTGCAGTGTAGCCAGGGTCAGTGAAGGTGGCTCTGATGCTCATGGACATGCTCTCCTTCCTCCCACAGAGACCGGCTCAGCTCTGACCGTCTGGGGCACAGGCAAGCCCAGGAGACAGTTCATCTACTCCCTGGTATGTGTGGCCTCAGGGAGCACTTGGCACCAACAGCTTGGGGAGGGCAGCGTACGGGGCTGGCGCCTGGACCCCTGCAGGGTCTGAGCCCGCCTGGGTTGTCCTGGGCAATGTTGGCCATGCTCAGGGTTGGGTCCCCTTGCAATGGGAGGGCTGGGGGACAGCAGCCACCCCCCAACAGCCATTTGCCCCCTCCGCAGGACCTGGCCCGGCTCTTCCTTTGGGTTCTGCGGGAATACGATGAGGTAGAGCCCATCATTTTGTCAGGTAAGCCCTGTCTGCCCCCCTACAATAAGGGGCTCCAGCCTCTTTCCAAGAAGATGGAGGAACAGCCATGATCATGCCCTTCTCCACAGTGGGAGAAGAAGATGAAGTCTCCATCAGGGAGGCAGCAGAGGCGATCGTGGAGGCCATGGACTTCAGGGGAGAGCTTGTTGTATCCTTCACTGCAGGCTGGCCCCTTTCGCTTGCAGGGCTGCTGCGGCATGGGGGGGGCACCTCACTTCCCACCAGCAGCTGTAGGGCTCCAGGGGAGATGCCATGGTGCAGAGCAGCACCCCAAGGAACCCTCCTGCCCCAGTGCCTCAAGCATCCCTCCCGCTGCCCCAGCCAGGACACAGTGGGGCAGAGCGAGACCTGGTTTTTCCCCCTTTGGTTTCCCTTAATCCCTCCTGTGCCAGTTCGACGCCACCAAAGCAGACGGGCAGTTCAAGAAGACGGCCAGCAACGCCAAGCTACGGCACTACCTGCCCAGCTTCCAGTTCACACCCTTCAGGCAAGGTGAGATGAGGGGCTCCAGGAAAAAGGGGGGTCCCCCACCCACTGCAATTAGCCTTGGTGGCATCAGGGTGGTCCATCCTTTCAATACCTAAAGGGGGCTTATAAGAAAGATGGGGCCAGACATTTTAGCAGGGCCTGTTGTGACAGGACAAGGGGTAATGGTTTTAAACTAAACGAGGGTAGATTTAGACTAGATATAAGGAAGAAATTTTTTACAATGAGGGTGGTGAAACACTGGACCAGSTTGCCCAGAGAGGTGGTAGATGCCCCATCTCTAGAAACATTCAAGRTCAGGTTGGACAGGGCTCTGAGCAACCTGATCTAGTTGAAGATGTCCCTGCCCACTGCAGCGGGGTTGGACTACTTTTAAAGGTCCCTTCCAACCCAAACCTTTTGATGATTCTATGAACAAACTGCATTCCCAGTCCCCAAACCCATCCCATCTTCTCCCTCCCCAGCCGTGAAGGAGACCTGCGCCTGGTTCAGCACCAACTATGCCAACGCCAGGAAGTGATGGGCCAACGTGGCACCGGGACCAGTGTCACCCGGCACTGGCATCATCCTTTTCATCTCAGGGTTGTCTTTTGCTGGGGCAGAGGACAGGGCTGGGGGGGTGACAGTGACATTTCCAAAGTAAAAAGGGGACCAGAGCCCAGGAAGCAGCTCCCACCTTCCTGCCCACTGCTGGGAGTTGGAGCACGCTGAAGGCACTGGGACCCCAGATGGGGTGGTAGCCACCAACTGGAGCCACCACCACCACCTTGGCCATAAGCAGGAGGCTGGCAGCTCCTGCTGAGCTGTAATGGGCTACACTGCTAATTACCTGTAATTAGGCTGTAATAAAGGGAAGGTGATCAGAGTTGTTTCTCCGGCGCAGGAATGGCAGCTCAGCATTTGCTGTTGCTTTTGGGATGTGGAGATGGTCCTGAAGACCCCAGCAAAGCCACCCCTGCCCCAGCATCAGGATGGGGGGGGACCAGAGCGGGGAAGGCTTCGGCTGTAAATATGGCATTTATTAAAATATGTGCAAATAGCATAAAACTGGTGCGACAAGGAGCATCTGCCCCGCAGCATGGTCCTGCACCCACGTTGAATGGCACCCTTAGGGTCCTCAGCACCACCATGTGTTCTCCACCAGGATCTGGAAGAGCCAAAAAAGGGTTTAAAACCCCTCTGGGAGGGGGTAGAGGGTCAAACATGGGGGGATGAGTCCATGGCCAAGCCGCTGCACGAGGCTCGACCAGTGGTGTGGACATGGCAGAAGTCTTGCCCAGGGATGGCTTTCTTCCGGCACCGCTTCCCAGCTCTGGTGAGCCCCTGGCATGGGGACCGTGGGGACAGCAAGGACCTATGGAAGAGACACCCATCAGCACCAGCATCCCAAGAAGCCCCCAGAGGGGCTGTCCCCCCAATGTCAGGTCACTGGCTGCATCCTGAGGTGACACCAGCCCCAACATGTCCCTGGAGAAGGGATGTCCCCTATGGTTGGCACTCACACATCGCTGGCCAGAGACGGGCTCAGGTTGTAGGGTTTGGGGTCCCAACACTTCCCAGCGCCCAGGGCCAGCTCTGGCATCGCCTGGTTGGGGAAGAAGGGGTTTAGACAGGGCATCCTCCATACCTGGTGACCCTCTTGTCCTGCAGGAGATGTCCCTTGTCCCCTGGGGACATTTGGGTCATACAGGAGGAGTGCCTTGGCCATCCATCCTTGGAGGACATCCCCCTCCATCCAGAAGTCCTCCCTGGGCGTCATGTCCCTGCAAGCGCTGCGACACCAGCCCTGGCCCCTCTGCCAACAGGGTGTCCAGCACCCAGAGGTGCAGCCACGATGAGGACACCCCAGTCCTAGAGAACCTGACCCTCAGAGGGACCCAGCTGGCCCCCAGGAGCAGGGTCTGGCCCAACCTGGGGACATCCCACCCAGCACCTACCCCCAGCTCAGGCTTACCCCACATGAGCTCAGCTTTGTCCTCCAGCCACTGGGGATGGGTGACACCCGCCCTGCTAAGCCGGGGAGGTCCCCTGCCATCGCTGAAGCCTGCTCCAGGCACGAGGGCTCTGCAAGAACATGGCATGGGTGGTGACACACTGCCAGTGTTGCTGTCCCCAGGTGTTGGATGGAGACACCCTGAGGTGGTGCACATGCCCTAGCATAGCTTGGGGACACTCTGGGGTAACACACATGCCCCAGCACAGGATGGGGACATGCTGAGGCTTCAGACCCCTGTCCTACAGCCACCACACCTCCCACCTCATGGTCATCTMTCCCACATCCCCCTGCCTGGCCAGCTCTCACCTTGCAAGCAGCTCATCTCCATCCTGTCCAGCTCCTCCTGCAACAGCTCAATTTCGTGGTCACTACGTGGGAAGAAGGAAAACCAGAGCCCCATCGCCTTGGCGGCTTCTGCGTCACCATCATGATGGCAGCCCCCTCTCCAGCCTCCCCACACCCTCCTCTGGGCAGAAATAGGGCAGGGAGCTGGGACGAAGTGCCCAAAAGTTGCAGGCAAGCCATCAAGATGTGTCCTACCCCCTCCCGGGGACCAGCAGCCCACCCTGGGGACCTCTGCCAGCTGGCAGCAGGATGGGACATCCAGGATGGGTGCCCAGGCTGGGTCCTAGCAGCTCCCAAGGGTGCCATGCCTGTCCCCACCCCAACCATCTCCTACCTGGCCGGGGTGGAGGTGAGCTGGTGATGGGGTTCCTCCCGGGGAAGCACCAGCCAGGCTCCCCCAGCACCGCGGTGGGCAGCCACCATCAGCCACCGCCCTGCAGGGAAGCAAGAGGCTGGGAGAGGGCAGAGCACCCCCAGCCCACCCCCATAGCACCCCCAGGGCGGCATGTCCCCAACCAGGTCCCCCCACACCCATCCCCACCTGCCACGGCAAGGGCCAGGAGAGTGGAGAGTGCCGGGATGCCGAGGAGCTCGCCGAGGGCGCTGGAGGCGAGGAAGAGGAAGAGGAGGAGGATGGCACGGGGCAGCGCAGGCACCAGTAGCACAACCAGCAGCACAAAGTAGGAGTCGTGTAGGATGCAGGTGGAGATGGCACTCAGGATCCGACCTGCAGGATGGGGAGCAAGAGCCCAGTGTTGGCACCCACCAGCACCCATCCACCCTCCAGCACCCATCCCTGGCTCACCGGCTGGGTCGAGGACGGTGTGGAGGTGCTGCAGACGGTTCTCCAGCTGGCTCCGTGCACCCTCCACGGCTGCCAGCATCAGCCCCAGGCTCTGGTTGACCCGCTGCAGCTTCTCCATCACCTCCTCTGTCTGGCGCTGCTGGGCCAGGAGAAGGGCCAGGTTGTTCTCTGCACATGGAGGAGACGGATACCACATCGGGATGAGCCGGGGAAGCTGCACCCAGGGGTGTCCTGGTGCAAAAAGAGCTGGGAATGGGGTTTGCCGTGTTCCCACCTAGCTGGGAATAGACGTCCCGAGCTCTTTCCTGCGCGTGGTGGAGGTCGGACATGATGACCCAGTGCCCTTCCCGGAGCCCCGTGGCCCCACAGCTGCTCACGTTCCCTGTAGGGAGGCACAAGAGGTTGGGTGGGTTCCCAAGGTGGGACATGGGGACGTAGCAGCATCCCAGCCGGTGGCTCTTACCCATCCGCTGGGCGATGTCCTCCATGAGCTGGGCCACCCGGTGCTGCCCGCTGGCGATGAGGGTCTCATCCAGCACCGGCTGCTGCAGGCTGTGATGGACAGGGGTCTCCGGTCTCAGCCGCAACCACCCGGCCGGCTGCTCCCGCAGCTCCTCCTGGGGTGAACATCGGGGGGGTGACCCCACAGCCCCCCCCCCAAACCATCACCCCATGGTGATGCCCACCACCAAGTACCAGGTGGATGCTGGCTCTCCCCATGGGGCACCCCCTCAGCATCCTGAAATGAGCCCCCAGTGTTAAAGCTCCATCCCATTGTGCTGGGGAAAGAAACTTCAGAAACGCCTTCGGAAGCGAGCAAGGCTGGGGGATGGGAAGGGGATCAGGAGCTGAAATCCCCATCTGCCATGGGGGAAATGGGCTAAACAGGGCTGGTTTTACCCCAAAATGAGGATGAGAGGTTGAGCAGAGGTGGCTGGGTGCAGCTCGGGCTCTGYGGCTACAAAGTTTGGGATTTTGCCGGGGGGAATTGCGTTGGATTACTACAGGATTTGGGGTGCCCTGCCCAGGCACCTTACCGTGTCCGGGGTGCAGGGGTATGTCTGGTGACCCTCGGCGCTGGCCTGGCAGTTGAATAGGTCCACCCCCAGCTTGGCCACCTCTTCCTCCTCCTCGCTCAGGTCGGCGCAGGACGAGTGGAGCCGCACCACGACCTGGAGGCAGCACCGGTGTCAGCAGGGCTCAGCACCCATGGGTGCTCCCAGCACAGCCAGGGTRGGGGTACAGAGGGGTGGGGTTTGGATGGAAAATTAAGGAGAAGGGTGTGAGCCTACCCCAGCACTTCGTCTTCACACCCCACCCCCCCCCCCAAACCATCCTACATGGACATGGGGCACCCCACACCTGGCAAAGTGGCTGCCCAGGGTGGGGGCTCCTGGGGACCCCCATTTCCCAGCCTGGGGGGGGAGCCCCACTGCCACACCTGATGGTGGCAGGAGTCCGGGGGTGACAGCTCCCAGCGCGTGGCTTCAGCCTGGAATCGCTTGTCACCCGTGGTCATCTCAAAGGGGACATGTGGGGGGATCTCCAGCTCCGGGGGGATCCCCAGTTCCTCCGGGGGGGTCCCCAGTTCCTGCGGCGGGGGGTGCTGAGCCCCAACCACCCAAAAAAACCTGGCAGTGGCGCAGAGGAACAGCAGAGCCCAGCACCTCTGGGGCAGCATGATGGGTGATGGTGGTGGGGGGGTCCTGCGGGGAGAAAAGGGGTGGGGGAGCACCCAGAGACCGGGAGCAGCCCCCCCAAGTCCAGGGACAGGTTTGGGGGACCCCCCCCCCCCAAATACACCCAGGGGACTCGGGTGCAGCCCAGCCCCGGGGCAGTGGGAAGGGCTGGGGAGCGTCTCCCCCCGGGTGGGGGTGGGCTGGGGTGGGTCCCCCCCCACGCGTGGACCGGAGCGGCTCCACCCCCGGACGCAACCACCGCCCCCACGTGACACCCCCCCCCGCACCTGCGCAAATACCCGCCCCTTCCCCAGGCCCCGCCTCTTATAGCCAGGCACCGCCAATGGGGGGGGGGGAGGGGACGAGGGCGGTAAGAGCGCGGCCAATGGGCGTTCGAGGGCGTGGTCTGAGGAGGGGGCGTGTCCGTGCGGCGGCCGGCGGGATGGAGGCGGCGGAGCTGCGGGTGGGGTTCGTGGGCGCCGGGCGGATGGCGGGCGGCCTGGCCCGGGGGCTGCTGCGGGCAGGTACGGGCAGGGAGGGCGGCCTGGG
>JAYKAV010002959.1:16945-55014 GCA_035582835.1 Phoebastria nigripes
GGACATGGGGACAGCCCTGTCCTGTCCCCCTCCCCCAGGTCCCTGCCCCATAGAGCGGTGTGGGGACATGGGGACAGCCTGTCCTGCCCCTTCCCAGGGTCCCTGCCCCATAGGTCAGTGTGGGGACATGGGGACAGCCYKKYCYTSCCCCYKSCCCGGGGTCCCTGCCCTCCATGGGGTCCCTGTCCCACAGATCAGTGTGGGGACAYGGGGACAGCCCTGTCCTGTACCCCTCCCCGGGGTCCCTGCCCCACAGATAGTGGGGGCACAGCCCTGTCCCTCCCACCCGGGTGTCCCTGCCCCATAGCGCAGTGTGGGGACAGCCCTGCTCATACTCAGGGCTCTCAGAAGCCGGGAGATGGCCCCTGCTTTTGGGGTCACCTTCCTTGTCACTGCACCGTGGCACAACTGGGTGCCCACAGCCATCCCCGTGGGGTGCCCATGCTGACCCACGGGGTGCCCACAGCCATCCCCATGGGGTGCCCGTGCCAGCCGGACTGGCAGGATCTGGCCCCGGTGCCTTTTGCTCCATGTCCCCCAGGTTGATCAGGCTGGGGTTGGAGGAGAGGAGCACATCCCGACTGAGACCGGGGTGCCCGGGCTGCGCTGGGGTGTCCCCACTGCCTTGGGGCCACCCCGGCTGCTCACCCTGGTTCCTGTGTTCCCCAAGGGAAGGTACCAGCCAGCAGCATCCTGGCCAGCGCTCCCTCGGACAAAAACCTGGACACTTGGCAGGTGAGTGGGGCCATGGGGTGACAAGCCACCCCGCTCGGTGGCCGTGGAGGTGGGAGGCATGTTGGGGTGCCCCTTGCCATGATTTCAGGGCACCCTTTCCCCCCGACGCAGGACTTTGGCTCATCTTTCCCAGGTCTGGGCGAAATCCAGGCAGAGCCTCCGGTGGCCTTGCAGCCACAGTGGGTCCCCAAGCCACGTCCCTGCATGCAAACGTGCCTTGCCCATGGGGGTGCAGGGGGTGGGGGGTGTCAGGCTGTGACATCTCTCCCTGCCCACGGGCAGGAGTCGGGCTGCCGGACCACGCACTGCAACCTGGAGGTGCTGCAGGAGAGCACCCTGGTCTTCCTGGCCACCAAACCCCACGTCCTGCCGGGCGTCCTGCAGGAGATCCGTCCTGCTGTGGGACCCCACCATGTCATCGTCTCGCTGGCAGCCGGCATCACCCTCCAGACACTGCAGAGGGTGAGCTTCCTCCTTCTCCTCCTCCTCCTCCTCCTCCTCCTCCTCCTCCTGTTTGCACCCAGGGCCCACGGAGAAGGACACACCACATCCCCAGGTCCTTCCCCACGGACCATGCTTCTCCGCCAGCCCCAATGCGTGATACCCACCGGTGTCTCAGGGCACCCTTGGGTGCTGCCTGGAGCTGGGACCTCTCTCCCATCCCCATCTCTCCCCAGCTTCTCCCCGCCGGGACCAAGGTGCTGCGGCTCATGCCCAACCTGCCGTGCGTGGTGCAGGCAGGGGCAATGGTCTTCGCCCGAGGCAGCGGTGCCGGTGATGAGGAAGCTGCCCTGCTGAAGAGCCTGCTGTCCTCCTGCGGGCTCTGCGAGGAGGTCCCCGAATCCTACATCAACATCCACACCGGCCTCAGCGGCAGTGGGGTGGCCTACGTAAGCACCCGCGCTCAGTGGGCACTGGCTCACCGGCGGGACATGGGATGCCATGCGGGGTTGGGGTTTGGGGTCCCCCCTTTTGCCATGCTCACCCCCGATGCTTTTCTCCCCCAGGTCTACCTGTTTGCCGAAGCCTTGGCCGAGGGAGCGGTGAAGATGGGTATGCCGGGTGGCTTAGCCAGCAGGATCGCAGCTCAGACGCTGCTGGTGAGTCAATGCTGTCGTGCGGGGACAACCCRGCATCGCTCCTCTCCCTCCTGCCCCGCAGCTCCCACCCAGCTTGGGCACCCTGTSGCCGTCACTGCCCTGGGCTTTGCGGCACCCGGCAGGGTGGCAGAGCGAGGGAGGAGGCGCTGGATGGCCTCTTGCCTCAGTTTCCCCTCTTGAAACCGAAGATGAGGCCACCAGGAGACAGTGAAGGGCACGGCGGTGGTATAGATGCTTTGGCGCCTTGTCCCTTGCCACGGGGTGTGGGCGATGGGAGGATGCTGCCATCCAATCCCCGGGCAAGGAGAGGGGTGTTTGGGAGATCCCTTTCTCTCTGACCCACCGTGGTCTCCTGTAGGGTGCAGCGAAGATGATGCTGGAGACAGGGGAGCACCCGGCAAAGCTGCGAGGAGACGTCTGCACTCCCGGGGGCACCACCATCCACGCGCTGCACCAGCTGGAGAAGGGCGCGCTGCGGGCCACTGTCATGAATGCCGTGGAGGCGGCCACCAACCGGGCATGCGACATGGCCAAGGACTAGCGGTCTGGCTGCAGATGAGCCCTTCCATCCCATCCCCTGTGGGGCAGGAGGGGCGATGGGGACCAGACCAAACCCCTCCAGGGAACAGGAGGACCCTGACACCACCAGGAGTCCCTGGCTGGGGGTGGGAGATGGCGTGGACCCACACCCATGCCATGTGCTACCTCTGCAGGGCTGGGACCAAATAAATGTGGGCAGCACGATGGCAGGCTTGGCTTTTTCTGGTCCCTTCAGTCCTGGGGGGCTACTGCACCCAGCGCGGGGTCACCTCCATGGGGAGGTGACAGCCATGGGCCCCTGGGCCAGCAGGGATGGAGCTGATGCCACACTGGCTCTGTGCTCACCGGGGATGGAGCTGATGCTGGCTCTACGCTCACCGGTGCTGTGCCAGGATGTATGGCACTGGGGACAGGGATGGGGACAGGGTTTGGGGGATGGGCTGATCCCAAATCAAGCCTGCTGGGGCTGGGCAGAGTGGCCGCATCCCTGCAGCAGGAGGCGAGGACAGTTGCAGATGCTGTGAGGATGCCAAGGGACCTCGAGAAGTGGGGAGCCAGGATGATGCTCTGGGGGTGAGCACAGAGAAAGGCTTTGATTTCCCAACTCAATGTTGAGCAGGGGTGCTCGGTGCTTGGGTTACACGTGGGCACTGATGCCTGCTCCTCTGCTCAGCTCTGGAGATGCGTGCATGAACACGGAGCTGCTATCCACGTCCCAGAACCATGGGCAAGAAGTCAACCAGCTGAAAAACCTCCACCTCCCACCCCAGCCAGGCCCCAGCATCGCACCATGGTCCTGCAGACGGGTCTTGCTCCAGCAGCGAGGCAGTGGGATGGAAGCCCAGACCCGCTCTCAGCCCTGGGGTGCTGCACATCAAGGGAGGAGAAACTCAAAGCTTGCCTATCTGGAGAGGATCAGAGCCTTTTGCACACCCTAATTAAACTTCGTTTGCCTCCCAGCACCTGCGCGGATGCAATTAGTGATGATTTGCGAACCGCTTTGAAGATGAAAGGCTTTTTCCGGGCAAAACATCACTGATGAAACAGCTGGATGCTGAGCCTCCGGCTCCTATAGCTTTGACCCTGTCCCCAGGGATGCTGTCGCTCCAGATGCCAGTGGCACCAAGCCAAGAGAGATGCCGCAGCCCTATGGCGCTGCCAGGTCATGCCAAGGCATGACCTCCCTAGGCACCTTCTTGAGGCACCTAATTAATTAGCAAAGCTGCACAAAAGTCGGAGATGGAGCTCGAGCCTGCCCGTCTCTCCTGCCCATCTGTACGCTTCGCCGTGTAGCCAGGGAAGGGGCTCATGGCACCTACGTGGTGCAAGGAAGCAGTGGTCCTCCAGGTTTCTGAGCCACTTGGTAGCTCCTTTGTCGTTCTTCCGCCTGCTTGTATCCCTGCCCTATCCCCAAGTCCCCCTCAAGGCGATTCTGCCGATCTCTCCGAAATATGCAGCCTTCTGATTTCATTCTTGGGCGTCTCCATCTCTTCTGTGTCCTCCACACCACTCTTTAACATATCTGGCCAAAAAGCCTTGGCAAAATCCAGCCCCACCACTTGTGACGCAGCTGACCCCAGCCCCTGCCCATTCCCCATCTCCATGTGTCCTCCTAAAGGCTTTTGAGCTTTGAGTTTTCAGGTTGTCCTTCAGAGAAGCGGCACGTTCAACCCCAAAGCCAGGATGCTGATGACCTTCATCATTTTGCTAAGCGCTAGTTTTAACAAAAACGGCTTAAATTCCATTAATTTTATTAAAAAAGACAGCACTCACTGCAGGTAAATTATTGCTACTACCTTACTGTTAGTACTCCTGCCTTCAAGAGAGGCATCTCATCCTGCCCAGTGAGATCATGGAATAGATCCTTCTGGAAGGCATGTCTAAACATACGGAAGGCAGGGAGGTGATTAGAGACAGCCAACATGACTTCACCAAGGGCAAATTGTGCCTGACAAAGGTAGCGGCCTTCTACGATGGAGCGACAGCATTGGTGGACAAGGGAGGAGCTATGGATGTCATCTAGACTTCTGTAAGGCCTTTGATATGGTCCCACACAACATTCCTGCCACTAAATTGGAGAGAGATGGGTTTGATGGATGGACAGTTAGATGGATCAGGTATTGGCTGGATGGCCATGTCCAAAGAGTTATAGTCAATGGCTCAATGTCCAAGTGGAAACCAGTAACGAATGGTGTCCCTCAGGGGTCCGTAGTGGGACCAATACTCTTAAATATCTTCATCAATGACATAGATGGTGGGATTGAGTGCCCCCTCGGCAAGTTTGCAGATGACACCAAGCTGAGTGGTGGAGTTGATTCCCTTGAAGGAAGGGACGCCATCCAGAGGGACCTTGACAGGCTTGAGGACCTTGAGCCCATGTGAACCTCGCGAGGTTCAACAAGGCCAAGTGCAAGGTCCTGCACCTGAGTCGGGGCAAACCCTGGTGTCAATACAGGCTGGGGGATGAAGGGATGGAGAGCAGCCCTGCTGAGAAGGACGTGGGGGTACTGGTGGATGAAAAGCTGGACATGAGCCAGCCATGTGCGCTTGGAGCCCAGAAAGCCAACCGTCTCCTGGGCTGCATCCAGAGCAGTGTGGCCAGCAGGTCAAGGGAGGGGATTCTCCCCCTCTACTCCGATATCCTGAGAACCCCTGGAGCACTGCGTCCAGCTCTGGGGTCCCCAGCACCAGACAGACATGGACCTGTTGGAGCAGGTCCAGAGGAGGCCACAAAAATGATCAGAGGGCTGGGACACCTCTGCTATGAGGAAACGCTGAGAGAGTTGGGGTTGTTCAGCCTGGAGAAGAGAAGGCTCTGGGGAGACCTTACTGCGGCCTTTCAGTATAGAAAGGGGGCTGATAAGAAAGACAGAGCAATGGTTTTAAACTGAAAGAGGGCAGATTTAGACTGGACATAAGGAAGAAATTTTTCACGATGAGGGTGGTGGGACACTGGACCAGGTTGCCCAGAGAGGTTGTGGATGCCCCATCATTGGAAGTATTCAAGGTCAGGTTGGATGGGGCTCTGAGCAACCTGATCTAGTGGAAAATGTCCCTGCCCATGGCAGGAAGGTTGGACTAGATGATCTTCGAAGGTCCCTTTCAACCCAAACCATTCAATGGTTCGATGTTCTCACCTCCCAAACCAGGCCAAATGGTGCCACGAGTGCACCCAGGCTGACCTACACGAGAAGCGAAGACCTCCAGCCTGGTATCTTCTGCTGAGCTTGGCAATGTTTTTGTCAAACAACTGAAGACTCCTTTAATTCAGAAACTACTGCTTGAAGTGAGCCACATCTCAAGCTCTAAAATGTTTTTGTAGAGGTTTTTTGGTGCAAAAGATTATAAAAATAAATAGAAAAGTGGTTTTACATGATTACATCCCATTGGTGGATAAAAGTCTGCATTCAAGCACGGAAGTATCAAGCCCCAAACACATACCATTAGGAAACCAAAGCTAAGGGAGAAGCATAAAATGGGTGGGACACCACGCAGCATGCTGGCTGTGAACGTGGCAGAAGATGAACAGCAGACATTGAGATTGGTTGGGTTTGCAGGGAAAAAAAAGTGCTTCTCCCCTAATCCGAAGCTTTTCTTGACATTGGTTCTGCAGTGGAGTTTCATGATCTGAAAGGACAAACCTCAGCTCCAAATTTGACTTTTTGTGTGTTTTATTTCCTTGCTGCTCCCTAAATTCCCTGGCAGCCTTGTTTATCAACAAGTTAATAATAAAAGAAAAAAAGTCAATTTGGGGAGCAGCCACAGCGGCTCAGGCACCTGCCTGGCCCTGCCGTGTTAAACAGGCTGTGGAGAGGTGGGGAACACGATGGAGAAGACCACACCAAGAGGACACAACCGCATGGAAGTCCCCCTTGTGCCGCCCCCCCATCCCGCTGGGATGGCTCCGTGTGGCCGTTCACAGACGACAACCCCAAAGTGGGAATAAAAATCCATTTAATTTTCATAAACTCTGAAGTTATGAGACAAAGACCCAACAAGTAAAAACACCCACCCTGCCTGCTGACATGGGGCATGGCAGCACTGATGAGTTRTTGTTTTTTTTTTTCCTTCTTTCACTAATTTGGCTAAGCAGGCTAAAATTTAATCCAAATCAGGTCAAGAGCTGCTAAATTCACATCTGATGCCTCTGGTATTTCAAGGCAGTGCTGGGAGCCCTCCCCGCTCCCATCTCAACTCGTGATGCACGTCACACCGGCAGCCGTCTCCCCTGCACCGTGAGACACGTCCTCCAGCCCCAGCCGCCCCGCAAACCCTGGGAGGGGGTACCTCAACTGCCATCCCCGGAGCCTTCAGCTTCGCTCAGATGCTCAGATGATGGTAYCTGTTTCAGCAGGTCTCTGTGGTCCGGGAGTTCCCGGGCACGGGGCTGTCATGGGAATGATGGAGGTGACCCTCTCCGGGGAGCTGCAGCTTCTTGGATGCCACCCAAGTGTCCCTGTCCCAATCCAGTGCATGAAGAAAGTTGTCTTAAACCAGCCCCAAACCTCCCCAGTTTAACAGGACTCCGTTTTGGCAGCGGGAAGGGCATCACCAGCCTCTTCCAGGGCAGAACGTTTGCCTTACAGCGCCCCAGGAGTGGTCCCTGTCCAGCCGGCTGTGCCGACCTCAGCCCCACTCCGAGATGTGGGGAATTACTTAGTGTAACTTCCCCCATCGTCCTGGCTCCTTGCGGTGACGCCGAGCAGATCCCTCCCTCGCTCCTTCTCCCCACAGGGTTGGGGGGACCGGGCAGTGCCGGGCCTTCTAGCGGTGCCAGTGACCAGGGGGCCACCCCTGCTCAGTCTCATGGGATTTAAAAAATAGCACCTCCTAAATATACTTAGGGTAAGGAACAACCCTCGAATACGCAACGTACAGAGGGGTTGTCGCACAAAACCCCCCCCGTTAGCCCTAAATTGTAACCCGCCCTTAGCCGTGGTAACCCAGGGGTGTTCAGGCCTCCTGAGCCCTGGGGACCGCCCGTGACGGAGGGGTGAGGGGAGCTGGTATCTCCACTGCCAGCCCCCTGGGACAACCTGGGTGTCCCCAGCCCTGTGTCCCCCCACCCCAAGCGGGGTGGTTGGTAGCCAAGAGGTCGCGGTTYGCCCTGCCTTAGGAATGGGGGCTGCCGCCGCGGTGCAGCCGCTGGGCCATGCTGATGAGGGAGCGGAGCTGCACCAGCTTCAGCGGCCCCACTTGCCGGGGGTCCTGACCCTCCAGCCAGCGCAGCGCCGTCTCCAGACCTTTGATGGCTTCCCGAGCAGTGGGCAGCAAGGCATCCCCTCCTTCCCCCCCTCTTCTGCCACCCCCATCTCCGGCAGCTGCCTCCTCCTCATCCTCCTCTGCCCCGCAGCCCCCAGGGCCTTCCTCCTCAGCATCCTCTTCCCCATCGTCCTCCTCCGTACCCGGGGCTGCGTCATCCAAGTGCAACCAGTCAGCCACCTCCTCGGGAGCCAAGCGCTTGTAGGCCAATGCGGCCAGGTGGGTCAGGTCGCTAAAGACTTTGCTGTCCCCGCTGCCTTCCTCCCTGCGCGGGGGGTCTCCGTGCTCTTCCTCCCCGGGCTGGGGCTCGAAGGCGGCRCGCAGCCCCAGCAGCCAGCACTTCTCGATGGAGCCGGGGGGGATGAGGTCCCAGGAGAGGCCAGCCAGGTACAACATGTCCTTGAGGAGGAAGGACCGCACAAAGTCCATGGGGCCACCGGAGCTGCTGCTGCCAGCCGCACACGAGACAGCCAGGCGCAGCAATTCCCGCTTGTAGAGCTGCTTGAAGGCGGACACCACCCCCTGCTCCAGCGGGGCTGGGATTCGGCCTCCTCCTCCAGCCGAGCCACTCCCAGCAGGGCCCTTGGAGAGGAAGAGGGCGCGGATGGAGCCGTCGGGTGTCTGCAGCGGGGGGGATTCCTCTGGGCCCGTCCCAGAGTGGGGCGGCGGGGTGCTGAGCAGCAACACGGCCTTCTGCTGCAGGCAGCTCCGGCGCAGATAGCGTTTGACGCCTGGCACGAAGTCCTCAAAGAACCAAGCCCGGAGAAGGGCCGGCCCCAGCCTGGCTTCGGGGCTGTAGCGGTAGCAAGCGGGAAATTTGTCCTGGTTGTGATGGCGGAGGCTGGGGGGATCACGAAGGCCCCCGACCACCAGCGGCTTGAGCTTGTGGGAGCCAGTCAAATTGGCGGCCAGCAGCACGGTGACCCGCTCACGGGGAGCCGGCCGCCGCCGTGCTGTTGCCGTCACCCCACCTGGCAGCAGCTTCCAGTAGAGCCCGGTGACGTTGGCGTTGTAGATCTGCTCGTCGCCGTAGCCCCCGGCATCAGCAGCCGGCATCGGCAAGGTCTCGGGGCAGGCGGCAGGAGCCCGCTCAGGCTCGGCAGGGAGGCCGCCCTCACCGTAGATGCGCTGACTGGAGATGCCATGACGTTTCTGCCAGCGCCAGAACCAGCCGTGGCTGGCCTTGAAGGTACACTCGGGACCGTAGATCTGCCGGGCGAAGGCCTCAGCCTGGGCCTGGATGAGGGGCCCGGAGAGGGGGACGCCATGCTGACGGAGGGCGAGAAACCAGGCGTAGACGGCGCGGTCGATCTCCTCCTCGTTGGCCAGGCGCATCTTCTTGCGTTGGGTGCCCACCTCACCCCCCAGCTGCTCCAGGAACCACCGTAGCTTGGCCTCGTCCTTCAGCCAGCCCCTCAGCGTACCCCCCGGCACCCCAAAGGCCCGGCACACCGATGCCTGCCGCTCGCCCTTCTTCACCCGCTCGATGGCCTGTAGCTTGTCCTTGATGGAGTAGGCCCGTCGCAGCGCCATCTTCACCGACACCCCCCCGGCTGCGCTGCTGCCGCCCCGCCGCCCTCCCGCCATACCGGCCGGCCCCCCACCCGCCTCCGGCTCCCCCCCGGGCATGGAGCAGCCCCCGCAGCCATGGGCCGGCGCGGTACCGGGAGGGGGGCGCGTTATAACCGGGGCGGGGCGGGGGGGGTGGGGCGGGGGGGGCGCGGCGCCTTTGTCTCCGCTCCGGCCCCGAGCCGGCCGGTAGGGCGGGGCGGCGCGTAGAGCGCATGCGCGCCCCCCCCATAGTGATTAGTTTGCGCCGCTTCCTACCCCCCCCCTTCTCCTCGCCCTGTTGGACTCTTCCCCGCAGCTCCGCTACCGCTTTTGGGTTGTACCACTCTGCGAGAAGGGGGGGTGCGTGCCTCCCCGCCTCCCCCCTCCCCACTTCCCCCCTCCCCGCTTTCAACCGCCCTGCCCGGCTGTTCCACCGTGGGAAAGGGGAGGGGTGGGGAGAAGGTCCACGCTGGGAGTGCGGCGCGTTGTCTCCCTCCGCGCGACTGTTCTCCTCCCCCCGCCCCCGCCGCGCGTGGTCCGCGCCGCCCCCACAACCCCCCGCGCGTCGSAAGGCGCCTCCCTTTGCCTGGTGGAGTCCGAGCGGAGCGGAGCCGCCTGCGGCCTGCCCGGGCCCAGCGCTGCCGGTGAGTGCTGCCCCCCCCCCTCACCGGCCCGCCTGGCGGGCTCCCCGTGAGGAGGAGCTCCGTGGGGTCCTTCATTCCCCGCCGTGGGCCTCGATAATGGGAGTTTCGGGGATTTCTAAGGGGGGTCCCTTGTTCCTCTCACAGCCGAGGGGTGGGAGCCCCTCGTGATCTGTGGGGTCCTTTCCTGCTCAGGGACCAGGAGAAGGGGTTGTGGGGGGCTCCTCACGATCCGTGGGGTCCCTTTCTCCTCTCACGGTCCCCAGGAAGGGGGGTTATGATCAGCTCCCTGTTACCTGTGGGGTCCTTTCCTGCTCATAGGCYAGGGGAAGGGGGGTTTGGGGGCACCTCGTTATCGGTGGGTCCCCTTCCCTCACAGTGGCGGAAAAGGGGGAGTTGTGGGGGACCCTCATTATATGTGGGGAGTCTCTTCCCCTGTTACAGTCTCAGAGAAGGGAGGTTGTGGGGTCCTTTCCTCTTCATGGCCTTGGGAACGGGGATGTCCCCCGCTGTTATCTGTGGGGTTCCTTCCCACCCTTGGCCCCAGAGGCTTAGGGTGCTTTTGCTCTTTGGGATTACTTTTCCCCACTCTTAAGTCCCAGGGAATAGTGTGGTGATACACTCCCCATGCTCCCCGCAATCTCTTAGGTCCCTTTCCTCTTAATAGGTCTGGGAAGGGGGGTGTGGGAGGCCCCCCCCCCCATTTTCTGTGGGGTCTCTTCTCCCCTCACACCCCAGGAAAGGAGATTGTGGGGGGGGTTCTTCATTATCTGTGAGATCCCTTTTCCCCTCTCAGGCCTAGGGAAGGGGGGTTGTAGGGTTTTCCCCTCTCTGTGGGGTCGCTTCCCCTTTGCTCTAGGGAGGTGGTTGCAACAGCACCCTGTTACCGGTGTAAGGGCTGGGTGGGCTGATGCTGGAGGTCTCCCTAAAGCTGTGCACTTTTTGAGAGGGGGGTAGGTTCCCTCTCTTTTGTGGGGATAGCCCTGCTACATGGAGCCTCACCCCTTCAAGTCTCGGGGTCAGTGCAATTCCTGCCCTGGTAGGGAGGGGAGTTTAGGGGACACCCTGACCCCAGAAGCTCCGAGTGCCTCAGGGGTCTGCTCTTTTCCCCATTCCTCATCTTGGCAATGGTTTCTTGTTGAGTTGCTTGCTGCAAAGGGAAACTCGAGCTGCTGTCCTGTCTTGGCACAGAGCAGCTGGCAGCCCTCTGTAACTGAAGCAGCGGCCTGATCCAGTCCGTGGCCCAGCACCCTTAGCTGCCTCTCCAAACTTGTTGTGGAGCTGGGAGCCCTGTAATGTCAGGCCTCCCCATCGTCCTGCCCTTGCTCTGTAGGTGCACCTGGGCTCTACTCATCTCACCTCTCCCTCTCCATGTCCTGGTGTTCCCAAACCCTCTGTAACCTTGGCAGTGCCTCCAGCAGCCCGTCCTGCTCTTTCTGTTTTTCCTTTTTGTTTCAACGACGGCTCACTTGGGAGGTGTCTGTTTCAAAACTATATTTGGGGAATGGGCAGAGCTGGGGAGGAGTGGTTGTGCAGAGGCTGCTAATGTGCTCTCTGGGGGTTTGTGAAGGATTACAGCAGTAGCTAAAGTTGCTGAGGCTGCTGCAGTCTGTCATTCCTCCCCTCCTCCCCTCCTGGTGTTCACCGAAATTAATATGGGTTTGTTCTTTCACGTCTAGATCGTTGATGTTTTGGAATTGATTGTAATCTGATGTTCACAATCCTGTTGTGCTCAGTATGGAGGAGAAAATGACTTTGCTTGGCTGTATAGCTGTAATTCTTTCCTCTCCTTTTCTAGGTGTGCCCTCTTTCTCCCTGACCTTGCAGGTATGCCTTTTTTCTCTTCACCTAAGCTGTTTGTTTTCAACTACTTTGCTTTTTCTTGTGAAGGTGATTTCTTTCCTGTCTTTCCCTACTGCTGATTTCCCCTGTCCTTGATTATCTCTTCATTAGCAATCAGCAGCGTTATTACTTGGAGTGAAGAGTCGCATTTTTAGGTGATCAAGGTTGGGAGTCGTTGTCGTTTCCCTGGCTAAAGGTTAGTGTGGAGCTTTGTATATAGCAAAGGTGATGAAGGTGGTCCCTCGCCTGACTCTGTGTCCTGCTGCTTTGAGCCACCATGACTTGGGGGAAAGCCTATTTACAGAGTTAAACCAGCAGAAGAGCAATACTACACAAGCGTTAATACTTTCTTTTGCTTTAGCTGCCTGTATTGACTCAGTGCCAGCGCCGCTGTTGAGGAGGGGGTGGATTTGCTCCCTTCAGCTGCAAGAGGCTGTCAGACCTTCTGGTGTGAAACCAGTCTCAGCTCTTTTAACTCTGAATCACCAAAAAGAAAAAAGCAGGAGGTGGGGCAGGGTTGATGCCTTTCCTTTGCTGTAGAGAAGGTAGGTATGAGGCAATTGTGTCTAACTGGTGCCCAAATGCCTGGCTGAAATGGCTCTCGCTTTTGTGCAGGACTGCAGCAGTAGCAGTTTTGGGAAGAGAAGCATTTCACTAGGAAGGCGTCGGCAGTGCAGATGTCTTTGAGTGTGGCATAGCCCGGGTGCTGGTCTGAGGCTGTAGAAAGGAACAGACTGGTGCCTGCGGACCTTCTTGCTCCTCTCTGCTCTCTCTGACACCAAATGGGCCCTTTCTGGGTTTTCTGGTATTTATTTTTCTGGCTGCTGCAAGGCTGAGTGTTCGGGAGCTTCTGGTGGGGAGGCTGGTGTGACATGTGATAGGACAGGAGCACTAAATATATAAGCATGTTGGCCTGGTCAAAATCAGCTGTGCCAGGGCATGTAAGCAAATACGCAGATGGAGGATTGGGATAGAATCTCCTCTAGTGAGGACCTGTCAGTGCTGGGCTGGGGGAAGAGCGACCGGTGTTGGCTTGATTTCTGCTTGGACCTGCAGAAATCAGGACTTTCCTGCCTAACTTTTGGGACTGCATCCATGGGGTGGTTTTGGGGTCGAACCACAGCAAGCTGCCCTGTGTCTTCATCATCCTGTGTCCCCTGGTGCCACCTGATGCCCATTTTTGATGTCTTTTCTGAAGAAGGGAGTTGAACCGTGATTGTAATCTTGCCCTCTTGGTTGTGGCTTGCAGAAAGCAGCTGTCACATCCCTCCAGAAATCAGTGACGGATGAGATTTGCTGCTCTTGCTCGTCTAAAGATCCTTTTTCAAGGCTATCAGAAATATTTTAAGCTACATCAAACTGTTAAATTATTTCTGGGAGAGCAGCTTTCAAATTGTGGTGCTGCCTGACTTGCTGTGCCTTGTTGGGAGCTGTCAGGTCACAGCCTGGCACACAGCTGAAATTAAAATCACAGTTCAGTGCAAGAAATGGTGCAGGGTCTGTTGGAATTTAGGTCTCTGGGAGGCTGTGACAAACTTATTTATAACCTGACTACCCCTAAAACCCCCACATTTATTTTATAGGCCTCTCAATTCAGGAGAAATGTAGCTTTCTCATGGACAGAAGAGAAAGAGTGGCTTTCATTAAACCAATAAATGGAGTTGACTTAACTTTCTTTTTTTGGCTACAGCCTTAGGGTAATGTATTGTATGCTTTTGTTTTACYGACTTTTTAAAAAGTAGCTAGACTGAAGGGGATAACGCAGCCAAATAGCTGAAGTCCAGAGCTTATTTTGGATTTACAGAACAACAATAGAGACCTTTTCATTGCCTATTTTTAACTTCATGCATTTTCCTGCAGCGCTGGAAGTACAGCACAGATTTGTTCTGGCTTGAAATACCCAGGAAGGGGTGACAAGACAACACCAAGCCCAAAGCTCTGAAGCAGTAGCTATGATTAAAAATTCTGCTTTCAGGTTTTTGTAAGCCCTCTTTAACGGTCCATGGGAGGCCTAAACATTGACYGGTGACTTTTTTGTTACTTGGGAGTATTTGATTATTTGGCATCGGTAAATATTAATAATAGCATTTGCCTTTCCAGTGGCTTTATGCTTTGTAAAACACCCGATAGATTGTCTGCACTGTCACTGGAAAAGCAAAATTGTCCTGGATACGCAGGAGCCGGTCTCTGGTGTGTGCAGTAAGAGCCCTTACATTTTTCTACTCCACTCACAGATTTGTGTTTCTGAAACGCTTTCTATAAAGTTTGCTGCTTTTGTCTCAAAGTATTAATTTATCTTCGTGCTAAAAAAATGCTAGTTAAATGAAAAACTGCTTTGCTTCTGAAAAATGTTACTAGGCAGMGGATGAATGTGGTCTCAGGAGTGGTTTGAGAGAGACACCTTCTGAGCTGCCAGCTTGGTTCTGAGTGTGTGCAGACTGATGGGTTTCTAATTCAGCTCTAGTTTCTGTGCTCTGATTTTTGCCAGTGGAGAGTCTTCATAAAACTATATCATGTTCTTTTAATTGTAAAACTTTCTGTTTGGGGAGGTGAAGCGAGTGGTTGAGAATACCAGGCGGAAAGCATTGAAACAACCGCGTAGGCTGTGGTTTGGTGCGGTGGTAAATCTTAGTTGCCTCAGACCAGACTGTGAGCAGCGTGGCATAYGGTGCAGGCTCTTAAGAAGTCCAAGTCAGTTTAAATTTCTTCCAARACCTTTGAAGAGGTGAATTTGTCCCACCAGACTTTGTCAGATCAGGTATCCTCCCTTCATTCTTTGTACTGTGCTTTGACAGACTTGGCTGAAGCTGGATTGTGAGCTTGTGTCTTGTCTGGAATAAATTTGTAYGCTGGGAGAACTGGTAGTGCTCTGGTCTGGTGTTAATGGTCTGCTGCTCACATCTCTCATCAGGCTGTCTGCACCAGCTCAGCTGATGGTTTGTGTAATTAAAATCCTTGTATATGCCTTTTCCCATGTTCCTCTGGGAAAACTTATGAACACAGAGTAGAAATGACGTGGGTTTTTTTGTTTTTGTTTTGTGTTTTTTTTTTTAATTTTTGCTTGTGTTTGTAAAATTTACTTCAGTGAAAATCTGGTCTTTATCATAACTGAGCCTAAGGTTTGGCCCCTCATGGAAACAAATAGGTGCTGCAAGTATCTTGGACTTGTTTTCAGAAGATGGTATTGCCACTTGTTGTGGTAAATTCCCTTTATGAAGATTTTTCCCTGGTAATAATCTTTGTGAAAAAACAGCATTTGAATTCCTGTGAACCAGATTTGATGGGGAACATTTGTGGTCACTTTGGCTTGGGGGTTTGTGTTGCTTCCTTGCAGAAATACTCTTTTCTTACATGTAATGTTGAATTGGTGACATGAGCAGCTGTGTCTCGTCAGGCTTTSTAAGTGTAGCCTTATAGGTATGGCTCTTAAATTCTTAAAGTCTTAAATTCTACCGCAGGCGTTCACATGTCGTATTGATGCTTTTCCTGAAAAATTAGTAGGCTGAGTATTGGCGCTAGTGTTTTATTTCTATCTCATTCATAGAGTGTTGTACAGACCGCTAACTTCTGATAGAAATAACTACAATCATAGGAATTCATTATTTGACATTATAATTGTTACATTTTCAGAATTCTTTCAAGTATTTGCTATTGGTGTTTAGTTACCTGAAACTGGGGGACCTGAGCTTCACTTGTGCACCAGCTGACGGCATTGGTATGGCAGGTTGGGAGCCTCTCTGGCTGGTTCCCTGTCGTGATGGGTAGATCCTTTTGAATATGGATATTTTTTATTGCTTGTTATTTAAAATTAAAAGTAACTGAGGGTCTGTGGTATTGGCTGATGAAGATAACGTAGTTCTGGAGAGTTAACCAGCTGTAAGTTTAATTAAATGTATTATGTATGGGGGGAGTTAATTATATGATAATACATTTGGCTGTTGTCATTCTGTGTCCTTGCTGACTAGCTGCTGCATCTCTAGAACTGGAAGCTTTCTCTAACTTTATCTTTTTTCTTAATGCTATCATAGGAGCTAAAAAAGTAAGTACTCTCTAGTTGTCATGTGGTTTTTGCACTTTCTGGAAAATCAGGGGAATATAGGYACTGATCTGATACTTCTTACTAGACAGATTATTGCACAGTTTTCTGATTTCCACTGGAAATAAGTGTACCTTTACAGGTTTGTTTATTAAATTCACCTGTGTCTCACTTTGATTCAGGACAGTTCTTTGATTTGAGAGAACCTCCTGATAGTTGGAGTCCTCAATAATGCACCTCACCCTTGAGATGAGCAATGTGGGGGCTGCAGCTCCAGTGCTTGAAGCTGTTTGCTTAAGGACTTGAGCAAAATCACCTATAATTAAAAAAAAAAAAAAGATGAAACCCCCAATTTTAGTTTTGTTTTTTGTCAAATGGTCATGCTCTTTCTATATGAAATGTTAATAGCTGTAATGCAAATTAAATATTTAAAGGTGTGACAGTTTGAGCTGTATTGAGTCATGTCTGGGTTTCTTGTTACACTCACTAGAGATTCTTCCTGAAATAAAGTCATAACCTCAGAATATGATAACACCTGCATTGGGTTAATGAAGTATTCTCAATAAAGGATCTCCTTGAAGGCTTTATTCACTTATAGTCTATGCTTTTTCCTTGGGATAACTCAAATGTGAATGTAGAGCCAAACAGAGCATGTCAGGCAAACGCAGAAATCTGATGATCTGTTTAGCAGTCTTTATTGACCTAAGTAACATAAAAATTCAAATGTATTGCCTTCACCCTTTTGCATGTCCTACCTGTGTATTTTCGGTTGTGCACTTTGTTTTCCCTGTGGATTTTGTGCTGGCAGGTTACTGCACTAGATCCGGATGGCCGTTATTGTAGAACGTGTGCACTGCAAAGCAGTGCCTTTGTGCACAACACTTTTAATTTGCATCTTTTAATCCTTTTCCAGTCTGCCAAATGACTGAAATGCAGGTATTGCTCTAGCAGATGTTGCCTTGTCTTTGATGTTATCCTCCAAGAATCCCATTTAAATTGGCATCTCCTGTAAAGATTTTTTTTTTAAGGGGGATGCTGTTTGCCATGTAAGAATATAAAAAGACCTTAAATTATTTGTCCAGCAGCTGAGACAATCATGAGTATGAGGCTGCCTCAATGGTGGTTTTGTTTTTTATACAGCAGGAACATATCCTTGTATGTCAAAATAACTTGTCCAGGCTCTTTAGTGGCACTGGCATGTTTTCGGTCCGCATGACACATGTGATGTCATTTTTCACTGCTTGATGATAATGCTGTGGAAGCTGTAGTAACAGTSCTTATCCTGAGGAGTAAACCCGAGTTACTGCTTGCTCGTAGTGTTGCTCCTACCTTGCAATGCGTGTGCTTCCAGCTGGGGTGTTTTTGATGTTGATGGTAACAAGTAGATTAAAGTTTATTGAAAGCACTGGTTTGTTTCTAGTTGTCTGTAGTAAGAAGTGTTATACTGCTCCACAGCTGGTGTAAAATGCAAGAGAAGAGTGTAAAGTAAAACAAAGACTTCAAAATATGTTTCAATTTAGATATTTTTAAATGTTTTTAGCTGTATCACAGTGTTTTCAGCAGCTGGTGAAGGAGCAGTTTCACAACTCCAGCGAGAAGAAAAAAGATCTACTTTTGCTTTTCCTAGTAATTTTTATAATTGAAATATAGTATTACATTGCTTTAATATTTTAAACAGTATAAATTTAAATTGAAAGTTTAAAAAGGCAAAAGTGCTTACTTGTAATAATAGTTATTGTTTTTACTGGTCTGTCAAGCCCTGGACTTGAGGCTTGTAAAATCTTCCAGGAATGGTTGGAACTGTAAGCCATCGACTGAAGTCTGGAGGATATTTCAGCTGTATGTGAATTTTATTTGGCAACATGTCACAGATAAATTTGTAGCTATAAAACTTGCAGCTGTCGGTAGCTAAAGAGAGAGCTGGCTTACAGATACTTCATTTCAGACCTTTTTTTTTTTTTTAACTCCAGGGATCTGACCATGTAGTTGTGTTTGGCAGAGAGGTAGTTACCTACTCATTAGGTATTTGAACAGTACAGTAAATTCTGTACTTGGAAAGGTATTTCCTCTACCATTTTCAATAATTTATACATACTAGGAGCTGCTTGATTTTTTTTTTCTGTAGTAAAGTATGACTAGGGCAGGAAAACACAAAGCAGATGCAATATTTTTCATTTCAATAGAAGATCTTTTTGGTAAGCTAAATTAATCATGAGATCTCCAGCTCTTGGTCAATTTTAATTTGCTGGTAGCTGGGGTTTTAAACCAAAACTGAGTCATAGTTTTTCAGTCAGCTCCCTCTGCTGGCTTTCTAGTAGCAAAACACAAATAGGTGTAAGTAATGACCTCTAAAGATACTCAAGAATTGGGGCATCTTTCTTTAGCCTGTCTTCCCAAAACAGTGCCTAGCTGAGAACACCTAACAATAATTAAGGACTAATCTACTAACTTGGAAGAATATCTTACATGTTACCAGGRATTTGAACAAAAACTTGTCGTTTTTTTCCTGCCAGTTGTCTTCAAAAGTGAAATTTGAAGTGCCTTCAGCCAGTGCCTTTATTTTTAAATAGTAACGTGCAGAATGCATGTCAGAATAGTGGAAGTATTTTAGGAGGAAACTTRTTTTTGGAAATTGGACATGTTTAGACAGTTTAATTTCTTTGAATTAAAATTTATAACAAAAGAAAAATCGAACTAAATGCTTAGGCTCTTTACCATGAATAATAATGGCTTTTGACACTCTTGTATTAAGAAATTACTAAAGTCTGATGCATGCCCTTGCTTTATTTAGTTTTGCTGCAACTACATTGTTGTGCTTATCTTTTAATGCTGCCACGCTTTGGAAGATGAGGACAAGGAAGCCTCCCTGCCCAGTAGAAAAAGTGTGGGTAGACAAGCACAAATACGATGAAGCAGAGAGACTGCATTATGAAAGAGAAGCGATGCTAGCGGCTGYGGCCCCTGAGGAGTGCCAGGAGTTAGAGGCTGTAAATGGAGTCTGCAATGACGACTCTGTTGAAAGTGAATTCAAGGGAGACCTGAAGAAAGCAAGGAATGGAAAGAAACAAAGGAAACGGAAGCGTTCTCCAAAACCCAAAAACATGRCCTCCAAGTTAGACTCTATTCTGACTGGTTTGTTAGCTGACCATGTGTGGTTTGACAAGCCTTTCTATGATCACGCTGAGAACGTGTACAGGAAAAAAATAGTGGATTGTCAGAACGAGGAGGCACCTGAGACTGCACTAACTGCTGAGCAGTCCCCTTTAGTGGCCAGGTCAAAAGCTCTCCAAGATGTTCCTAAGCCAAGGATGCTTTCAGCAGCCCTGCCCTGCTCCCATGGTAGTCTGTCTGCATGTCACCATGTTGTTCAGGATGTCTGGGTCAACAAGTTTGACTTTGATAAGGCCGAGGAGGTGTTTATTGAAAAATCTCAGTTCTTTATTCCTCCAAATGTCCTAACCATCCCGTCTGTGTGGTCAAATGCTGGCAACGTTGGGCTGAGAACACCAGATGAGGGCTATGTTACAGCCCTACCTACTCCTGCTACGCCAAGCTTAGCTCCAGATGTCGTTGCTGATTCTGCTGCATCCTTCGTTACCAGTTTGCCTGGCTCCGTACACCAGACGGTAAACGGTAAGCCGCAGATTTCAAGCTTGCAGGCTCTCATGTCAGAGGTGTGGCTAGAGAAACCTCTCTATGATGATGCTGAGAAGAGCTTCTACGAGAACATGTTTGATGGTCATCCGTTGGGCAAAGTCAGACAGCAGCAACGCGGCTGCCCTGAAGCATTGAAGAACCACCACGAGGACAGGAAGAACCACAGCGTTGGAAAGCAAGCAGGCATCAAACACGTGGAGATCGCCACCAGCTCTTTTCTTCCCAGTGATGCTGAGCAACCTCCGCCTACCTGCTTTTTTCTGCATGAGGACAGTGAAACTGTGTGGCTTAATAAGCCGACATATGACAGTGCAGAGTCACGATACTATGCAGCCGAGGCTCTGAAAATGTCAAGAGCAGGAGAGAGTACGGGGATGCAGGAATCCGCAGTAGTAAAACCCTCCCAACCAGCTGCTTATGCTTCAAGCATACCTGCGCCAGAAACGAAGTAGGAGAAGTTTATTCTGGGGTAACACTTACACATGCAAAACTGCCGGGTCAGGATTGAGCTGAAAAAAATTTGCATGTGTAGAAGACGGGCATCCTTTGTGTCTGCAGGACCGAGTGTGCACGCAGCTGTAGGGAGACGCTGCTCCTGAGCCAGGGAGCCTGTTCGTGGGCAGGGTAACTGGGGGGAAAATCCTTCAGGGAAACCCCTTCTCCTGATGAATGCTGGTGGCTAAAGGTAGTATTTGTGTGGTGCCAGAGGTTAAGCATTTAAAGTCAGGGCTGGTAAGTGAGCTAAGGTTTGACCTCCTCTTTACGTGGGGGAAAGCCTGGGGCCATGCCCCTTTCTGTATTCCTATTACATACAAAAAGCCATAAAAGTGAGAAGTTGGAGGGAGTAATTGTGTTTTAAACAGGCCTGCTGAGACAGCAGAGGATGCAGTCTTTTGTCTTTGAATTTGAGAACTTAGTGGTGGTTATTTGCTATGTATTTCTGTTAAAATACCAGGAGGTCCTTCAGAGAAGCAGTTATCCCCAATTCTCCTGCAGAGCACGTAGGCTGGTCATTGAGCTCTGTGCAAGAGATGACTACATTTGAGCATCACTACCAGCATCCAGCTTGAAGAAGGCTTGGGGATAACAGTGAAACACAATTTAGGGCATCAGTCAGGCATGAGCATGTGCTGTATTTGCTTCATTGCGGGAGAAGGTTGCCTTTCTAATTTGTTAGACCATTTGATCTGGAAGCTGCTGTTAATTTTGGGACAGGCCTAGCTGGATTACAGCTCGTTTGATGTGCCTGTATGTAGCTGGGCAGGAAGACTTCATTCTCAAATTGTAGATGACCTTCATAGTTGTAACTTTCAGTTATAAGTCAGTTTACAGACAAACATTTAAAGGCTTCTTTTTAAGTCCTGGATGAGGTGCAGTATGATACTGCGCTTTCTCTATATATGACTGGCTGATCCCTGAAGTCTGCAACGCCCTGGGAGCCTGTCTGAAGGCCAGTGCTTAGATGTTATTTTACAGTGCTAAGGTAGAGACTGCTGTTCTTGGGGAAGAAAGGCTTTTGGAGCATCAGTCCTTATTTCTGACACTTTTGATCCTTGAGTTTGTTAGGATTTGTTTTAAGATCTTTACATCAAGTGATATAGGGGGTTACAGACAAGCTTTAGAGCACACATGCCTTTCACCCTGTCCTATTTGGGATAATTTTCTCTTTAGTTGGACAGAACTAGATATTTGGTCATGCCTTTCACCCTTTCCCAGGAAAGTCCACATGTCATTGTAAAATATGTGGCATAAGTTTGTCTGTAACTGGGATTCTCTATTAATGATGCTGGTTGGCAGCTCAAGCAGGGTCTTGGAGGGTTGAGTGTTGGGAATGGCTTCAGTGCAGAGGACCTGTATGGTATGGTGGCCTCTGGTCTCTTCTGAATGGGTAGATGAGAAGGGTGCTTGTTTTACAGAAGACTCATCTGTTGGCTTCCATGGAAATGTTTTACTGGAGAGCTGTGGGGTTTTGAGCTGACGAGGAAAGGGTTTGTGGGTAGCTATTAATTGCTCTCTCCACGTTGTGTGGTGGAACCTGGTAGTGGTGTGGTTTCGTTGTGATGCTCTATCCCTGCTATCACCACCTCCTCAAACTGATGTTGGCTCTGTAGCTGTCCCCTGGCTTGAAATAAGGGTACATCCTCTTCTCTTACTGTTGCAAGGGCCTTCAAGTTAAGAAATTAAACAACCTTTGGAAGCTGCTGCACTGAAGAAAAATAACACCATTTCACAGCAGCGGTAGGATGTTTTATGCTGTTCCTCCTTGTAGTGACAGGTGTCTGTCCCTTGCAAGTGTTGCATTGCTGATGATTTTAATTTCTAAACAGTTGCAGCAGCTTCCAGTGGTGCGGTTGTAAATTGTGTGTGTATCTGGATTCCTGGAGGCTGGTYGGTGTCAGGCGGTATGCTGTGCCGGGCTGTTCCTTACGGGAGGATTCGGTGGTGCACCTAGTGAAGCATGGCAGGACCAGGTAGAGACATGTACTAGCCTAAGACAGCCAACAGTTGCTGTCAACGCAGTTGAGTTGTATTCAAGGAAGACTGAAATCTGTTTAAATTTGTGAGCTTGTAGTGTCAGGAGTTGCCTGTCACATAGAGAGTGCTCCCTCAGCACGCTGTAGTGTGGCACGTGCTGCTTGGAGCTGCGTATTCTTCAGTCTTTGGTTTCACCRTGGCCAGGCACCTTAAGAATTAAAAGCATTATTCCCTTTTTGATTCCCATACAACATGACATCTTTCTTAGCAGCAGATTCCCATGTGTCTAGCACGATCTAGAAAATCCTGCTCTGAAAGCTTTTTTGTGGAAGAAGGTACAGATCAGCTGATTTATTCTGTCCCCACTTGGTGTCCTGTCACTAAATGCAGGTCAGGCCAGGCAGATGGGTGGGTGATTAGACTGCCCTGCTTTCTTAATAGGATCCTGTTTACTTAAAGCTTTCCACCGGAGGGGAAACCGCCAAGCAGAGAGCTGCAGGCACAGCTCTGTGGGGGAAGAAAACGCTCTTCTGACAAGCTTGTTGCAAGCTGCTAATCTTAAGTACTTCTAGGAACTCACTTTGGGTTTTTTTTTTTCCTTTCTGCAGAAAAATGGCAGTTGACTACTTTTTGCATGAGAAGATCTGGTTTGAGAAATACAAGTACGACGATGCTGAGAGAAGATACTATGAGCAGATGAACGGGCCAGTTAGCAGCTCTTCACACCAGCAGGTAATGCTTGTTCTCAGATGGGGTTTAGCAGAGTGCTGGAGCTTTAAGAGCTAGTACAGAGTGTGTGAGAGGACACAATCCACCTGGACATGCACTTCTGTATTATTTCCACTCTGGGTGCTGTGTTTTCCAAGTGTGAGAGTCTTCTCTGGAGCTTCTTAAGCCTACCCCCAGTTATGACCCCTTTTGAAAAACCGTCTTCTGTGGACTGTGAAGGATTTCTCCAGTACCACCAGCGTACTGGAAGACCAGATGCCCTTGTAACAACAGGTGAACCAGTTATAGGTTGCAGTGGTTGCCCTTAATCTTTTCAGGCTGCTGTGACAGAGCATGGATGCTATCTGTGATCTAATGGGAGCACAGTTTGAGCTGTAAGCCCAGAGAGCTGCGGTTCTGTTGACTGGGCTGGGCAAAGAATTGACCTGTCCCCGTTCAGCCAGGGAAGATGCTGTTTTGCTGTGGTTTTGGAGCAACTAAGCTTTCCTTGGCAAGGGATATACTGGGTATATATGACATGATGTTTGAAGAGAGGCACCATGGCTCCAAAGAGACCAGGAATTATGTTCCTCTCTTTATACCCCCTGCAATATTCAGTGTGCTCCTGCAGAAGACTGCATCACAGTACTGGTGAGTTGGGGGGAGAAGGTGGAGGGGAAAGCATGGTGCTGCTGCAGCACACCTGAGCTGAAGTAGTTCAAGCTTAAACAGTAGCCTGAAGTTATTACTATTTAAAGGTACAGAGCTATTGTAACCTCTTCCTGCCATGTAAAGAGCTGTTAACTGCTTCTGCATTTGGTTGGCTATGTAGAAAGCTGCTTAGAGTTTTAAATGGCTGTCTTGCAAGTGTTTAAGGGGAAGCTTTTTGCTTAAGTGATAGCTTCTAGGCACACTTTATTCCTGCTGCCCATGCTAGCATAGTGGTGGCACAGCACCTAGGACAAGTGCGTAAAAATTAGAAGCTATAGATRAGCGCTTGAAGTAGATGGTAAAGTGCAAACCTCTGCAGTGCTCTTAGAAAGAACAGTTAGACTATTTCATGCCACATAAGGAGCTTCCAGTGAAGAAGTTCTGCCTTTGAGAGGTGGCGTGAAGGCTCTGGGGGAGATTCTGCAGCAGTTTATCAGCCACTTCCCTGCTAAGGAAAAAGATCCATGCTCCTTAAAACCTTCCTGCAACCTGGAAGTGGTGTCCACCTGAATGTGTCCAGGTTGTTGCTCTTGTATGGTCTATTTGACAYGGGGTTTTGGGCTTGTGGGCAGTTTCATGTCTCCGATCTTGCTTATGGGGTTGCAGTCTGGGAGAGGCAAGGAATGAATGGATCACGGAAACTGAATTTGTGCCCTAGGAGGGGTATCTTCAAATCCAAGCAAAGGCATGGCAGCAAGAGGATGGGGGAAAAAAAACTTGTGCTGCCGTACTCTGGGTCATACCTCTCTGGATAGAAGACTTCAGTTAGGGCTGTCACTTCTTGCCTGCATACAATGACAGGTAATATYACAAAAAAGAGCTGCCTAACGATAGATCTCTAAGGAGTACTGAAGTGACTCCAACCCTCTGCCTGGCTGGCAGCTGTCCAAACTGTTCAGGGTAATAATAGAGAATTTGAAAAGTGCTTGACTGGATGATCTTCTGGACACGTGACCTGGTGTGACCAGGGATTGCAGTTGGTGCTGCTTGATTTAGATCCAATCCTTGCAGCTAATTTTGCAATACTTGCTGAATCATTGGAAGGAACCCTCCCCCACTCTTACTCCCTTTTTTTTTTTAACTTCCCTGACCAGTTTCCCATGTTTCATATTTTTTAAAAAAAATCTTGGTTCTTTCTGCACTGTTTGCAGGAGAACGGAGCCAGCACGATCCTACGCGACATTGCCAGAGCCAGGGAGAATATCCAGAAATCGCTGGCCGGAGTGAGTACCCAAGCTCTCTCACCAGCTGGCTACCCGCAACCATTTTTAGCTGTGGTGCATCTCACAGAACTCCGCTGTGACCACTTTGTAGATTGTGTGGCTTCTTATTTTTAAGTTAGAGAAGACTAAGCTGTGCAGCGCTGTGTACCACCAGCATAGCTCCATCCGATCAAGAGCACCGTTACTACTAGAGTGCATGCTGCTTACCTGCTTGCTAGCCTGCAGTGCTTTTTAAAACTAACTGGATTTGGGTTAAAATTCTTCAGCTGTGCATTTCTTTACTTTTTCTCCTGGTGGAATGTTCCCACAAGTCTTACCTAACATGTTACGAGTTGCTGTTAAAATAACCTTGCTGGGTAGCAAAGCACTGAGCTGCCGGCAGGAGTATGTATGTCTCTCTTGGGGTACACTGAGCTGCCACCTTCTCTTTCCTGTTTTGCTTTCAGTTAGGGTATGTGCAAAAAAATGGTATCTTCCATCTGCTGCATCTAGGGAATTCAGCTTGGCTACTAGCTCTAAGTCTGAACCATCCTGTAGAAGTTCAGTCACATCCTTTCTGGAGGTGTTTTTGTGCTGATATGTGCAGACGGCGCTGTTAAAACTCTTAATTTTTCAATAGGAAGCTGAGATCTTAAATTAATAAGTGGATTGGTTTCATGGGTGAAGAAAATTCACAGAAGACAGCCCATGTGTCTTGATTTCTTGCCTCTGTGGTGGGACTACTACATATCTGCACATAGCTTCCATCTGAGGGTATCCATCCTTTATCTATATTGATTTGGCCTCATAACTCCCTCTTGGGGTATTTAACACCCTCAGTTTCTATCTAGATCAGTACAGTAACAGGGAATCGAGCCTTTCTCAAGGGGAATATTTCGTATTCTTCCTTAACACAAGCAGAAAGGAGCCATATATTTGGAGTGAATGAGGAGGAGTTAGGCTAATTGCTTTCCCCCATGGTGGTCTCACTGTGCCTGTTGAACTTGACGCTACAAAAGCAACTTCTGCAACCGCTTGTGCGAGCCATCCAAGATACTCAGTACTGCACTGGAAACTTGGAAGTGAATGCAGGAAGAGCAGGGCAAATTTGATGAAAGGATGGTGGGAAAGGATTAAATTTGGTTAGATTCAGTGGTCCCGAATACAGCATGGGAATCAATGGAAAGCTGGGACATCTTAGTAATATTAAAAACAAACCAAAACATGTTGAGGAGGAAAATACTTGGAAGTTTTCTAATGATAGTTTCTTACTTCAGCATCAGTATTTCAGCCAACAGCTTAGGGAAGATTTTCCTGAACTGGCTCATTTAAGTTCAGATCTGAAATAACACGTTTGGGCTTTCAGTAGAGACTATCAGTCCTTGTCGAAGACTTTTAGTTTGGACTTTAGTAAGGCAAATATGTGGGGAAATGAGCCCCCATCCCAGATGGGGCTGGAGAACTTTTTGCACAGTGTTAAATGACTTTGGAAAGACCTTTTCAAACTGGGCAAGGTCTAGCATCAGCTGCTTCCTCCAAGACCTGTCTCCTTCAGGAGCAGAGGCTGGATGTGGTGAGTAGGGACAGGGAACCTAAATACAAATCACCTGGCAGTGCTGCTGGTCTACCCTGAAGGCATATTCTCATCTTGCTGAATGGTCTGTGGTTTGCCAAAGATGAGGAGTTTCTTGCCCTGGCCTGTTACTCCTGTTAGAGAGCTTCTTTATGTGAGAAGCATGTAAGTTTGGATTGTCCAGCTCCTGTCATGGGGAAGACTGGGAGAACTGGGAAAGCACCAGAGCAAAGCCAGAACAGAAATTTGAGAATATAAAGTCCTTTGCACCCTGTGGCACTTGTTGGGGTTAGTGCTGAATATAAAAAATTCATCTGCTGGATTTTTTTTGTTCCTGTGAAGAAAGCTTGGTGGGCTTGAGGATTTAAGGTCAAGACTGAGCCATAGGGCCTTAAAACTGGAATATGGGGTGTTGCAAAAAGTGGACTAAGACTCTCCAGGGAACGCTTGAAGGAAAAGCATTGTGTTACTGCATGACTATTAAGGAAAAGCACTGTGCACCCTAATCTGCATTGCTGTCAGGGCTGTGCCGTAGTAATTTAACCTATAGCTCCCGTTCTGCTCTCAAAGTATGCAGTTGCTTGGATAAGCAGAGCACATGGCAACAGTGACCTCCTTACTGTTCTGTAATCCCATTGTACTGATCGTGCCTTACCCCGGCTTATACGATAACCCGGAGAGCTCACCTTTTCAGTTTTTCTGCACATTGCCACATCTCTGCCCTGCAACCTGAAGCKGTAAACCACGGTTGGATCTTCTGTGTTAATGTGTGAGTTAGACTGAGTTGTTGAGAAACAGGTCTGAAACATCGCTTTTGTAGCTTGCATTTCTGAAGGATCATCATTAATCTCGGACAGCTGTGCCATAGAGCAGGCTTGACTTTAGAACATGCTTAAACTTTGTTTTTATGTTTCAGAAAGCCAAATTTATACTGTCTGATCTACAGAACAATAGCGAAGCATGTTTTTACAGTCAGGATTTAGTCTTTCCTTYCACCTGAACATGCAGAGTTATTGTCAGGAGTCCAAAGATGTAGCAAGTGAAGAGTTGGTTCTTGTAAGATGGGAAGATGGAAGATTAGTGCCTTTCTTTTGCTGTGAAATTCAGCCTAGGCTGTTTTCAGATCTGCTTCAGCTGGATAGTGGTGTTCTGAAATGTGTGAATGAACATTAGAGGAGTTGAAGCAGTGGTTTGTACCTCCCRAAGGAGGGTACAAAGCTCTGATGCTGGAAACATTTGTTTGCACATACCTTTCATCCTGCTTTGCATGGTCATCTCTGCTTTAAACAATCTCTCCAGTTGACATCTGCTTGATCACTAATGCTTTCCTAGATATAAAGTTGTTAATATGTGCAGTGCTGCAGCTGGTGGCATTGAGACCGCAGGTGGTGAGAGATCTTACAGCTGGGGACCTGAGGCATGGAAAGGATTGACTTGTCTGAGATCATAAGCCAAGTCCAACAGAGCGGGTGACTGAACTCTCACTTCCTACGCCCTCCCCAGGGGCTGTAATAAAAGGGATGTCACTGGGTGGGCAGCTGGTGTGGGAGTCTGAAGCTCTGTTATTCCCCTCTCTGCCCAAGCTCCCTCTTACAAAGCCTCTGTATTTGTGCGTTTCCTGCGTGTGGGTTTCAAACAAGAAAAGCTCCCAGAAAACCTCTGATCTTGCTAAAGCGTTTGGAGACCACATTCAGAAACGCATCTGTGTGCAGGGAACGGTCACACCTTCTGTAGGAAACCAGCCAGGATCCATCCTGCTGGTCTTCGGTGGGGGAAAGCCTCTTTTAGTTCTTCGACATTATTTCCCCACAGTTCAGTTTTGTGTATCTGACCATGGCTAAACTTTCCATGTTTCCAGAGCTCAGGTAGACCGACCTGAGGGGAAGGGTGGTGTATCTCTGCATGCACAAAATAAGTTTATTTTTTGGAAGAAGCTATGAGTGCTTTGTGAGCTCTGGACTGAAAAACCTACACATCGCATCTGTAACCGCACTTGTAAAATCTGCATGCTGTTCCTTGTAACTGGTTAACTCAAATTAAGGGAAAAGGGTTGATACCTCCAGATACTTCTCGTAGTGAGGGAAGTGCCAGCTTTCCAGCTGTGTCCGTTGGTTGGGCCTGACATACCAAGGGAAGAGATTTTACCTGTAGTTGTCCAGACAGATTTCTTTCAGCTGATATAGAGAAGTGTAACCTTTGCCAATTTTTTCTTCTTCATTAGTCAGTGTTCTTGTCTCTGATTTTTAAAGTATGTTTTAGTCAAACTTTAGAGGGGGACAGATGTTGAAAGCCCTTTGAGGCTGAGGCTAGATTCTATATTCTACCCTTCATAAGCAAGAAGTCCCAGGGTTTTAATTTGCTTGGATGATTAAATTTATATGCAGTCCTTGGTGTGGTTCTGGGCTTGCTGAGTGCTTCTGCTATGCAAAATATTTTGAATAGGTTGCAGCACTGGTCAGTGTATCAGTAATGTGGGTTCAGCACAAAACCTATGGCTTAAGCTTAGAAAAAWACAAAGGTTTTAAGAGCTCTGTCCRTGAGACAGTGCGCAGGCAGTGACTGAAGTGATGCTCTGGAACTCCCCACCTTTGGGATTTTGAATTACTGTCCTTGATAAAATTCACAAACACTTGTGTCAAGCTTCATCTTGGCACAGTTGAGTGAGAAGAGGAAATAGTGCTTGGTTGTGCAGAGGAGAAAACACACTGTAGGTAGTGTGCAGCTTAGGTTGGTGACCACATCTCTAAAAGCCTGAAACATCCTCACCTCAGGGAAAGCCCACAGTCTCATAAAGGCAACTTTTCCACAATTTCTGAACGTGTGGCTTGACCACCTCCCAGAATTCGGATCTTGGTTCAGCATTTTGCCTCTTATACTGTGCTTTACACAAGTTACAGGTTCCCAAAGGACAGCTGGCCTGGTTTGTGAAGACCTTTAATCTCTTGTTTGCTTGAGCTTGGGGCAGGCAACCTGCTCTTCTTGCCAGCAAAAGATGGCTGTGCTCAGGCTTACCCTGCTCTGGTTGCCCAGGACTAACAAATGTCTGAATTCCACAGGCTGTTGATTTAAATGCTGTGCTGYGCCATGTCTGCAAGCACTGTGAGCTCCCTTCGTGTTGTAAACCTCCCTTTTAAACAGGTGTGAAAAATACAGCACGGAGGAGCAAGTGAAACCTGGTTTAGGATTAGCTTATATGTAATATGCTGAATCTATTCATCCAGGTGCACAACACTGAACTATTCACATGAATTTTGTGGATGTTTAACCTGTAGGTGCATCCAGGTTGTTAATCAATCTTGCTGTTTCTGCAGAGACCTCAGTAGCAACTTGCAGCTGAGAAATCCCRGAGGTGAGATGACTCCCCACGCAGCCACCCAGATATCTGCGCTGCAGCTCCTCCAGCGCCTGTGCTACCTGTATTACCACGTACTTGATGGGCAGGCGCATACTTAAATGGCCCAGTGAGAATGCTGACTCTCCTCTGGGCTTCATTATCTGTATTTGCAACCTTAATGTCGTCTCACCTGCAGGCGCAATGAAAGCTGGCAAAGGAAGGSTGAAAAGAGAAGGAATTTGTGCATTGTAGAGCTCTGCTTTGTGCAGTTCCCTGGGTGCTACACAAAGCTTTACAAACAGCACCCGATAGTAATATACAGCTAGGTTTGTATCCTAGTATTTTATACTACTTGAAAGGTCTGTTGAAATAACAAAATGTCATTTTTCCATGCTCTTCCTTGTTGAGAACAGCTTCATGCAGAGCAGTGTGTTTCAAAGTCCTCTCACCTTGTTCTTGCAAGCCATAGCTACAGCGTTTTTGGGGAAAATGGCTGCGATTTTCTCAAACTCTTCCCCTAAATGACACAACCACACAAGGCTGGCAGGTTTGTCTTGAGCTGGAGGCCTCCTGCCGGAACTGTAGATGTTTTTCCCGTGGGACTACAGGGAGGAGCAGTGCTGACCTATTCCATGTGAGACTCCAGGATGGCAGCTGACAAGTGTCAAGGTAGATGGTACTGTGCCTCAATTTAGATTTCTCACCTTTGAGGGGTTATTACTAACAGGGAAGAGAAATGTGGAGGCACAGCTGGCTTCTGTGGAAAATGCTTCCACTAAACCTGAGAGCCAGGGTTTAAAAGTGGACTGTTCTGCAGCACTGAGTAGGCGTAGCTGTCTCGCAGTGTCCTGAACATCCACAGTCGTGCGCAGGATAGCCAGTCACCAGAGCGAATGCAGAGCCTGCTGAAATGCTTCAGTCTTTGGCTTGAAAACATGACTAGGGCTTCAAACTGCCAAATTCTGTGGTGCTTGCTGCTTAGCTGAATMAGCAGGCTGCTTTTGGAAAAAAAACCCAGCTGTGTATCTCTTTGCAGGTGACACAGCTCCCGTGTTTGATCATGAGTCAAAACAAGAAGTGCTTTTTCAAGGGCGGGGGTGGGTGGGTGCATGTGACTATTGCCAGAATTCACTTTTCACTGAATTAACCTAGACCTTGGCCCTGATGGTGTAACTAGAACAGGAAGAGGTCAGGCAACGAGTTCATCTGAGGTTTAATTTTTGTCCTTGGTGTGTAAGGCTAGGGCTAGCCTGGTGTGATGAGCCCACTGTGGCTTGCAGCCTCTGTTCTGGTGGTGCATGTGAGGATGGAAGCCCATGCAGGGGTCTCTTCAAGTTGTTAGTGCAGACTGGTGTTGTGTTGCTTTACTCCTCCCTAGGAGAGATGCATTAGAGGTAACTGGGGACTTGTTAAGAGTCTTGGTAACTTTGCATGTGTTTCTGCATCTCTCGGGTATTAGATTTTATCTAACGACAGGAGAGCTAGAGGAGACCGTGGTGTGTGCCGCAGTAATGCATACATCTGGTTCACCTCTGATTTTACAGATGGGGAAATGATTGAGACCATGCTTTAGACATCTTAATCTAGTTCTGCCACCCACCTGCGTGACCTTTCTGCAGGCACTGAGATGTTTAACAAGAAGATGGCAGAGTTCATGGATAAATGTTTCTGTGCAGGCTTTGTTCGGTGTGTAGTTGGTGTGAGGCTGTATCTCGTTGCTTGACAATTTGTCCTGCATGTGGATCTGCTTCTTGCACTTGGACTGCCTCTTCCAGCATGAGCGAAATCCTTTTCTATCTTCCGTGTTGATCCAAACGTCCCCCAAACCTTTTGCCCTTTGCAGCAGAAGACAGTTCCTCGTAGCAAAGAAGCTCCTTCTGCCCGTCACAAGAGGCAGTCAGGCCGCTCAACTGTAAGTCACGTGCGCACGGATGGAGCTGGTTGTGTGATTTGAGAGGACGTTGTAGAGCAAGGACAACCCTGCCTTGGAGAGATGGACCAAGTTCTCCTTCCTTACAATGAGAAGCATTTGGACTTTGGCACGCGGTCGTAGCTCACCCTATATAATAGGATCTTACAGCAGGGTGTTCAGGTCTCCCAGCTTGGTGTCTGGGGACTGCAGATCTGCATTCGTGTTCCTGAGCCTTCATCCACTGCAAAGGCTGCGTCAGAGATTGATTTCATGGTGCTTTTGACCTTTGGCCTCTGTCCCTTTTTGGGTGGGTGAAGAAGAGTCTCTTTGACCTTCCTGCTAGGAGCAGCTCGCACTGCTCCATGTGTCTCCCAGGGCCAGGCATCCTGAGACCTGCTTTCCATGTGCCACGTATTCCTCATCTTAATCCCCGTATTTCCCTCTCTTCGTCTTAAGTGACTGCTGAGATCTGAGAAGCATGTCAACTGCAACAGAGAACCACATTATAATTATATGCAGGGTGCACTTGAAAGAGTATAAATTATTTCCTCTATTGTTGCATTCAGTTATAAATGACACTTAAAGCAAAGTGTGAAGGCTTGTTATTTTCTTTCCCTTTGCTGATTTGAATTTATAGATAAAGGGTCTCCTTAAAAAAACTAAAAGCTCTTTTTTGCTGTTAAAACAAATACTTTTGAAGCTGGATCGGTGTAATTGCTCCCTCAGGATGTCTTAAAGTAGGTTTAAGTTGTTTTGAGAGGAATTAAAGGCTGCACCGGGGAAGGTGCGAGGATAGAAATGCCGGGATCTCTTTCCAGCTTTCACAGTAACTCGCTGTGTGATGTTAGGCAGGTCACTTCTGTGCTCTGTGGCCTCAGTTTGTCTGTAAGAGGAGACCAGCTGCCCCATTGAAGGGGCTTAGCGTGAAACTTTCAAAACTTTTTGTGTGTTTAGTGGTGGTCTGTGATCTGAGACTGCAAAGAATGACTTTATCCTTTGCTCATCAGTGCCAGCTGAAATTTCTCGAGATACGTTCCATGCTTCATTCTATAGAGCTAGTATATTCTTTTTATAAAGCCTTTAGAGAAAATGTCTCTGTTCTTAGATTAGCTCTCTTACTTTCTTCTTCCCTGAAGGCATGACTCTGCTTTGCTTCACTGAGCTTGGGAGTAGGTGACCAGACTTGTTCCATCTCGGTTTTCTTTGTTGCAGAGTGCAAGCACAACCTCTTCTGCACCTGCTGGTGACCAAAATGAACTCCTTTCCAGAATTTCTCACCTGGAGGTAGAAAATCAAAACCTTCGCAGTGGTAAGTAGGAGAATCTTTTGGCATGAAAGCAAAACTGGATGGGGTCCTGCTTCTGTGGGGTGTATCCCTTACTGAGTGTCTGTCACCAGGTGAGCGCATGCCAGTGTCTTGATCAGAGCTTTGCAGGCTTCCCTCTGACTGGGGCAACTGGTGGTTTTTAAAGCCCACTTTGAGCAGAAGCAAATTTGTCCTGACTTGAGAGCTGATGCAGGGCCCACAAGATAAGGGTGGTTTTTTTTTTTTTGCCTCCCTCTTCTCACAGTTGTTGCAGACCTTCAGATGGCCATCTTCAAGTTGGAAAGCCGCCTGAATGCTCTGGAAAAGTCATCTACCTCCCACCAGCCCTCACCGGTTCCTCCAACCCAGGTGAGCCTTGGCAAAATGCTGTTCTTGAATGCTTCACAGTCACAAAGTGCCAGGTTATTTCCAAGGTCTCCTGGTTGTCTACTGAGGATGGAGAGATGCTCATAGTTAGGATGAGTTTGCTGCAGGTTTTCCAACAGTTTTGGCAGCTGCCTCATCATCTTTCCTGAAAAGTATGTGTAGAGAGGAGTGTTCTGCCCTAAGACCAGCAAAGAAGCTACGTTAGAGATTTCAGCTAGGGAGAGCTGGTGCAGATCTGTGGATGTTTGGAGTGAATATATACTTGATTAGCATTTAGCCCATGGTGCTGTGAGTTTCTTAGCGTGCACCAGGTAGAATGCCACTTTGTTACAATAGATAAGAAAAATTGGTGACACGTTTTGGTTTTTTAGCCAATGTCCCCTATAAGAATGTATTTAATTTAAGAGAAAACTCTGTGCGAGCTGAATRCGTGGCACCAATTTGATTGATTCTTATTGTGAGTTGGAAGATGTGCTACCGCTGTTGCTGGTGGTCTCTGCAGTAAGCCTACAGAATGTGTAGGCCCCTCCTCATGCTAGGGGAAGACGCTTGGTTGCATTCCCAACTGCTGTCCCACTCAGACTCTTATGGTCTAGATACCCTGAGCCCTTAGGAGAAGGATCAACTCTTGGCTACATGGTGGTTTTTACTCTAGGACTATAAGTACTGGCCATGCTGGGCCAGTTCGAAGGTCCATCTGGTTGAATGTCCTATTTTGATGGCTGATAGCCGATTCTTCACACAAATCACATGGTGTGGGCCATGTTCACTGTCTTGAGCAATGTAGACTTGTGTTCCTGAGCTTCTCCTGAGTGCTGCTCTGATTCAACTTGAGGTTAATCTTCTCCCCTTTTTCCTTAATGCAAACTTGAATGCACGTCACCCCAATGAAGAAAGTGGAACCATTCAGTGTTCCCTCCAAGAAAGTGGAGCTCCCATCTGCTTCACCGGCAAAGAAAGTTGAACCAGCTGCTGCAGAGGAAGATGACGATGATGACATTGACCTTTTTGGTAGTGATGATGAAGAGGAGGACCAAGAGGCTGCCAAAGTCCGGGAGGAGAGACTGCGTCAGTACGCAGAGAAGAAGGCCAAGAAACCGGGTCTTATTGCCAAGTCTTCCATCCTTCTGGATGTGAAGCCAGTGAGTAACTGAAGTGGGGGAGCTGCTGGGTGAGGCTGTATGTCTTGTGCTGCAGGAGGCTGTAAATCATCTCACTTGCACATCCGAGTGGACTGGTGAAGATAGGACCTGCAGATTTCCAAACAAGGGGTCAGAGCAAGGTGGGATATTGCAGCTGGGATCTGTAGCCTTTGCGCTGCTGCCCTGTTCCTTGCACTGTGGCAAGTGCAGGCTGTTATCTGAGGTTCCCCTGACCAGGACTAGCCCTTTTCTTTGAAGAAAAGACAGATAATAAATGTCCTAAAGATGGGAATAAACCTGTCTTTGTCAAATTGTCATGGTAGAACAAAAACTCTGGGCTGGCTAGTGCTCYGAGAGATGCCCTTGCTAAAAGTCACTTTAAAGTGAGCGCTCCAAAGCGGTTGTGTTGCTGCAGGAAGAATCCCTCTTCCATCTGCAGTGCCTATAGGTAGAATCGAAACGACATGCTATGCAGCATTGCTGCAAAGTCGGATTTAGCTTGGCTAACCCATCAGCTAATTCTGGTGAAAATAGTAGCCAAGAAAGGGCAGCTTGGATCAGCTGAAATGTACTGGGAGGAGCAGTGTTGAATTTTAAGTCACTGGATACCTCTTGGGGCTAATGGTGATCTCTAGGAAAACACTAAGGTTCATACTTCACGCTTTTCCAGTGGGATGATGAGACTGACATGGTGAAGATGGAGGAGTGCGTCCGGTCCATCCACATGGATGGCCTGGTGTGGGGAGCCTCCAAGCTGGTCCCAGTAGGCTATGGCATTAAGAAGCTCCAAATCCAGTGCGTAGTGGAGGATGACAAAGTCGGGACAGACATCCTGGAGGAGGAGATCACCAAGTTTGAAGACTATGTAAGTCTTTCGGTGAGCTGTGTAATGCCTGGGTGATGCCTGACCTGCGGGGTCATTTTTAAGTAAGGTTCATTTGCAGATTTTGGTAAACTTGCATTTTTAAAAGAAAACCGCATGGAATTGATGGTGTCTGCCTGCTGAGACACTTGTATAGTATATTTAAATATATTTTTTTTAAGGCTGGCTGATGCAGATATCTTGCAGATATTTTGTAGAGCTATTTTGCAGGCTCTTGCTGCTCATCCAGCCCCCACCGACTGTTACTTTGGGGAACCCCTGCTTTTACACTTAGCCTGGGCAGCACCAGGGTAGACACGCAAATGTTTAACCTTGGTGGCTGGGGCTGGAGGAGATGTCTCCATCCCCATCCTTCTTCCTTCCATGGAAATGGTAGCAGGAGCTCTGGCCCTGTGCCAGGTAATACGCAGGCTCAGTAAYGCTCCCAGTCTCACTGTTGGGAGAGCAGCAGGCCAGATACCTCTTTTTATTGATCTTTTTTCCCTACTCTTTTGCTTATATTTAGAGTAAATCAGGAACTTTAATCTTAATGTTGCTAGAAACTCTTAATATGATGTTCTTCGTAGGCTGGACTGTCTTAAAGATTTGTGCTGTAACTAGCACAGTGCAGTGTCCTGTTGTGACTGATGTTGCAAGGAATATTAAATAACAGTCCTTAAAGGTCCTCTTACCACAGCCGGGGAGCTGGCCTAAGAGAACTGGGCCATGCTTGATCTGTTTGAGCATTGCTAGTGCGTGCTGTGAAGAAATCCCCAATGCGAGTGCTTTCTCTGTTTTAAATGTCTGAAAACACCTTGGTGACCTCTAGCTGCTGCTTTTGTTCTCTTCCAGGTGCAGAGCGTTGACATTGCTGCTTTCAACAAGATCTAGAAGCAAAACTGTATCCCCTCTGAAACCGTAACTAATAAAGATCAAGATTGGGAGTGCAGATTGGATGATGTTTTTCTCTGCCAAGTGCAACTTCTCCAGAGTGATTTGTTGTGAGACTTCAGGATATTTCCCTCCCTTGTTCCTTTCATAAAAGGAAAGGCCTTGAGACAGGGGTGACCTACGTTTCTGGGTTGGAATTAAGGCCTGAGTGGCATCCTGAGTAGCCTGTGCTAAGGGTGTTTACACTCACCTTTCCCAAGGTAGAGACCCCAGTAAGTCTCTACAAAAAAAAAAACAACAGGATGAATCACCAGGAAGCATCCAGGAATTGCTGGTTTGGGGCTGAATTTCCTCCCTCTCTTCCCCTTGCTGCTCTTGATATCCTGCACAGGTCACTTCAGCTGATCATTTGGTTCATTAGGAGCCAGGGCCATGCTGAGTGTGGCTTGTGGAGAGGGGAGGCAGGTGGCATTTCTAACCATAGGCATGTGCAGCACATTGCAGTGCCAGAGTCCAAGGTCCAGGCACAAGTTGCATGGTGTGAACGCTGAGCAAACGGGAAGTGCCTGTGGGGTTGCGCTGCAAGCACTGGACGAAGCTGCAGCAGCGCCCAGCCTGGGCAGTATGCAATGGCCGAGTGATGACGACTCCAGTGCCAGCTTTCCTGGCTGTGCGCAGTGCCCTGTGCCTGATGTGCCCCATGACGATGTGCAGGTGCCCAGGGAGCCTGGTGTTGAGCGGTGCCCTGTGCGTGCAGTGCCTGGCTGCAGGTATATCTGGGGCCTGGCTGCCCTGTGCCTGGTGTGTGCTGGGGTGCTCTGTGCCTGGTGTGCCCCTTGGGGCTGGTGTTGGCATGCACAGTGCCGGGATYGATGCGCATGGTGCCTGCTGTGCATGGTGTCCCTTGCCGCAGTGTTGGTGTGGCCAGTGTTTTGTCATGCCTGGCATGTGGCATGTGCCCTGCGCTTGGTGTTGGGATACCTGGTGTGCATGGTGCTGGGTGTGTGCACCACGTCCCCTGCGCTAATGTGCCTGGGACTCCTTGTGCATGGTGTGCTGTGTGCTGCCATCCCCAGGGCTGTGCCTGCCTGGTGCTGGGGGTGCCTGGTGGCCTGTGTGCCTGTTGTCCCATGTGCTGCCATCCTTGGAGTCCCATGACCCTGGTGCTGGCACAGCTGGGACCGTGTGTGCCTGGTGCTGGGCATGCAGTGTCCCATAAGCCTGGTCCCAGGTGCTGCCAGCACCGGTGCCCTGTGTGCCCTGTGTGCTGCCAGCACCGGTGCCATTGTGTCCTGTGTCCCCTGTATGATGCCATCCCTGTGTGCCCTGTCCCCTATGTGCTGCCGTCCCTGGTGCCATGTGTGCCCTGTGTCCCCTGTGTGCTGCTGTCCCTATGCCCTGTGTGCAGTGTCCCCTGTGCTGCCATCCCTGTGTGCCCTGTGTGCCCTGTGTGCCCTGTGTGCCCTGTGTGCCNCCCTGTGTGCCCTGTGTGCCCTGTGTGCCCTGTGTGCCCTGTGTGCCGTGTCCCCGTGTGCTGCCGTCCCTGGTGCCATGTGCCCAGTGTCCCTCCTACCCGCTCCCGGTGCCCAGTAGAGCCCCACATCCCGGCTGCCCCCTCTCCCCGCTGTGCCCCGCCTCCCCGGGCCCACCCGTGTGCCCGCCCCCGCGTGCCCGTGGCCCCGCGTTCCCAGGCTGCCCCGCGGCGGCGCGGCTGGGCTATGGCGCCGCTGACCGACCTCTACCAGCTCACCATGGCCTACGGGCACTGGCGGGCCGGCCGGCACTGCGCCCCCGCCTCCGCCGAGCTCTTCTTCCGCCGCGGGCCCTTCCGCGGCATCTTCGCGCTGGGCGCCGGCCTGTCCGAGGGGCTGCGCTGCCTCCGCGCCTTCCGCTTCTCCGCTGCCGGTGCGTGGAGCTGGGGGGGGACCTCCGGGAGTCCTTCAGGGGGCCTATGGTGGGGGAGAGGGACAGCCTTCGGGGGGGGGACTTGGGGGATGGGGGTACCCCCCAGTGGGACCTGTGGGGGGACAGAGCCCTCAGGGGATAGGGGAACCCCTCAGCGGGACCTGCAGGGGACAGGGACATCTCTGGGGGACAGGGGTACCCCCTCAGGGGGACCTGGGGGGGACCGGGACAGCCCTCAGAGGGACCAGGAGACCCCTCAGGGGGACCTGGGGGGGGACTGGGACAGCCCTCAGAGGG
>JAYKAV010002959.1:55108-75588 GCA_035582835.1 Phoebastria nigripes
GGGGACAGAGACAGCCCACAGAGGGACCTGGGGGACAGGGGGACCCTTCAGTGGGAACTGGTGGGTTGGTGGGGACAGGGACATCCCTTAGGGGGGAGAGTGGGACACCTTGCGGGGACAGGGACATCCCTCAGAGGGACCAGGAGACCCCTCGGGGGATCTGGTGCAGTCAGGGACATTTTTCAGGAGAACCTGGAAGGACAGGGAAGGTTAAAGAGGGACAGGGACATCCCTCAGAGGGGACAGGGGGACCCTTCAGGGGGACACGGGTGGGGGGACAGACATGGACAGCCCTCAGGGAAACTTGGGGGACACTGGGACACCCTCCAGGAGGACAGTGCTCCCATGGACAGTCCCTCAGAGGGGCCGTGGGGCCCTCCAAGGGCTGGGGACACTCCTGCCCGTGAGCTGTCACCTGCCCCTGGCATGGGGGGGGTTCAGTCCCTCCAGCCTGACCTGTGCCATGGGACCACGGCTCGGGGCACCACCCACCCCAGTGCCTGCTGAGCTCTGTCCCTGCAGATGTCGCCTACCTGCGCTCTGTCCTGCCCAGCACCACAGAGGATGCCTTCTTTGATTACCTGGCCACCCTGGATGCCTCGGAGGTGACCGTCTCTGCCGCGCCGGAGGGCTCTGTCGTCTTCGCCAGGGTGGGACGCGCTCAGTACCCTCCCCTGCTTCAGAGGGGCTTTGGGGCTGTTGGCTCCTGTGTCCCCGGGGAGGACGGGGACATCACCGCCTGGCTGTCCCCACAGGTCCCATTCCTGCAGGTGAAGGGGCCACTGCTGGTGGTGCAGCTGCTGGAGACCACGTTGCTGTGCCTGGTCAACTACGCCAGGTAGGGACATGTCCTGCTTTGGTCCCCCAGCCACTGGGGACCACGTCTGTCTCCGCTGTGCCAAACCCTCCGATTGCCACTGGTGTCCCTGCTACCTCCCCACGCATCGGCTGCAGTCAAGCGGAGGGGGTCCTGGAGCCCCCCCATGCTTGGCTGTGCGCTGGCTCCATGCTCAGCCTGGCTTGGAGTGACCTGTCTCTTCCTCCCCCAGCCTGGTAGCCACGAATGCCGCTCGCTTCCGACTCCTTGCTGGCCCGGACATGAAGCTGATGGAGATCGGGCTCCGTCGTGCTCAAGGGCCAGATGGTGCCCTTTCGGCCTCCAAGTATTCCTACATTGGGGGTGAGTGCTGCCCCACGGCACCTCGCGGCACTGCGGCCACGCCGTCACCCGTGTCCCCCCTCCGTCCCTCCTCACAGGCTTCGACTACACCAGTAACGTCCTGGCGGGGAAGCTCTACGGCATCCCGGTGTGCGGCACCATTGCCCACTCCTTCATCATGTCCTTCACCTCACTGGAGGAGGTGCAGCCCCGGGTGAGCATTGCCGCGGGCAGGGGATGGGGGTGGGATACTCTGCCCGTGGCTGCACTCCCACTGCCGTGGAGGATGCCACGGGGTGTGCAATGCCCATGTCCCCTGGGCAGGAGCTGCCACCGCTGGCAGGAGGAGAGCCAGTGGATCTCCTGGCCCTGGCCAAGTTGTGGCTGGGGCAGGTGTGCGAGCTGCTGCAGACCGCCCCTGAGAAGGCGAACCGGGGCGAGCTGGCTGCCTTCGTGTCCTATGCCATCACCTTCCCACAGAACTTCCAGGGGCTGCTGGACACGTACTGCGTCAGGAGGTGAGGATGCCGGGTCCCCCTAGGGTGGCTTTGCCACCGTGGCAGAGGGGACGGATGCGTTCTTCCTTGCTCGGTGGCCTTGAAGGAGGGATGTTTCCACCTGGCAGCATCCCTATGCTTCGCTGTTGCATGATGCAGGGCTTGGACCTGCTGCTAGACCTGCCCTGGGTCCCTGTCCCACCAGGCAAGTGACACTAACCCTCTTCTCGCCCCTGCCAGGAGCGGCTTGCCRAACTTCTGTGCCGTGGCACTGGCCCTGCACCAGCTGGGGTACCGGGCCATCGGGGTGCGCCTGGACAGCGGGGACCTGGCCCAGCAGTCCAAGGAGATCCGCCGAGTGCTCCGGACCTGCGGTGCTCAGTGAGTCCTCCACCAAGCCTGGGTTGGCTGCCACCAGTCCCTGGCTTCCCCACCTTGGGCACCCAGCACCTCGTCCTTCAAGGGCGGGAGCCCTCGCTACTCAGGGGGTGCTGCGAGCAGAGCCAGGGGTCCCCCCAAACTCTCAGTCACTCCCCTGCCCCTCTCCAGCTTCCAGGTACCCTGGTTTGAGACCATCCCCATCGCCGTCAGCAACGACATCAGCGAGCAGAGCCTGGAGGAGTTCAGCCGGGAGGTGAGGTAGCTGCTGTCGGGGCTGGGACGTGACCTTAGCTTTCGCTGGCACCACTGAGGTTTGGGGTGCGTGGGGTGGACATGAGAGTCACCTGGGACTTTCTCCCTTGGTGAGAACAGAGAAGAGTTTTTAGGATGGAAAAAAATGGCTTCTGGGTGGGACAGACAGACGGACAGACACCGGGCACCTTCAGGCAGAGCATCCTCTGACCTGCCCCGTGACTCTGATTTTGGCATGGGCTTAAAAACCAGTGGCAGGACTGGGCTGTTGATGGCCGCTGTCTTCTCTGCTGCATCAGGGGAGCGAGATCGACATGATTGGCGTCGGGACGAACCTGGTGACGTGTCCCCTGCAGCCGTCGCTGGGCTGTGTTTACAAGGTAGTGGTGGCAGCAGCCCTCTGCCATGCTTGGCTTGTGCGGCATGCGGCTCCCTGGCTTCTCCCAGGCTTCGCACGGCTGGGGCTGCGCAGCAAAGGGGGATCCGGCCCTAAGGGATGATGCTGTGAGGCCAATATCATCAAATCATCGAAGGGTTTGGGTTGGAAGGGACCTTTAAAGATCATATAGTCCAACTCCCCTGCCATGGACAAGGACATCTTTCATTAGATCAGGTTGCTCAGAGCCCTGTCCAACCTGACCTTGAATGGTTCCAGGGATGGGGCATCTACCAACTCTCTGGGCAACCTGGTCCAGTGTTTCACCACCCTCAGTGTAAAGAATTTCTTCCTTATGTCCAGTCTAAATCTCCCCTCTTTCAGTTTAAAACCATTACGCTTTGTCCTGTCACARCAGGCCCTGCTAAAAAGTCTGTCCCCATCTTTCTTAGATGCTCCCTTTAAGTATTGAACGGCCGCAATAAGGTCTCCCTGGAGCCTTCTCTTCTCCAAGCTGAACAACCCCAACTCTCTCAGCCTTTCTCCATAGCAGAGGCGTTCCATCCCCCTGATCATCTTCGTGGCCTCCTCTGGAGCTGCTCCAACAGGTCCCTGTCTGTCTGGTGCTGGGGACCCCAGAGCTGGACGCAGTGCTCCGGGGGGTCTCACCAGAGCAGAGTAGAGGGGGAGAATCCCCTCCCTCGACCTGCTGGCCACGCTGCTTTGGATGCAGCCCAGGAGACGGTTGGCCTTCTAGGCTGCGAGCGCACATTGCTGGGTCATGTCCAGCTTTTCATCCACCAGTATCCCTAAGTCCTTCTCAGCAGGGCTGCTCTCAATCCCTTCATCCCCCAGTCTGTATGGATACTGGGGATTGCCCCAGCCCAGGTGCAGGACCTTGCACTTGGCCTTGTTGAACTTCATGAAGTTCACATGGGCCCACTCCTCAAGCCTGTCAAGGTCCCTCTGGATGGCATCCCTTCCCTCAAGGGAATCAACTGGTTTGCTCAGCAAACTTGCTGTGGGGACACTCAATCCCACCATCTATGTCCTCCTTCTTGGCAGTAACGGTCATGAGACTGTTGTAACAAGAAGCTTGCAGGCAGGAGGAGGCAGGATGTCCAACTTTGGTTGGTTTGAGGGTTTTATGATTTATTCAGCTGGTTTGTAGCAGTGGCCTCCCCACCATGCAGGGACACACATAGAGGGGACGGAGCTCAGCACGGTCCCCAGCACCAGCATGAGTTGGTGCGTGTGACAAAAACAAGGTGCTCATCCCCATAACCTCCTTCTCCTACAGCTGGTGGAAGTCAATGGCTCCCCATGCCTGAAACTCACAGAAGACGAGGAGAAGATGACCATCCCAGGGACTAAGACGATCTATCGGCTCTACGATGCTGCCGGTGAGTTAGGACACTCTTTGCCATGGTGCTGCCCCATTGAGCTGTTTCCCTCCTGCTCCATAACCCTGTCCTCAGTGTCCTGTGCACCCGCTGGCCSCTAACTTGGCACCCCTGCAGGTCACCCCTTCATGGACCTCATGGCCCTGGAGGAGGAGCCCTCGCCCAGCGCAGGGCAGGAGCTGGTGGTTCGTGTCCTGGGGCAGCTTAGCGAGGCCAGCAAGGTCGTGCCCACCACCGTGGAGTCCCTCCATCGCACATACTTCAGAGATGGCCAGGTCAGGGTGGTTCTGCCTTCTGGTGCTGGGGTGTACTCCCCCACCTTGGGTGATGGACCAAGCCAGGGTGGTGGGGTCTTGGCAGTAATGGCAGAATCAAAGGGTTAAACGCCAGCATTTCCTTACATCTGACATGTCCTGTCCAAACTATCCAGGTGCCACCCTGGACATGGTGGCATCAGAATCCAGCCTGGAGCTGGCTCATTGGGTATTGGAGCTGGGTGGCCAACACCCCACATGGACATGGTCATGCATCTCCATCCTGCAGGTGTGTGAGATGCTGCCCAGCCTGCTGGAGGTGAGGAGCCATGCGCAGGTGTCCCTCAGCCTGCTCAGCCCTGCTCACCGACGGCTCCACGAGCCCCAGCCGTACCTGGTACGTCCACCTCTTGCCAGGCACCATTATGTACACACCTGGGAACCCTGCCTGGCCCCAGTGGCCTGGGCAAAGCCAGTGTGGCTCCACTGCAGAGCTATAGCGGTGTGTGGATATGGGGCTGCAGTCCCCACCTTGGGAGCACATGCTCACCATCCCCTCTCGCTCCTGTGCCAGGTGGCCGTGACAGAGAGGCTGTACCGCCTCCTCGCCGAGCTGCGGCAGGCCAGCCAGTGAGGGGGTCCCTGCTCGCCCCCYGTGCCGCGCCAGCCCCTGCTCTTTTGAAGACCAGGTGACTAATTGCTCATTAATGGTTCTAATGATGTTGCTGTTGCGTGGTGCTGATCTGAGGACCCTGCAGGAAGTGGAAGCGCTCCCTGGGGTCCCAGTAGCAAAGCTGGGCACAGAGGGATGGGGCAGGCAGAGCTGGGAGGCAGTTACCCCATGTCCTCTGGAAGCGACGGTCTTTCCCTGCCCACCTTGGTGGCCCTGCCAGCCCTGCACCTTCTGCCATGGCAGCACTGCCTGCCTCGGTGGCCCTGCCAGCCCCGTGCCTTCTGCCGTGACAGCGCTGCCTGCCTCGGTGGCCCTGCCAGCCCCGTGCCTTCTGCCGTGACAGCGCTGCCTGCCTCGGTGGCCCTGCCAGCCCTGGACCTTCTGTGGTGGCAGCCTACGCTGAAGCTAGAGACCAAGTCTTGAGTGCACAAGAAGGGGTCCATGATGGGAAGGCCCAGCCTGTCCCCCAACCCATGTCCTGTGGGACATCTGTGGCAGATGCACTTTGTGTTTCCTCTTCTAGGCTTTGGCTCTGTGGCCACGTTTTTATCTCTTTCCATTTTGTATGCATTCCCTGAGGTGTGGAGGGCCGGCTCCAAGTTGATGCCAGCTCCAGGTTGACACCTGCACTCTCTAACSTGATGTTCATAGAGGAAGCATAGCACTAATCCCTGCAATTAACTTCATCCTAAGCAAAAAAACCAAAATAAAGGCCTTTACCCACTATGGCTACGGCCACACTGCATGGCTGCCTTGGTCCTTCAAAACACTCGTTGCCTTTAGCTTGAATGTTTAATTCAACATCTTTCACTTCACGGTTGGAATGAAAAAGCAAGTAATGACAYGAGAGGACCAGGGGGTAGCCCTAGCAGATGCCTCACAGCCCCATTTCATGGCATCCTGCGACCCTAATTCCAGCAAAAACCCCTTTGTAGCTCTGCTGGGGGTAGGTCTCATGCCCAGGCAATGACTGTTTGAAGGCTTTATCAAAACAGGGTCAAGAAAAGTTGTTGCATGGAATGGAAAAAAAACTGCACAGACTGACTCTTCTCTGAGACACACATATTTTCTCTAATCCTGCCCAAATCTGTAACAGGGARATAGTAAATCCTTTCCCCTGAGTTTGTAAAATATACAGACCCAGYATTGAGCCACCCATTGGAAAGGTGCAATGAGGGAGGGCAAGAGGGGAATCCCCAGCAAGATGCACCTSCACAGCCCCAGGTACCAACCCTCTGCCTGCATTGCACACCCTCCCAGGAACAGCCATGGTTTAGATATTGTTTAGGTCTTTGCAACACATGTGGATGGGGGRAAAAAATTAAAAGAGCTTAACTAACAGGGCCTGATGGTCTCTTGTTTCTGAAAAAACCCAACAAGCTGGACCTCCCTGCTGCAATGCTCCAGCTGTAGGCACTGTATCACACTTAGCATTTTAAGAGAGGAAAAGACTCCAGGAAAACGAAGAGCAGTTTGCTATTAAAACTTACATTTTTAGAGCAGAAGCACCAGAGATATAAGAGCCCGAGCCCAAGCCCCAGCATACCTGAGTAGAGATTGTCCTGAGTTCTTAGGAGTAGAAGGAATGAAGAGCAACTTTTAAATAGACAAAGACAGCAAGACAGCACCACCCTCCAGTGCCTCAGCCTTCTCCATGGCCACAGAGGATCAGCCAGAGGTCTGTAAGTCAGTTTACAAGTGGGAGCAGGGTAAACCCATCCTCAGGACGGTCTCTTGCTAGATCTGCCACCACCTCTCCTACCCCTAGGCAGATTCTTCAACCGTTTTGACTATTTCTGTTTTGAGGACCATTTTGAGTATCTCCAAGGACGGAGACTCCACCACCCCTCTGGGCAATCTGTGCCAGGGCTTGTCAACCTCACGCTGAAGAAGTGTTCAGAGGGAACCTCCTGTGTTTCAGTTTGTACTCATGGCCTCTGGTCCTGTCACTGGGCACCACGGAGAAGATCCTGGCTCAGTCTTCTTTGCACCCTCCCTTCAGGTATTTATAGACATTGATAAGATCCCTTGAACCTTCTCTTCTCCAGGCTGAACAGTCACAGCTCTCTCAGCCTTTCCTCATAGGAGAGATGCTCCAGTCCCTTCATCATCTTCATGGCCCTTTGTTGGACTTTCTTCATCTCTCTTGTACTGGGGAGCTCAAAACTGGACCCAGTACTCTAGGTGTGGCCTTATCAGTGCTGAGCAGAGGGGAAGGATCCCCTCCCTTGACCTGCTGGCACCACTTCTCCAAATGCAGCCCAGGACATTGTTTGCCTTCTCTACCACGAGGACACATTGCTGCCTCGTGGTCAACTTGGTGTTGAGGCCCAAATGCTCAGCAAGGACCTTTGGAAGCTGAATTGGACAGCATTGCTCTCAAAACATGAACTGTGAGTTAACAATCTGGGTTCATTACACACCAGCTGTCTTTTGTAGCCACCACGTAGAGAAATAAGAGACACACCAGAAAGCCGATACAGCCATCAAGCTGTTGAGGTCCCAGTTAGCATCACAACCCTGCTGTCAGCAAAAAAGATCTACGTGTATCGCCTGGCCCAAGCCAACAGGACCAATACAAAGCTACAAGCTGCGTATTACAATTATGCACCCTGCATTAAAGAGGAAAAAAAGAGCAGGAGGGAGATTACAGCTGCACATCTGGGGCTCCTGGATGCATCCCTCAAGGTTTTGGTGTCCTGTCTGTGCAATCTGTAATCTGGGTAACCCAGTTCATAGTACTGACTCCCATAACAGCTTCCACTGCCATGACAGCATGTGCCTAATGGCAGAGAACCCCCCGTTTGCAAATTTAAGTTATTTAACTTAAGGAATACCAGTTCCCACCTAGAGACCCTAATCCTTACTGCAGTCACAGCAGAAAAATCCAAGAGTGCTCATTTTTTCCATTTTTGCCCTTGGAATTCTATTATTGCTCTTTGGCACAGATCTCGGAAGTGGATGCAAAGATAGGACAGTAAATGCTAAAAGTGAGGTTAAAACATCTGATCATGTAGCAATAGTGCAAACTTTGCAAAAAAGAGGAAGCATAATCAGCTCATATGCTGTCCCTCTGCTCCATCTTTCTGCCAGTTTTGTTCTTACAAAAATACGTATTTTTAAAGCATGTTTGCAGCTCAAGACATCCAATTAATCTCATGGTTGAAAATAAGGGATGGTGGGTAAAAGTGCCAGAGTATTAGTGCTGGATAAGGGAAGTGCAGACAATTCAGGGACCCAGCTTTAGGTGTGGGGTCACATCCCAGACCTGAAGAAAAACCCTCGTCCTTACCCATTTCTTAACCACACCAGTGCAGCTCACACCTTGTGGTTTTCTCACTCCACAAGTTCACATGAGGCTGTCTTATGCAGGGCGAAGCTGTGGTTTTCTTGGGCTCTTTGCAAACCTGAGGATAACTGCTCATGTTTTGATTAGGTGCTGGTCCTCAGCTTTGGAGGGAAGGGCTAGCAGGGAGAAAAGGATGTTGGGGAGGACCCTAAGGTAGGGCAGAGCTGCAGAGTGCCTGGGGAGGAAGGAGGGTGGAAAGGGAAGGTAGGAAATGAGAATGAATTTGAGTATAAATAATTTGGAGTCCAGGTCTGCCAGAAGTACAAACTATCACTCGATAAGGCCAGGTACAGGATTTAACAAACCCAGACAGGCTGACGTGGATAGCTTGATACCAGACGCTGGAAGAGGTAAGAGGCAGAAGCGCAAGCTCGGCGCACCCAGACTCGGCTGCTTTCACCAATTACGAGCTGCAGGGTTGATCCAAGCTCACGTTTCTGACGCCTCGCTGCTCTGTGCCACCAGCCCAAGGTAGTGTCATTTGTAAAGCGCCATCTTCTTGCTCTGGTACATGTACATATAGGCATCACAGAAGAGGCGCTTGGCCACTCCATCCATGTCCCGAGGTTGCTCCAGGGCCAGCGCAGCCAGCGGCAAGTTCAGGTATTTGGCAACTTCGGGGCACAGCGTTACTGTGGGAATGTTGAAGCCGTTTTCATCACCTAACCCAGAAAGAAGGAGAAAAGTCCAAACCAGGTCCCAAGGGATGAGTAACTACAGCTCAAGCAGATACCATCACACTGGACAGTAACGCAGTGCCTTAGCTGAGAGATCTGGAGGCCAACAACAAAGTGGGGAAGGACAGGAGAACGGTCCTTGCCCACATGGCAGCCAGTCCCAGCTGGCTCAACAAGTCCCTTGTTTGAACACAGCCAGAGGATGAAAGCACTAGGAGGAACTCGCATGTGCTTGGCCTGACCATACTTTTCTCTGGGGTCTGCTTAAATGCTCATTGTTGGAAGCAGGGTCCAGAGAGCCTAAATCGTGTAGTGGGCTTCAGAGGAAAAGGTGGACTGACCAGCACCTACGCAACGAGCGTTGCAGACCCTCGCAGCTGCCCGCCATGCAGCGCCTGGCTGYGATCAAAGCTCCGAGCCCACCACCATGTCCTCACCATGCCTGTCAGCCATGCTGTCGAAGAACATCCAGTGTTCGTTCTCGGGGCCGTATTTCACAAAGGAGACATAATGACTGGTCTCAATGCAGAGCACTGCAAAGAGCTCCATCTTCTCACGAGGGACCTGCTGGCTGCCCCGGGGGCTCCAGCTGTGAAACTCTTCTGGGACATGCAGCCTAGTTGGCTTGTGCGTTTTGCGTCGGTAGTGGGAGTGAACCTGAGGAGAGATGATGGGGTGGCACTGCTGAGGGGGCAGAACTGAACCTGGCCTGCCAGAAAGAGGAGTGTGCAGCAGTCGGACCCCCAGTTTATTCCCCACTGATCTGACTCCCATGGTCCCTGCGTGCCAGGGAATCACACTGTGTCAACAGGCTGGCAGCAAGAAGCTGAGATGGGAGCCTGCCACCCTCCAAGAAAGGCCAGAAAGCTGTAGGAATGCTCCTGGTGAGATAGCACGGAGGGCCCAGCACTCAGTCTGTGCAGGATCAGTGCTTATTTAGGCTCTATGTAAGCAGAGGGTTCAATAACGTGTGGCACCTAATCCTGCTCGTGCAGCTGACGCAGGCAGTGGGACTGATGCTCAGGAAGGGGCCACTCTCTGCCCARCCGGAATGGCTGCAGGGACAGCAGGGGAAATGCGGGTATTTTGGGGTGTTCAATCTGCTGTCAGCCACCAAGGCAGATTTCGTGAGCAGCCAAAGAAAATGAATACCTGTCTGGAGCAGGAGCTGCAGAACTGCTTCAGGCCCGTAGCTGCAAATACCTTGTCTTTGAAACACTCCGAACACTCCAGGGTGGCAACATTGCCGCACACGCAGCACTCCCTGGGACCTGCAGGACATAACAGGATGTGTCTTCTCCAGATCTCGCCTGAAATCCAACTTGTCCTGCCAAAACTGGTGTTCAGGGAAGAAGAAATCACACCACGATCCCACCTTACATCTGCTCACAACCCAAAGAGGCGAGACCTGTCACCTGGTTGCTCACTGTCCCAGCCGGCAGCTYTACCATTGCCCAACAACTTACTGTCAAGCAGCAGATCTGTTATATCCAGCTCCAAGGAAGGAATGATTTTGCTGAACATTTTATATTCCTTCCCAAAACGTGGCATTTGGATAATGAAGCAAGAGGGGATCTGGGAAAAGAAAGGCAAACGAGTCACCCTGCCAGAAGAGACAAGCCCCAGAGACTCTTCTCTCCATATTGCTGCTGGGAGTAAAGACTTTCTGCTCCAGTCATTCAAGAGACAAAATGGCAACAGGGAAAGCATAGCCCTCTTCCCAGGTCACGCTCAGATTCCCCAARACCTCTCTCTCGTGGCTGTATCCTGCTTCTTTGCAGCGTTGGATATAAGACATACTAGACCCAACGCAGACTCACTGGCAGGCACACGTACGTTGGAGGAAGCAAGAAAGAGGCAGCAGATAGCAGTGTAGGCAGAAGGTAGCTGGGCTCACCTCCACTAGCTTCAGATCGGAGGACAGGAAGGAGTGTTCCACTAACTGCTGCACGTCAGGAACCACCAGATCCTCCTGTTTGTCCATAAATATCTGGTAACAGTAACAGTCCTGCTCCTTCTGGCCTCCTGACCTGCAAAGGAGTGGTCACGGGGTTTGTTTACGTGGTGCCACAAACATCTGAGCTCCCAGAGGACATACCGGTTTTGTCTTGCAAGAGCTTCTGGGCCCAAGGCACCAAGGGCTGCTTGGTGCAACACTGACGCAAAGCACTTTTTCCACCCAGAAATACTAAACACATGTCATGAGAGGAGGATACAAGTACCATCTTCAGTCTCATTATCCCTCCATAGCATCACATCCTGCTCCTATGAGCAAAACTYGTTTTCACCTCATCAATGTAAATATTAAAAGACATTTCAGTATTTTTTAAAATCAGCTGCACTATGGCACAATCAGCAAACTCCTTCTCAGGTGAAAGATCTATTTATAACTGCACATACAAAAGCCAGAGAGCGAAACTCGGTGCATTCAAAAGGTGAGTTGTGTGCAGAAGATCTCCCACAACCCCTACATCCCTGACCCAGCAGAGAAAGGACTTCCTTCAGATGACCCTCTGCAGGGGGGCTGCAGTACAGAGTCATCTTTGTGCTCAGCCTTTCCAAGTACTCCACGATCTACAGCTTGACTGACGTCTCAACAAAGGAGCACAGAAACTGAACAATCCCCTTCTATGCTCCTGAACAGCACAGTTATTTTTGGCTTCCTTCAGCCTCTCATCCTCTTTGTAGAGTCCTGAAAAACTGGGACTGCATCCAYGGACTGCCTGTTTGAGAGGCTGCAGGACCTGAGCCAGCTTGACAGTCTGGACACATCCCAAACGCATCCAAAGGCTGTCAAATACTGCTGGTTCTGCACTGAAGTTGGACATTACGTTTCTTAAACCACTGCTGGCTCTCCCTAAGGATGAGGCAAGGTTTTTATCATCATTTTCTGAAGGTGGCACCTCCAGGGAAAGTTTAGAAGTGTCTTTTCCTGGATGCGTCACCTGGGACAAGATCACAAGCGGCAAGATCACACGGACAGCAGACAGGAGCTGCACACAACTCACTGCGCTGTGCCTCCAAAGCCTCGATGAAAAGGTGCAAGCAACACCTGGTGGTCGTGAGCTGGATAACTAACGAGCCTGGCCTGGGTAAATTGTATCACTTAGATATGGAAACTTACTGCAGTTTCAAGAGTGGCTCTATTCCCAGGATCTGATGCATGATGAGATTGAGGAACTCCTCAGGATCTGGAAGGTCAGAGAAAAGCATGGGTCACACCACACCAGGAACGCTGCCTTGCCTCACTGCATCCAGAAGGCAGAAGCTGCAGTATAAACATGAGCCAGCATTTCATGAACCTAGAATCTCCTTTTACTCTAGGTAAGGGGACAATTGGGCTAAAAGCTGAGAGCACTTGGTTAAGGCATAAATCCTAGAGTGAGTATGAAAAAAGCAAACCAGCCCTCAGATACCCAGTCTTACAAACTGGGCCATCGCAGCAACACTATCTCAGAAACCTTAACAGACAGTTACCGCTAACACCAGAAGTATAAACTCAAAGTGAAATTTCCATAGCTGTCCCTGATTTGAGAAACTGAACCGTTAAACTATCCCTGGCTAAAAGAAATATACAATAGTACCAAACACAAGTGCTGTTCACTGACAAGATACCTGCTGTTTCTGAAAGAATCAATGCCACTTGTTTAGTATCCAGCTTGTTGCCGTGATGTTTGGCATTGGTGTAATCCGTTTCCTTGTTGTAAACTACATGGGACCTTGCTGTGCATGGATGGGAATGTGGTGATTGCAACCCGAGATTGGTGGGTTTCACAGCTGTAGGTGTTTTCTGTCTTACTTTAAGCAGACTACAGTCTTTGAGGAACCTCAAATAACTTATCAGAACTCAAAAGACAAGTTGATCCTGGCAAAATGATAAATCAAGCTGGATTCTAACGGGGACATCAGGGATGGACTTATCAGGGTATAACTCAAAGTATACAGGTCAAGGAAATTTCCCTTGTTTAAATTCTGTTCACACAGATCWTCTTCTCCCCTCTCGGCAACAGCTGCCACCAGGTAGAGACCCAGCAATTCCTATCTTTCCATCAGACTTCAAGACAAATTTCAGTTGAAAAGCCTGTAGAGTTTTAAAAGCTGAAAGTATTTTACATGTGCATTTTTACATAAACGAACAGCACAGCAGGCATATTAATGCACATGCCTGGGAGAAGCATACAATTAAGTTGTCAGCCTGGTGCCTGGATGGGGTGGCACAYAGCAAAGCAGCCTGGGGAAGACCCCAGAGAGCACATTACCTTTCTCAGCGTTGGTAAAGCTTGAACACTGGCCCTTTTCAGTTAGCTGCTCCCTAAGGTGCATCACACTCCTAGCCCTGACGAAGCCAGTCCTAGAAACAAGAAGCAGCTGCAGACAATCTCTCCAATGTATTTAAAATCATAGAATCATTGAATGGTTTGGGTTTAAGATCATCTAGTCAAACCTCCCTGCTGTGGACAAGGACATCTTTCACTAGATCAGGTTGCTCAAAGCCCCGTCCAACCTGACCTTGAACACTTCCAATGATGGAGCATCCACAACTTCTCTGGGCAACCTGGTCCAGTGCCTCACCACCCTCATCGTAAAACATTTCTTCCTTATGTCCAATATAAASCTACCCTCTTTCAGTTTAAAACTGTTGCCCCTTGTCCTGTCACTACAGGCTCCAATAAAAAGTCTCTCTCYATCTTTATTAGAAGCCCCTTTCTATATTGAAAGGCTGCAATAAGGTCTCCCCGGAGCCTTCTCTTCTCCAGGCTGAACAACCCCAACTCTTTCAGCCTGTCCTCATAGCAGAGCTGTTCCAGCCCTCTGACCATTTTCGTGTCCATCTTCTGAACCCACTCCATGAACAGGTCCATGTCTGTCTTGTGCTGGGGACTCCAGAGCTGGACGCAGTGCTCCAGGGGGGTCTCACCAGAGCGGAGCAGAGGGGGAGAATCGCCTCCCTCGACCTGCTGGCCMCGCTGCTCTGGATGCGGCCCAGGAGACAATGGCTTTCTGGGCTCCAAGCGCACATGGCCGGCTCACGGCCAACTTTTTATCGCCAAGTCCTCTTTGCTGGGCTGCTCTCAATCAAATCTCAGCATCACAGAACACCCCAGGGTTGTATTTCTGCAGCCAGTGCCAGGACACTGGTCCTCAAGGAAGATGCTAATGTCTTATGTTCAATCAGCTCTCCATGCCTCTCTTCCACACCTCTCTAGGGAGGATGAGGAAAGAACCTGGTATCTTTGATACAAATTCCAGAGAATTTAGCTCTCATGCCATGGTCTACCCTCATCCAGCCTGGCATTGCATATGGGACTAACTTTGGGACTAATTGCTGATGAAAGCAATGCTGTTATTTCATCAGCTCCAGGGTTCCTCCATAGAGGTGGTCTCAACCCCAGAAATCCCTCTTTCATCCTTTCACYGAGAACTACAGCCCACAAGGCTTCCTTCTGAGCAGGAGAGACTCATGCATATGCAGTAGGAGTCATGACAGCCTTGCAACCCGGGGAAGGGAACAACTGGAAGAGAAACCTGATACGAAGACCTTTGGCTGGCAGGAGAAACCCTCCAGGTAACCCTTTCCSTCAGTGATAGGTACCATCTGGCAGGGCAGCAGAGAAGGTATGAAGGCAAATGGACGACTTCCAGGATTCCCACATACTATACTCACTTTCGGAGGGGATTAACAATCTCATCCCGCAGAATGCTCTGGACGTTTCTGTCACACAGTAGGAAGGGCTTGAAGAGCATGGAGTCCAGCACGGACGTACAGGAGAAGAGGCTGTGAAAAGAGTGTGCTGTGTAAGCCTGATGGGTTTGCAGCGATAGTTAGAACCAAACCGTTGTGCCTGGTGAGTTGGTGGCTTTTATTTTCAACAGTCCATGCACGCAATTACAGAAAGGTGAGTGACAGCGCGTCTCTGCAATGAGATAAACCACATCTGGTTTAATGAACACTGGTAATAAGYAAGGAAACAGCTCAGAGAGAATGAAATCTCGTACTTTGCAGCCAAAACTGCTCATGGGGGGGCACCACTGAGTCTTTTCCTCTCCAAACAGTGCTGCATAGTGAAGCTGGGACCTCCTGGGTGGTTTCTTTGAAATGTTTCCAGCCACTACCTCCAGTGACAGAGTCAGCACCGTCCAAGTCCAGAGAGCTACGATCTCTCACTGCCCTGCATGACAGACACACAGGTACCTTAGGTACTCACGAGGGGTACTTCAGGGCCTGAGAACCTACCAGATTAGGAAGGAGATCAAAAAGCAGCAAGCATCGAGGCTGCGTCTCCACACAGTTACATTCTGCTCTGTACCGGGTAAATTTCCAGGCACCTTGGAAGTCCAGGGAAGTGCTGCAGTTTAGGGCCCTGCCCAATTAAAAAAGCACTCATTTAATGAAACGGCAGCACCCAAGCAGGTCCTTACCTGAAGAGAGCTGCGTCCATATAGCAGGAATTACAGTGGCCCTGGATCCCCTTCATCCGCCCTCGCAGGACACGCACCGCTGCCTCGTTCCTGAGGGGAGGAAAACTGTCTGGAGCCTGTGGAAGAACTTCCTGCCCTCCTGTGAAAGAAAGAACAGAAGCAACTCCCTTTAGCTTCCCGCCTCGTCTGGGTCAGCTCTGCCCTTCCCTGATGTCCCAGAGGTGTGCTCTGCTCAGAAGTCAGCACCACGCTCTTCTGTGCTGCTCCTGCTGGGCCTCAACCATGCCAGGATGAAGACTTGTCTCTTTAGTAATTCATCTCCTGGAAACGGAGACAAAACCAAACCACCTCTTCTTCACCAGAGGCATGCCCTAGCAATCCATACCGCCTCTGCCATCGTTATGCCAAGTATAACGAAGACAAAGAGAGCTACAAACGAGCTGGTGCTGTGTTATATGCAAGCTTGGGATCTCTGTTGAAAGTCCTGCAACTCCAGTAGCAAGGGGACAAACAGGCAACTGTGCTTCAATAGCCTCATCCCGCTGGCCTGTCGTCTCCATATGATTCAAAGGTGGCTTTCTCAATCTGTTTTTTTCTGGTTTCTTCAGCGTTCTCCCCTTGTAATTCAATCCCCTCTCTTCAGCATGTCCTTAAGACATTCTTCCTTGTCCCTACTCCCCGTTTTTGGGCAGTCCCTACAGGAATCCTGTCGTCTCGTTTACAGTGATCTCATCTACAGTTTCTAAATGGCTAGTTCACACTGTCTTCTCTGCTCTGGAGGAATTTCTTCCTGTTCAAATGAAAATACTGACCTGTTCTTCCCTGCATCTTCTTGTGAACGTCTTACCATCTCAAGCTCTACGTTAAAATTGATTTAATCCTCTCTCCCTTTCCAAGCTCCCTCTTCTTTCTCAGTCCGCAGGTGCAACATCATTATCACCTGACATCCTGGCCATGGGCCTGAGTTACTCCCTCCAATTCTCCAGAGCCACGTGCTTGGTCTATGTTTGCATAACATTTAAGATACGGTAGCTAGGCCCTCTAGCTAAAACACTTGTCCACATTCAAATCTCAATTACGCAAGACCTTTTCTTCTGCCCTGAAAACCACAGGCAGAAGAGCCCTGCCTTGCTTGCAGCATTCACAATGCCTTGCAAAGACTGTTGCTCTGGACTTCTATCCGCTGTTACCCTCCAACGTTTCCTGCCAGCTTCCCCTTCTGCAACACATCCATGCCACTGAGGCCTCATTTTTAGAGCCACTCACAATATATTGCCCTATATTCAATGCCCTAGTCTATGTTATCCCTGTATTAAATTACCATCTCTCACGCTTGTGGGGCATTCCCTATAAATACCACCATGGCAACCTCAGCATCCTTAAAACTGACATCTTTTGGAACACTCAAAGAAAGTGAAGAATATTAAACCACTGATTAAGACACTGCGCATGAGGCTTCTCCGTAGTGTGCCTTGTCCCAGCACGGCACTGTCTCCCCTCTCCTCAGAGAGCTTACTATAATCCACGAGGCTCAGGTCACTGTTGCACGAACACTGGAAGCGAACGTCAGGCTGGCAGGACTGCAGCTTCACGAAGAGGCCACGCTTCGGAGCGCAGTGGAAGTAGTATTTGCCCAGCCATTCGCCAGCAGTCACCCCCTTATCTTCATCCTGGGAAAAGAGCATTGAGGAATAACGTGAGAGCAGGCTTTCCACGAGTTAGGTGCAATCCCCCATATGACCATTTAATATCTTAAGAGCTGTGTACAAGTTTGGTCCCGTTTTGTTGACTGTTTTCATTTATTCTGGTTATGTTTTGAACTTATTGATGCTGCTTGTAGGATTCATGATTATTCCATCCCACATTCCAGTAACGTTACTCTTGAAGAGAGCAAACCAATGCTTGTAATCATACCGCAGGCTCTCCTCCCCAGTCTAAGGGAGGGCACAATTGCGTGCTTGCCCTCACAGTTCACGTCAGAGGCCCAGGTCAAGCTGTGAGATATGCAGCCACAAGCTGAAGGTCTTCAAAGAGAAGAGCAGAGCAACCAAGACCTGCCCGTTCTGATATACAATCTCACAGCAGGAAATATTTTGCTCCTTACCAGTTCAACTCCTGCCATTTTGTGCTTAATTTGGGGCAGGTAGCCCAACCAGCGGATGATTCCCGAAACCTGATTTCCCTTGTCCAAGGTGATCTGGACCATGGAGTTCACCTCCAGGGATGAATTGCCACTTTCACACTCCTCACCACTCTCGCTTATCTCTCGTTTCATTTGGTTTGGGTGTCCCAAGCCCATGTCGGACTCGAACGGTGAAAATAAACCTAGTGGGCGATACAAAATGTCAGGTGAGGTAGGAAGTCAACACCTAATGACAAACACCTCTGGATCTCATCTAATACCAGGTCTATTTTGAAATTATAGACTACATAGACAAGCATGAAGCTGAGCACCAGAGACACAAGGTGTAATTCTCAGGACATATTTCAGTGATATGGTCAAGCTGGTCTAACAGGCTGAGAGGGGACAATCCTGCTCCTTGTTTCCCCACTCAAGGCTGCACACTCCAGCCTCTCGCTGGCCCTGGAGCTAATCCAGCCCTTCGCAGAGCCATTTCAGACTACTGAAAAGGCAGCAGGGGGGTTATTTCCAAATTATTTTTCTGCCTTTAGTGAGATGAATCAACTCAGTGAAGAGTCTAACAATGGCTCCCCGCAGGCTGGCCCCGACAGCTGCACGGTGTCTTTTGATGGCAACAGAGAGATTCCACTAATTTCTTGTCTTGTCCAATGACTCACACCATCRCTGCTGGCATCTGTGCTTTTCTGAGTTCGTCTGGCATCAGGATAAGGCTCCTGCTCCACCTTCTACAGCTAAATTAAAGACTCTTTAACCAGTGGTGCCTTCTCCCCTAGGAAATACTTCTGCACTGCAATCARATTCTCTCTTCTTCTTCCTGATAAATGGGGAGACTCAGCTTTAGTTGCCTAATGCAGAGAACCAGAACTCGAGACTTTTCTATGGACATTCTCTGCCTCCTGAACRACTTAGTTGGGACTAGCTGAAGCTTTTGTTGGACTTTCAGCTCATCAGTACCCTGCAGAGAAGAAATAAATGCTAAATCCCCAGGAACGTACACAGAGCAGACATCTGATGATAACCTACTTTGCAAGCTTTCCTTCACAACAGAGTCCAAGGGGATTTCTCTGAAAATGTCAGTTGTTCCTTCTTCTTCCTGAAAGGAGAGAAAAATCTATCAGGTAAATGCTTTATCAGACATAGGGCATTCCTGGATTACAAACCAATTTTTCAAACAGGCCTGGAAAGTTTGCACATAACCTCATGTCCCTTTTGGGCATTCCTTCCACTTCTCTTTAATGTCCCACCATAACATAGTTTTTAAAAATATCCCCCAAAACCAAGAAAAGGCAGCAAGACTGCTCTTACCGGACAAACTTTAACGAACCATTGGGTTCCCTCCCTGTAAACTGCCATCGCTATTCCTTTTGTGAGGACCTCGTCCACGTAGAAGCTAACTGCATCTCCCACTTTCACAGGAACCCCCTCCTCCATCTCCGGTTTTGGCTTCTGTTTCACATAGTCGTCGTCCAGCATGGGAGTAAACTGGACTCTGCTAAATGGCAGGAAGATTCCGCAGTTCCGCTTACACTTGAAATACTCGGTGCCGTGATAAGATCCATCGCTGCGCCCTCTGTTTTCACCCTCGCCCTGAAAACACACCAGAAAGGCAGGTTACACACACAAACATAAAGGGAAAATAAGCAACTTACCTTCTTGGGCACTTTACCTGTAACTCCACCCCGAAGAAGAAGGGAGACAGCACAGCTGAGGTGTTTTTGTAAATGCTCCCGATGTAGCGGATGATACCGGGGAAATGTTGCCGGTCAACCTCCACCATCACTTTTTGGCCTGGCACGGCCCGCAGAGCTGCTTCAAGGCTCAGTCTCTCCAAGAAGTAGTTCAAACGTTCGTTGTGGCTGCTGACGGCCAGGAGGAAGACGGCCGCCTCCTCACGCACAGGCTGAAGGATTTCTACATTTATCGTGACGGTGGAGCTGTCATCCAGCATGATGACTTTCAAGAAGCAAGCCGGGGGCCTGTCATCGGAGAAGTTGCGCAGGTAACTTCTCTCGCTGCAGAAGCACATGTTCCCGGCTTGGAAGTACTTGCTGCCATAGGCACAGTCTTCTGTCAGGATGTAATAGCAGTTTCCGTCCCCTGCTGAAGGCAGGAGGCTGGTCATCGTCATTCCCCTGGGTTGTGAGAAAGGAGAGAGTCACACCAGTGAAGATACATGCATCATATCACAGGATCTCAGAAGAATTCAGGTTGGAAGAGGTCTCGAGCCCAACCCCGCGCTCAAAGCGGGTTGCTCACCCAGTGGAGTTTTGAGCATCTCCAACGACAGAGATCCCACAGCCTCCCTGGTCCCTTGTTCCAGTGTTTGATCACCCTCATGGTGGAAAAGAAAAAATTCCATCTAACCAAGGTTTCCCACATTCCCGCTTSTCCCTGCTGCCTCCTGTCCTCTCACTGTGCATCCATGGGACGAGTCTGGCTGCGTCTTTTCTACTAAACCCTCCCAGTAAGAAGTTGCACAGAGCAGCATCTCGTCTGTCCTGTTCTCTACAACACTCTACAGCCAGAACGGCCTCGTTAAATTCCACCTCCTGCTTTCTTTTCATACTTACTTGCAGGAGYGGGGCAAAGGCTAAATTCTGCCTTTTAAAAATTCTCTAAAAAGGGAGTTCTAGTCTGCAACTACAGCTCTTCGACGTTGTCTTAAAGCACATTAATATTCAAAACATACGCAAAGCACAGCACCTACCGCATTACTATGCTGAGGCACTAAAGATCACCATCTTTCAAAACAAATATGTTAAAAGAAATTCAAATATCTGGAATCAGAAGTACATTTTTGCAGTTAAATTCTAGTTTAGTTAAATTCTAGTTTAGTTAAATTCTAGTTTAGTTAAATTCTAGTTTAGTTAAATTCTAGTTTAGTTAAATTCTAGTT
>JAYKAV010002959.1:75718-112364 GCA_035582835.1 Phoebastria nigripes
GTTAAATTCTAGTTTAGTTAAATTCTAGTTTAGTTAAATTCTAGTTTAGTTAAATTCTAGTTTAGTTAAATTCTAGTTTAGTTAAATTCTAGTTTTCATGCAGTTTACCCCTCCGCACCTCACTTTTGATGATACCATGCACAGCCAGGACCCAGACTTTTTGTTACAACATAAAAAAAAAAAGGGGTGAATATAGAAACTTCTTCCTGCAGGTGGACAGAACTGGTTGGCCCAACCTGGCCAATATAGAGAAAATAAGAGACGTGCCCGTTTCTAGGCCATGGAGGAAATTAAGGAAGAAAAAAGATGTCTCCGCTGTGGGCTACCTGGTAGAAGTTTCTTAAAACTTGAAAGTGGAGAGAGGAGGAATTGAGCAGATGCAATTAAGGGAAGTAGAAACACACTCGGGGCATTGCGGCAGGAAGCACAAATGCAGCTGTTCACAAGAATAATAAACGGGTGGGCTGGAAGGAAAATGTAGGCAGAGCTTGAACAGAAAGGCTGCACGGAGCTCTGCAAAGAGGAGGGCAGCATTACTGGGGACTTCACTAGAGATTAATATCAAGAGAGCTCATTTTTTTAAAATATTAGGAAAAGATAAATCACTGCGTGCGCTGGAAAAAAAATCACCCGACGCCTGATCAGACCCTGGAGCTCTCCTTGTGTTTGGGCTCATCATGGCAGCTTCCTACAGGAGCCTTCTCCCTTTCACTCTTATTTTTTAACCTTAGCGGGTAGGAAGATGGCTCGGAGACCTGATCCAAACGCTGCTGTACTGCTTTTGGGTAATGCTTGTTTGCTGCAGCTGAAGGTCTGGTCTCAAAAGGAATAACCCCCCCAGAAAACCACGGGTCTCCTCAAGCAGCATCCACTTGGGTCTGCCAACGTAGCTAATTTCACGTGTGTAGCCAGAGATTCAAGAATTGGAGGCGCGGCCCTGCCACGGTGGTGCAAACCACGCTCACGCTCTTCCTTCTTTCTACCAAGAGACTCCTGCCAGCAGAACACCAAATCCGCAGGGAACCCAGCGCAATTCACTCCAGGATGAGCACCTCGAAGTCGCAGGGCACTTCAGGGCTACACAGGAGCGGCCGTGCCAGGGCGAGCCCCCCTGCTTTGCCATAAGCAAGTTGGGAGGCTGTGGAAGTGGAAGAAATCCGGTGGCGCATAGCAGTTCCCTTATTTCCCATCCACGCAACTCGCTGCTGGCGTTTTGTAACTCTGCTGGCGGAGCAAAGGCTTGAAATTCTGTGATTTTTAAAGGATAGAATTAAAGAATAACATTCTGTGTCCCGAACCCCCCTATTCAATCTTCCATTTTCAGGACCTCAGTTTTATTTTACTTTTTTTTTTTTTTTTGAAAGTTCTCTCTCCACAAGGAATACAATAAACCTCACTGTGCTTTAAATGCTGCCAAAAGAGGAAAACCAGAATAAAACATTCTCCTCATTAAAAAAAAAACCTAGAATAAACYGTTTTCCTCATCAAAAAAACTAGAATAAACCGTTTTCCTCATCAAAACCAAGAATAAACCGTTTTCCTCATCAAAACCAAGAATAAGCCATCTCTTTGACAACAGAATATGTGCAATTCCCTCCCAGGTTAATAGAAATAAAAACACATCCAGGCCAACGTGCGATATTTGGGCTTGTGGCGTTTTCAACGGCGCTGAAACCTGATGGATTACGCTGAGGGGAACCTGGAAAGCGCCTGATAATTAAAATTAAAGGAGTAAATTGAGGCTGGGGTGGGGGAAGGCTCTCCCCTGAGGGACCGGAGGGGGGGGGGGGGGGGGGGGGAGGGGGAACACAGGGCGCCGTCCCCACAGAGCAGGCCCGGCGAGGGCCCCACAGGGGCCGGGGGGGGCAGCGGGGGAAGGCTCCGCTGTGGGGCGATGGCCGAAGAGGGGAGGCCGCAGGGGGAGGCGGGTGGGGATCCCGGCGCGGCCCCCCCAACCCCCCGCTCTCACCGTCTCCCGCCGCCGCCCCGGCCCCGCTCTTCCGCCTCAGGGGACGCCACCACAGAGCCGCGGGGAGCGCGGCCCAGAAGGGCACCGGCACTTCCGACCCGCCCCGCTGCCGCCGGCTTGCCAGCCAATAGGAAGAGGCGGGAGGGAGGGGGCAAGGCAGGTAGCCAATGAAAGGGAGAGGGCGGGTCTGGTAGCTGGACCGTCCCGTCCCCTGCTGGGCCTTAGAGGAGGCGGGAGGGTCCTCGCGGGCTGTGGCGGGGCTCCGGTGTCCCCATGGCCCTGTCTCCTGTGTCCCGTGTCCTGTGGCCCTGTGTCCCCACAGCCCTGTGTCCCCACAGCCCTGTGTCCCTGCCTCCCCAGAACCGCGTGTCTCCATGGCCCAGTGTCCCCATGCCCCCATGTACTGTGTCCCCGTGGCCTTGTGTCCCCGTGTCCCCACAGTTCCTGTGTCCCCATGGCCCTGTGTCCCCATGGCCCTGTGACCCTGCATCCCCACAGCTGTGTGTCCTCATGGCCCTGTGTCGCATGTCCCCATAGCTTTGTGTCCCCATGGCCCCATAGCCCTGGGTCCCCATAGCCCTGGGTCCCCGTGTCCCCATGGCCCTGTGTCCCCATGGCCCTGTGACCCTGCATCCCCACAGCTGTGTGTCCTCACGGCCCTGTGTCCCATGTCCCCATAGCTCTGTGTCCCCATGGCCCCATAGCCCTGGGTCCCCATGGCCCTGTGACCTTGCATCCCCATAACTGTGTCCCCCCCCATGACCCTGTGTCCCATGTCCTCATAGCCCTGTGTCCCCATGACCCTGTGTCCCCATGGCCCCATAGTTCCTGTGTCCCCATAGCTCTGTGCCCCCATGGCCCTGTGTCCCCGTGGTCCTGTGACCCTGCATCCCCATAGCTGTGTGTCCCCAGAGCCCCGTGTCCCCAGAGCCCTCTGTCCCAATGGCCCTCTGTCCCCATGACCCTGTGTCCTGCATCCCCATGGTGCTGTGTCCATTGTCCCTGTGTCCCCACACTCCTGCGCCCTGTGTCCCATGGCCTGTGTCCTGTCCCCCCTCCCCGGGTGGCCCTGCCCACTGCAGCACACACATCCAAGCCCCAAAACCATGCACCGTCTGGGTGTCCCCACTGCTGCTGGGACACRTCACGGGACAAGGGTGACACAATGAGCTCAGGGGTCCAGGACCACCGAGCTACCACCCTGGGGACATCACCCATTCCAGGGACATCGGCGCTGTGGGCAGAGCAGAGGGGGGGACCAGACCACGGCGATAGGGTATAAATATTGGCTAAATAGATTTATTTTCATACAAAGAATACACAGATTCCCCCCGCCGGGACACCCCAATCCTGGGGGACACCCCCAGATGTCCCCAGCCACCGCCCCGCTGGGCACCACCTCCGTTGGCTTTACCAGCAGGATCTGTCCCTGTCCCCAGGGTTTGGTGCCAACGCTGGTGTCACCTCGGGGACATCCCTGTCCCCTCTGGGGCCACCTTGGTGCCCTCGTCTGCCCGGTGCCCACTCGGGGCACCCTGTCACCGGCCACCATGCCCTGTGGGGCACTCCCAGACCTGGTCCCCTGCTCCCTCGTGCCTGTCCCAGGGGCAGCTCCAGATATTTTGGGGTCCTCCCCGTGCCCTAATACTGTGGYTGGTGCAGACCCCCCCCGGCGCCGTATGTACACGCTGGATAAAAGAAGAAAATACAGATATTTATAGCGGGGGGGCAAAATGCCCCCCTACCCCCCCCCAAAAGTGTCCCCTGCATCCCGATCCTGGTGCCTCACTGCCAGCTGGTCCTGTCCCCAGGATGGAGGTGGCTGGTCCTGCCCCATCACGGGCYGGCTGGGCACCCGTGCCTCAGTTTCCCCATTGGTTGTGGGGCTCATCGYGCCTCCCTGCCATGGGGTGGTGGGACACGGAGGACGTGGGGTGAAGAGGAGCCGTGGTGGCCACCCCACTGGGGACAGGGACGTGGCCACCAGCCCCAGGGGACATGGGACGAAGCTGAAGGTGCCCCAGATTTATGCTAGATCATCCCACCTCCTGCCTCGCCCCAACAGAGAAATGTCACAGGCAGAGCTACCCGAAGTCCCYTTTTGTCCCCAGATTTGTCACACCGCTATTGCCCAGCCCTGGGCATGGGGAGGGGGGTCTGGATCTGGCCATCCCACTTCCCTTTGCATCAGGAAAGGAGGAGGTGGGGGGGGTCTGTAGAGGGCTGGTGGGCTCGTGTCCATCCAGCTCAGCTGCGTTTGGTGACCATTTGCCGGTCCCTCTTCTTCTTCTCCATCAACCTGGTGGGGAGAAAAGTGGTGGCCTTAGGGACCCTCCTGAAAGGGATCTCCTGAAGCCACAGGGAGTGGACACTCACTTGCGGTTGCGGACTTCGGTGAGCTCCATGAGCCGCTCCTGGGCCGCCCGTAACTCGTCGAGGCGCTGCTGGTAGCGGGAGTCACAGCCGTTGGTGCGCTCATAGCTGGAGACTTGGCTGGAGAGCTCGCTGGCGCGGTCCCGTAGCTGCTGGATGGATGAGTAGAGGTTCTCCTCGTCTTCCTCCTGCTCTGACACAGGGGTATGAGGCTGGTGGGATGGACAGGACACCCCAGGGTGCTGTTCCCCCTCTGCTCCAGCTGGGGAAACTGAGGCATGGGGTTCCCTGAGCCGCCCAGGCCACCTGCCTTGGCGTTGATGATCTCAATGTGGATGAGGAGGGCGGCGAGCTCCAGGTCCTCGGTGTAGCTGTTCTTCAACGGCACCGACCGGTAGCCTGGAAACAACACCACAACACGAGCTCATCCCCATGGCAGGATCTGAGCCCCTTGCCATGGCCAGATCCCCAAGGAGATGATAATGATGGTGATGATTGCAGGGGGGTTGGACGAGATGACCTTTAAAGGTCCCTTACAACCCAAACCAGTCTATGATTTTATGATTCTATGATGATGATGATGTTGATGGTCATGATGATGACAATGGTGTGGATGGAGGGACCGTACCTGTTTTGAGGCCCTTGACGGGGAAAGTGGCTTGTGCCAAGAAGTTGGGGTCGCTGAACATGTCCTCCTCGTACACCACGAAGCGGAGGAAGGCAAACTCGGGGTTGTTGATGTCGAAGACGAACTGCTTGAAGAGCCAGACGGGGTTGAAGCCATTGTCAGCTGGGGAGTGAGGAGAGAGCGGGGAGAGTCAGAGCGGGGCTGGACGCATGGACGTCACTGGCATGGCACCAGCACGTTAGTGGGAGATGCCTGTCCTCTTCACTCCTCCATGAAACCCAGCCCCATCACCCACATGTCCAAGAGGACCCCAGAGGGCTGAGTTAGGGTTGTCCCAGCATCCCCACCTGTCCCCGGGGAGCAGGGGCTGGGTGGGAATGTCATCTGTGTGGACCCTCACCTACGACATCCGTCTTGTTCTTGCTGTTGTCGTACTCGGAGCCACACACCTCCACCTCCACGAAGGGGCACACGATGCTCCTCCCATTCTTGGGTAGATGTCGGGCACCGAGGATCTGCAGGAGGAAGAGGAGGGTAAGGTCTGGCTACACCAGGTGAGGAAGGACTMTTTGGAGCAACCCCATGGCTTGGCCGTTTTAGAATCATAGAATCCTAGAAGGGTTTGGGTTGGAAGGGACCTTTAAAGGTCATCTAGTCCAACCCCYCTGCCATGGGCAGGGACATCTTCAACCAGACCAGGTTGCTCAGAGCCCCGTCCAACCTGACCTTGAATGGTTCCAGGGATGGGGCATCTACCACCTCTCTGGGCAACCTGGTCCAGTGTTTCACAACCCTCACTGTAAAAAATTTTGGGTGTTTTGGGCTTCCCAAAAGCTTMATGGCCATAATTAGCCACACCACACCTTATTTATGACCTTGGACCAGTTTTAGCTTGATTTTAGCCGTATCCGCCAAATTATTTAAAAAATCTTTGCTGGATTCATGCCATGCTCAAGAGTCAGGTGCCTACAAACCAACCTGTCCCAGCTCTAACACGAAATTACCCAAGGGTTGGTTAAGGTGCTTCTGGGCTTGTTTTAGCTACTTTACCCTCCACCTCGCTCTTGCTYGGGTTGGGCTCAGCTCTGTGCAATTGTGGGGTTGTATCCCGGGAAAAATGATGCCGCAAGCGGCGAAAGACCGGTAAACCCAAGAGATCATGGGGTAACAAACTCCATGGAGCAAATATGAGGCTGAAACATGTAAAAACCACTCCCAGTTGACCCAAAAACAAGGAAGAAGTGAGTCTCCATCTTGATGGTGACCACCTCAAGGTGGACTTGCTGTCCTCGCCCACTTGCCTGCAGCTGGACCGTGATGGGCTCCACGATCTTCAGGCTGTTCTTGTCGAAGGGGTCAAAAGTCTCATCCCTCATGATATCAGGTTGCAGGACATAGCCGCTGCGGCCGCTGAGCATGAAGAGCGCCTGGTTCAGCTGCATCGGCTTGTCTGTGGCCACGGGGACAGAGCAGCTCTGAGCCACGGGGCTCAGGGACCTCCCCGAGGTCCTTGGGCAGAAGGTCCTGCCCTGGTAAACCCCCTGCTAAGAGCCCCCAACCCTGGTTGGAGAAGGGATGCAGCTGGGTTTTGCATGAAGCACCCAAGAATTGCATGGAGATGTCCCCATCAGGACGAGGACAAAGGTTGGAGAGATCATCCAAACCACCTCCAGCAATAGAACCCAGGGCAGAACCACCAGGGGTGCGAATTTTGGGATGACCTGTGGGGATGAGCCCAGCAGCCGCCCCAGGAGCAGGATTTACCAGGCGTCTGGAAGTTGAGGGCCACGAGCTGACTACCACAGATCCACATGGGCAACGGATCATAGTTGGAGGAGTCCAGGCGCTGCCCTTTGGGGTAGATGCGGCTGAGCTGGCGCCGGTTGTACTGCAGGAACTTCTTGCCCTTGCTGCGGTTGGCGTACTTCTCCGCCTTAGTCTCCGGGAAGGAGGACATGTCCCGGTAGCATGCCTTGTCTGTGCCAATCTCTGAAAGCACCAAGGTGGCCATCAGCAGAGGACACAGGGCTCTCTGGTGGCCTGGGGGTTGGTCCACCATGACCACTTGGTTCCCCCCACCCATCTCTTCCCGTGCGCATCCCATCACCCCCCCCTTCTCCAGCTCTTACTGTCCTCATCGAATGGCACCGGGCGGCAATACACAACCAGCTCGGAGAGCTCCAGTGCAATCTTCTTCCGCCTCTCCATGATCTTCCCCTCTTGCATCTGCACAAGGGAAAACAGGAGCTGAATGTCTCCCCACAGCCGCCTCCTTTGGAGACGCTGGGGACCATCCGCTGGGGAATGGGACCGTCCACCCCCATCCTCTGCAACCCGGTGCCCCTCACCCTGGCGTCAGCGTTCTGCGTGGCCTCTCGGATCTTGGCCACCCACTCGCTGAGTTCCTCCTGCGTGTCCGCGGCCACATCCAGCGACTGGGCTGCATGGGACATCTGCTGGGAATGGATGGTGAAGACAAATGGTTTGGAGCTCCTCCCGTCTTTGGAGATAACTATAAGGACATCAGAGGGGGGGCTTTACTCGAAGACATTCCCAACGGATGGCTCTGTGGAGCAAACGAAACCTCAGCGGTCCCGCTCCCGGGCCCCCACCAGCCCCCCTGGCACCCCACCAGCCGTTGGGGTCCTTCTCTTGTGAGGGTCCCATTTTTCCAATGAATGGTTTCAGCTTTCCACGCTGAAATGCATTTCCCTTTCAGCCAGGGGTAAATATCCCCTGAATTATCCAGACCTCCGAATTCTTCTGAATCCCCCACAAAATCAACCAAATCCCTCAGAACCCAGCTTTGTGTTGCTCCCCAGCACATTGTGCCAAGCATAAGCCCAGATGGCAACTGCGTGATGAGTTTGGGAAGCCTCAGGTCATGGCACTGAGCTTCAGTGCGGGGTGCGCGCCGTCCCGGCAGGCTCCCGCAGCTGTGGCAGGGATGTGGTGGGGACACTCACCGACATGGCAGGATGGCACGTCAATGAAGCCTTTCAAGAAGTTCCCCAGGGGGCTGTTTTCTGACGACTGCAAGAGAGGAAGGAAGAGGAGGAGGTGGGGGGCAGCTATGCGGGGCTAAGCCCAGAGCCCGCTCCGCTTGGCAACCTCCCTCCAGCCCTGCAAATCYGCCAAGTCTGAGCAAAAGCAGAGAAAAAACACCCTCTCAGCATGCTCTGCACCGTAGTCAAGCATCCCCCAGCCTCTGGATAAGGGTCTGGGCTGGCGCGTGGCCAGGAGCATCCCCCAGCCTCCGGATAAGGGTCTGGGCTGGCACAAGGCTGGGAGCATCGTGGGTGGCCTCGGTCCCAGGTGTGCGGGGACATGGCACTCACGGCCTCATCCTGCTCCTGTGCCTGCGTGCTGACGATCTCCTCCACGTAGTTGGCCGGGAACCACAGTTGCTTCTTGCCCCCGTAGTCCCCCCGCCACCTGCAAGGGGTGAGAGGATCAAGGCAAGCGGACCAATTTGGGGGGGGACAGGAGTGTTCATGCTGCATGCAATGTCGGGGAGCGGTCAGAGAAGGGGTGGGGGGACAGAAAAGGAGACAGTTAAAACCCACCATGGGACAACCCATGGGAAAACCCGGGGTGTCCCCTCCACCCCCCACCCATGGCAATGCCCACCCGGGGGCCACCCAACTGCCCTCACCAGCCGCCGTCCTGCTTGTCAACGTTGTGGATGATGGCCTGCTTGCAGAATGACAGCTCATCCTCCCGCTGTGCTTTGTAGTCGTAGAGAGCCTTCACGGTGCACTGGCCCACCAGGGAGAGGGACACGTGTCATCACCCAGTACCCAGGGATGCTGGCGGGCAGCGCTGCGTGCTCAGCCCAGCTCCTTGAGCCCCCATGGGGAGCATGGGGGCTCCTGAGGGTCCGACACTCCAAATGATGCTCCCAAATTGCCCACGCTAGCAGTGAGACATGTTAAAGGGGACAGGAGGGCTGGAGGTGCCCATGTCCTGTAGGACCACCACATTCAGTGCAAAGTGGGTTCCTCTTCTGGGTCCCCCAATGGTTTCTCCTGGTGCACTGAAGGGGCTAATCCCCTGATATTCCCACACTCCCTGGAAAAAACCTGTTTGGGTTAAGCTTTCCCATGTCTGGTCTTAGTCTGAGAGCTGCTCTGCTACAAAGGGACCTTTAAGGCACAGCAGTGCTGGACCATAGGGTTGTAGGATCACAGGGAAGGAACCTTGGGGGTCCAGTCCAGCCTCCTCCAGGGTCAGCTCCAAGACCAGCCTGATCCCAAAAACCTCTGAGGATGGAGACTGGGTCAGCTCTGAGACCAGCCTGGTCCGAAAAACTGCTGAGGATGGAGACAGCATCACCTGGGAACTGACCCTAAACCTGTTCTTTTGGGGTTCSCCAGTGCAAAGGCATCCATGGGGGTTTCCTCACTGTTGGGGCAAACTTGTGCCGGGTCCTTGCTCCAGGCTGGGCTCTCTCCAGGCTGGGCTCTCTCGTAATGCCCACCATGCCTTTACGATGCTGTCGCTGGAACTTGGACTGTCCCCAGGTGATGGGGAGGCGGGAAAGGTCCCACCAGCTCCAGCATCACTCGAGGGTCAGAAAAATGCAGCAAAACATCACCACTTCTCAGGTCGGTAGTGGGAGATGTGGTAGGTCTGGGAGGACACTGCCCAGGAGCCCCAGCACTAGAATTGCCATGTCCCACCACCCTTCACCTCCCAGGGACACCAGCTTGGCCCCTTACCCTGGCCATTGGCATCTTGTTGGCTTCTACGTAGAAGTGGGGGGTCCGCACCTCATACAGGGCTCCATAGTCCAGCTCCTGCAAGGAGAGATGCCTGAGGGTGTCACCTGGATGCAGGCAGGGGCTACAAGGGGATGTGGTGGGAGCCAGGCCACCACGTGTGATCCAGAGGAGGTTGAGGGGGACCTAATAACCCTTTGCAACTTGTTGGAAGTGAATTATGGTGGAGTTATAACCGTGGGCAATTGCTGTGGAACAAGCTTGGCTGGTTCTGGTTGGGCTTCAACCAAGAGGCTGGAGCCCTTCCCACCATGGTGGAGCTGCGGATGGGGCTTGGTTGCCCGTGGCAGAGGCCCCATCCCCACCATCCCCACTGCCCAGAGCACTCACGGTGGTGCCCATCTTCTCCAGGGTCTCCTCATTGATGGGGTAGCGCAACTTCATCTTGCGGTAGAGCGGGTGCTTCTCGTAGTAGCTGACGAGGTCCACGAGGCTCTCGAACTCAGCTGAGCTGCCCAGCATGAAGAGCCGACCTTCCTGCTGAATGCGGCAGTGCTTGATCTTCCCCTCTGCCCTGGGGCCAAGAGAGTCAGGGAGGATATGTGAGGGGTGGCCAGACCCTGGCTCCATGATGGGGACGGGCAGGAGGCGATGCCCTGCCCCATCAGGGATGCTACTGGGATGACCACCCTGAGGATGTGGCTTTCCCATCACCACAGTTAGGGGGTCCCCCTGTGACAGCATCATGTGTCCCACCATGTCACCCTGCTGACCCAGAGCAAACCCCTGCCACCCAGCATGGAGTCACAACAGACATGAGCCAGGCAGTTCTCAGCTTGGCCAGCAACGCGGGCACCCTGGCCAAGCCCAACCAGCCTTGGGGTGCCGGGGTGGCCACACTCACCGGAAGGAGATGGCGTAGGAGCTGGGTTCACTGCGCTTGCGCACCAGGAAGGCTCCGTCTCGCGGGACCCGCATCAGCATGTGCTCAGCCTGCAGGCGTGTCAAGCTGGCATGGTACCACCTGGCCGGGCAGAGAACAGAGGCAGTGGGCTGGTGCCAGCATCCCCACATCCTGGGGGGCACCCAAGACCTGACATCGGGGATGGAGGAGGCTGGTGGACCCAGGGGACCAAGGGGACGGGGACMATCCTCACTCTTTGCTCTCGTGGGCATTGGGTTGGGGGACAGGGTCGGTGAGGCGCATCTCGAACTCGTTGCAGCGGAGCGGCACCTCACGGTAGTGGCAGATGAGGCTGTAGAGGCTGTCGAAGACCAGGTTGTCTGTCAGGTAGAACTTGGTGGCGCCGGCTTCCTGCCGTGAGTGGATCCGACAGTGCTGCACCCGGCTGGACCTCCTGCCATGGTGGTGGGGAGAAAGCAGGAGTGAGTCAATTTGGGTCCACATCCCCACCATCCCACGCTTGGGGGTCCACATGCCATGCAAAAAGGTGGCATTTCCCCCCCAAAACACCATTCCAGCCACCAAACCGGGGATCAGCTGGACCCCCGGTGGGATGCCCAGAATGGCTTGGGGAGGGTGGGATCCTGCCTCCCCACAGGGCTCCTACCAGAAGGAGAGGGTGTAATCGCCCACGAAGGTCTCGCTCTCGCGCACCAGGAAGGTGCCATCCTTGCCGCCTGTCTCGGTGCAGTACTCGTGCAGCAGCTTCTCAGCGATCTGCCGCCCGTCACGGCCACCTCCCAGCTTCCCGTGGAACCACTTCTCCGTGAAGTGCAGCTCGTTGTTGTTGAACTCCTGCGAGTTTACCCAAAATGGGAGAGATGCCCCAGGGTCAGCATTCCTCCCAGCCATCGGCATCAGAGTGTTGCCACCCTCTCCCCCTCCCCATGGAGTCCTCCCTAAATCCCCCTGCCCCGTGGATGCATCCTGCCCCTCACGCACCTCCTTCTGCTCCACCTCCTCCTCATCCTCGTTGAACTGGTAGCGGGATGTCTCCTCTGAATAGTAGATCTTGTTGCTTGTCAGGACGAAATAATGGGGGCTCCAGGTCTGGGAGGGAGGAAGAGCATCACCGGGACAGGGAGGATGATGGCATGGAGGGACAGGACTTTGAGACCCCTGTTTCTGCCCCCTCCTGTGCCCCACAGCATTGCAATGGTCTAGGAGAGCCCATGCCCCACGCCCAACCCAAACCCCAATGCTCATCCCTGTCTTGCAGACCCCACTTGGCCCCTGGCTGCCATTGGCAGGGAGCCCCTTACGTGGTCGATGGGGTCTTCGAGGTAGAGGATGCCGTTCTTGATGGAGTTGCTGATGTCATTCTCTGAGTAACTGGCGGTGGAGACCTCCTCGTACAGGTTCCCTTCGACCAGCTTCTTGTGCTGGGGACAGCCCAGGGAGGAGAGCTCAGCAGTGCTCATGGTGTCCCCGTCACACTGAGCTCCCAGCCCTCAGGCCATGCTCGGGCTCCTGCAGGTACCTCTCCACCACCCCCTGTTCCTCTTGACCGTCTTTTGCAGTAGGACATTGGAGAGATGTCCTACTTGTGCATGGAGGGATATCACTCTTGACTCCCAAGATTTGGGAGAATCACCATCCCTCCCAGCCCAACACGGTCCTTGTCCCTCCTGCAAAGAGAGGCTTTGGGGTGGTGCCCACTCCACACCTTGATTAGGATCTTCTTCTTGAGCTGGGTGGGTGAGGGCAGCTCATCGGCATTGATGTCCACTGGCTTCGTGAGTAGCATGTCCCCAAAGACCTTCTTGAAGTGGGAGGCCATGTTCCTCTGCTGGACGATGCTGCAGTGGTCTTCGATGGAGAGGATGATGGGGAACCTGAAAGAAGCAGGTGGGAATGGTGGCTTGGGATGAAGGCGAAGGAGAGGGGAATTCGGGCAGGGATTGCCTGCCTGTCCCAGAATTGGGGTGTCGCTGGGGGGCTGGGGCTTACTCGGAGGTGACGAAYGCGTGCTCCTTGATGGTGTGCAGCACGTCCAGGAACTTGATCTTGGAGGTGAGCGTGTGGCCATGGTAGATGATGGGGAGATCGTCTGGGCCATCCCAGCAGTCCACTGAGTGGGGAGACACCTCAGTTAATGCATGCCGGTCACCGACTGTGCACCGGGGACCATGTTTTTGGGCCCCAAAAGGACATGGAAGACCCCCACCCAGTGCCATGGGATGGGTGCAGGGGACGGTCTGTCTGATGGACTGTGGGGTGCCAGGGGGGACTGAGCATCACTGCAAGGTGCTGGCGGGACTCACGCTCAATGCAGCGGCAGCCCATGCGCAGGCAGCGGGCGTATGCCTCGAGGGAGGACTCGCTGGAGAACTGGTCCCCTGTCAGGTACCTGCAGAGGAGCGAGAGGGACCATCAGCGGCCAGGGCTGCCCTGGACAGGGGTGATGGGATGCTCATGGGGGTCCCCAAGGAGAGCCCACCCCGTCCTTACGTGTTGTGGGAGGAAGAGATCCAGTACTGGGACAGGGGGTGGTTCATCTCCTCGGGCACCACACGCTCATACTTGGCGTCCATCACCATGTTCTCCTTGGAGAAGAGGTACGTGAGGAACTAGGGGGCAAGCAGAGAGGTCAGAGCCTGCCAGGGCTGGGGAGACACCCCTGGGTGGGTGCCACGTGGGGCCACCCACCTCGTCCAGCTGGAAGGAGGGGTCCGCCGTCTCGCTGGAGCCCTCCTTGAGGTAGGTGCACATGTAGTCCCGCACCATGCCCACGTCGCTGGCCCAGGGTTCCTGGGGTGCAAACACGGCTGCCGTTACGGGGTGAACTGGGCTGGGGCATCCCGTGGGGGTCCCTGAGGTTGGGGCTGAGAGGGATGCCACAGGGGTCTCTAAGGGCACCCACCTTCTGGTCGTGCAGCAGGAACTTCTGGAAGTCGTAAAGGGAGATTTGGCACAGCTCGGGGCGGTCCACGTTCCTGGGACACGGAGTGGCCATCAGCAAGGACCAGGAGCAGGAGTTGGGGTAGACCCCATGGGGGAGTCGAGGCTGTCAGTGACTACCGGCAGCTTGGCCCCTTGATGCCCCCCACTCCTGCCCACCGTGGCAGCTGGCAAGGGGCTCAAGGAAAGCACAGGCCATGGGGGTGCCAGGGCCACCCCAAGCCGTTGGGTGCTGCTAGAGCAAACACTCCCAGTGTCACCCTGTGACCTGGGAGAGGCAGGCACCCAGCCAGAGCATACAGCATTGCCCAAGGATGTGGGGAGGAGGGCAGTGTGACATGTCCCTGCCATCCAGAGGGACCTGGACAAGCTGGAGAAGTGGGCCCATGTGAACCTCATGAGGTTCAACAAGGCCAAGTGCAAGGTCCTGCACCCGGGTCGGGGCAAACCCTGGAATCAATACAGGCTGGGGGATGAAGGGATTGAGAGCAGCCCTGCCGAGAAGGACTTGGGGGTACTGGTGGATGAAAAGCTGGACATGAGCCGGCAATGTGTGCTCACAGCCCAGAAGGCCAACCGTCTCCTGGGCTGCATCCAAAGCAGCATGGCCAGCAGGTCGAGGGAGGTGATTCTCTCCCTCTACTCCACTCTGGTGAGACCCCTGGAGCACTGCGTCCAGCTCTGGAGTCCCCAGTACAAGACAGACATGGACCTGTTGGAGTGAGTCCAGAGGAGGACACAGAAATGATCAGAGGGATGGAACACCTCTCCTATGAGGACAGGCTGAGAGAGTTGGGGTTGTTCAGCCTGGAGAAGAGAAGGCTTTGGGGAGACCTTATTGCAGCCTTTCAGCACTTAAATCTTATAAGAAAGATGGGGACAAACTTTTTAGCAGGGCCTGTTGCGATAGGACAAGGGGGAATGGTTTTAAACTAAAAGAGGGGAGATTCAGACTAGATATAAGGAAGAAATTTTTTACGATGAGGGTGGTGAAACACTGGACCAGGTTGTCCAGAGGGGTGGTAGATGCCCCATCCCTGGAACCATTCAAGGTCAGGTTGGACGGGGCTCTGAGCAACCTGACCTGGTTGAAGATGTCCCTGCTCATTGCAGGAGGTTGGACTAGATGACCTTTAAAGGTCCCTTCCAACCCAGACTATTCTATGATTCTATGATCTCTGGCACCCATCCCTGCTCATATCCCTGCTCACGTCCCCGATCCCATCCCCGCACCCATCCTTGGTCACATCCCTGCTCCCACACCCATCCCTGCTCAAATCCTTGCTCCCTTCCCTGCACCCATCTCCACTCACATCCCTGCTCCCATCCCCTCTCACATTCCCGCTCCCATCCCTGCCCCTATCCCTGCTCATCTCTGCTCAACCCTGCTCTCATCCCAGCTCCCATCCCGGCTCCCATCCCCACACCTATCCCCACTCAAATCCCTGCTCCCTTCCCTGTGCCCATCCCTGCTCCCATCCCCTCTCCCATGCCTGCTCATCCCTACTCCCATCCCCTCTCCCATCCCTGCTCATCCCTGCTCTCATCCCTACTGCCATCCCCGCTCCCATCTCCACTCCCATGCCCTCTCCCATCCCTGCTCCCATCCCCTCTCCCATGCCTGCTCATCCCTACTCCCATCCCCTCTCCCATCCCTGCTCATCCCTGCTCTCATCCCTACTGCCATCCCCGCTCCCATCTCCACTCCCATGCCCTCTCCCATCCCTGCTCCCATCCCCTCTCCCATGCCTGCTCATCCCTTCTCCCATCCTTGCTCCTATTCCCTCTCCCATCCCTGCCCCTCAGACCACCCTTGCCATCCCCACCATCCCCTCCACCCCAAGCCTGCCCCAATACTGGGAGATGCTCCGGGGCCACGCACACTGCCTGGACTCTCCGCTCTCCCCAGGCTCTGCCCCGCAGCCCAGCTGCATTGCCCACCCGATGGATCCGACCCTTGGAGGCTTGGCCGGGATGGGAGCCATGCGGCTCCTGGGTACTCACCGCAAGGGGAAGGAGAGCTCCAGCTGCTCGATGACCTGCAAGGCAAAGGAGGGGACCGGGCTTAGCTGGCCGGGGACATGCCGCACTGAGYGGGGGATGCTTGGGAGGACAAGCCACGGCTCTTACCGACTTCTGTGCATCAAACATCAGGTTTTTGTAGAACTGGATGAAGTGGGAGAAAGTCATCTCGTTCCTGGCTTCCACCTCCTGCCGGAGAGGGTGATGCATGAGAGCGGGGCCACCTCACCAGAGCCAGTGACACCAGGGCTGGCTCCAGCCCGGCTGCAGGGGCTCAAAGACCCTCTCCCTGCATAGTTGGGGTGCCCGAGGGGTCCTTACCACTAGCTTGTCCCGCAGGAACCTCATGTTGGGGACGCGGTAGTTCACCTGGGGCAGCATGGCCTTCAGGTCCTTCACTGTGATGCTGTGGGAGGGTGAGCCGGTATCAGGTACAACCCCCAGATGGGTCTCAGCTCCCAACACCGAGGGTCCCACCCCAAATCCTAGTGCCAGCATGGTCTCTGGGGTGGGGCTCCCACCCTACTGGGCTGTGGATCCCCGCAGTGGCACAGGACCCCTAATTACACGGGGTCTGGCACGAATGTGAGCCAGAGGGTTGAGGAGGTTCTTGAGGTCCAAGAACCAATCGGGCGCTCTAAGCCATCATCCCATCTGGAGGTGATGCCCATCCCCATCCCCATAATCATTTAAGTCCAAATTCAATTGATTTGGGTTTCTTCCTGACTTGGGGAGATGTTTATGGGCTGCATTAATGGTCCAGCCCCTCCTGGCACTGGTGGAAATGCAGCAGCGGGCATGGGGGCATCGAGGTCCCCATTGTCCCTACAGCAGCAAGGAGGGGACTTGCACTTGAGTCTCTGATTTTTGGTGCCTTCAAGAACTACAAATAACCTGGTACTACCTTGCCCCACAAACCCCACTCCCAGCCTGGCTCAGCCTCCAGATTTGGGGTGCAACTGGGGGGATATGGCCCTGTCCAGCCGAACCCACTGGCCACTTCCCAGCACGGGGCTGTGCCGGTGCTCACCTGCCTTCCCGCGACCGGTCCATCCCATCAAACTGTTTCCGCAGCCACCTGGGAAGGAAGGGATGGAAAGACGGCGCTCAGCCCTGAGGGGGACCAAACCCAGGGGGGTTTTGTCCCCCCAGACCCCCAGATGGGGACTGGGAAATGGGACCCGCTGGTCCTTCCTCACCTCTCAATCTGCAGCGGCGTCTGGGCTTTCTGGGTGTCAGCCACCAGCCAGTTGAGGCCTGTTATCCACAGATTGATGTCCTCCTCGCAGAAAGCTGGAGGAAAAAGAGGAGGGTGGTGAGGCTGGGACTGGGGAAGTGGGATGCTGGGGAGGGGGTGAGAGCCCAAGGGTGGCTGGGGGGAGTGGGAAGGGAGCCTACGCACCAGCCACGCTGAGAGTCCGCAGCCTGAAGTCCATGCCGTAGAGGATGATGAAGCACATGGTGAAGTCGAGCTTGCGAGCATCCTCGGGGTAGCGCTCGAAGTCCCGCGAGTTCTTTCCCAGGCGGATCTCCTTGATCTCCCGAATGTCGACTGCGGGGAGAGAGGGACATGGGACTGTCCCCAGCCACCCTGCCACCGCAGACCCACGTGTGGGTCTTGGGGAGGCTGCAGGAGATGGGACTGCCAGGAGACCATGTGTCCTCTGGGGAGCCTTGTCCCCAGGATGGGATGTCACCATGGCACTGCCCATGGGTGTGTGATGGTATTGTAGGTGCTGTGGCCATGTGTCCTCCAGGGAGATATGTCCCCGCTGTCCTCCAGTGACGTGTCTGCTAGTGTGGTGGCACCATGGGTATTGCATGTCCTTCAGGGAACCGTGTCCCCGGAATGGGACATCCCTGTGGCACTGCCCGTTGGTGCATGATGGCATCATAGGTGCCATGGCCATGCGTCCTCCAGGGATCCATGTCCCTGGGACAGGGTATCTCTACAGCACTGCTGCACTTGCGTGACAGCACCATGGGTGCCATGGCCATGTGCCCTCCAAGGAACCATGTCCCCAGGACAGGGCATCCCTGCAGCACTGCTGCAGCTGTGTGACAGCACCATGGGTGCCATGGCCATGTGTCCTCCAGGGAGCCATGTCCCCAGGATGGGGTGTCCCTGCAGCACTGCCCCCAGGTGTGTGATGGCACCTCACTCCTGTGTGTCCTCCAGGGACTCGTGTCCCCAGGATGTGGCGTCCCCACAATGCTGCCCACCAGTTTTCCCGGCTTTATGGGTGCCACATGTCCTCCAGGCTCAGCCTGCCCCATCCCAGCCAGCACATATCCAGCCACCTCTCCCCTGCCTTCTCCTCCCCAAGGCAGACCCTGCTGCGGGGCAGGCTGAGCTCATCTTTTAATTGAAGACGTCTGCCCAAAGGTGGCAATTTGGAGCCCCAGCAGCCCGGACCACAGGGCGTTTCTTTCCTGCCGCGCTGCTCTCTCATTATCTTGCTATATAAAGCCCTGCTGGCGGTGGGAGGGCTGGGTTTCCGGACCGCGGTCTTCCTCACTGCTATGCTGCCGGGGGAGATTTCCAACCCCTGGTTTTGCCAAGTGGACACATCCCACCGGGAGCAGAAAAATAATATGATGATACTAGTAATAATACCCAAAGTTGTTCTCGATACCATGAGCATCACCCCTGGGCAGCTTTGCCCTCTGGGGCTGAGGCGCCGGCACCGGAAAGGGCTTTGTGCGGCTGAGGGCGGCTGGACCACCGCACCGGAGTATTGTCCTGCTAAGGAAATGGGTCATTTCCCGGAGAATTTCCAGCCCGGCTGTGTTTCCGATGCAGCGGTGGGGAAGGGTGCAGGCGTGCCGGTGCCTCGACAGAAACCCTCAGCCTAATCCAAAGGGGATAAATAAAAGCCAAGCGTGGGGAGGAATAAGGGATGGGGGAGAAATTGGGCTGATTAAGCAAGAAAAGAGGTGCAGAATAGTTTTTCTTGGCAGAAAAGCTCCGGAAAACACTGGAGGCTTTATCCAGCCTTCCCTCGCTGGATGACCGCAAGCCAAATTTCACAGATCGGTGTGGGATTTTAGCATACGTGATACACAGGAGGTCTGCACCCATGCTTTGTTTTGGGACTAGATCTCAAGAAATGAAACCCTGTTGCTGTCACCGTGCAGCCCCCGTGGCTCGGAGCAAACCCACTTCGGTATAAACAGGCAGATATTTGAGGGTAAAAGCAGGTTAATAGGTTAAAAACCAGCTGCTCATCCCCAAACCTGCCCATCCATAGGGCGCTAGAGAGGGGTGAGAAGCCGGCGGCTACCGGGGCTCTGCCAAAAAGTCGCAGCGCAGCCATCCCCCCAATTCAACGCCACCAGGATCTGGACTTGGACCCAGTTTCTGGGTGCTGCCAATAATCATAGAATAATAGAATGGTTTGAGTTGAAAGGGACCTTTAAAGGTCATCTAGTCCAACACCCCCAAAATAAGCAGGGACATCTTCAACTAGATCAGGTTACTCAGAGCCCCGTCCAACCTGACCTTGAATGGTTCCAGGGATGGGGCATCTACCACGTCTCTGGGCAACCTGTTGCAGCGTTTCACCACCCTCATCGTAAAAAATTTCTTCCTTATATCTAGTCTGAATCTCCCCTCTTTTAGTTTAAAACTGTTGCCCCTTGTGCTATCGCTACAGTCTGTCCCCATCTTTCTTATAAGCCCCCTTTAAGTATTGAAAGGCTGCAGTAAGGTCTCCCCGGAGCCTTCTCTTCTCCAGGCTGAACAACCCCAACTCTCTCAGCCTTTCTCCATAGCAGAGGTGTTCCAGCCCTCTGACCATTTTTGTGTCCTCCTCTGGACCCGCTCCAACAGGTCCATGTCTGTCTGGTGCTGGGGACCCCCCAGCTGGACGCAGTGCTCCGGGGGGGTCTCACTGGAGCGGAGTAGAAGGGGAGCATCCCCTTCCTCGACCTGCTGGCCACGCTGCTTTGGATGCAGCCCAGGAGACGGTTGGCCTTCTGGGCTGCGAGTGCACATTGCCGGCTCATGTCCAGCTTTTCATCTACCAGTACCCCCAAGTCCTTCTCAGCAGGGCAAATAGCCCAGCCCCATGAAAAGCTGAGGGAAGAGGGAGCGGCGCGGGGCTGCACAATGCAACGCGGCCGACGGCTTCCTGGAAACCACATCTGCAGCGGATTTGCAGCGATCATGTCAGAACTATGTCTCCAAACTCCTCCCTGCATTGTCTCAGGGGTCCCGGGTGATTAAAACACTCTGGAAGTCTGTTCCAGCTGTGAAAATCCCTTTTCTCTTCTAATGCAAAGTAAGCAGCGTGGTGCAAAGAAGGTTTTAAATATAGGGATGGTGGGAAGATGATGTAGGACCAGGGTCTGCCTGGTGGCTTTTAGGGATGCTGAGAGCCTGGGAGTTTTCTTAATGCATTAGGAGAAAAGCAAAGCAAAGCGGTCGGAGGGAATGGTTGTGCTGGGAAATCCTGCTGGCCTGGGCAGATCTGCGGTGGCATGAGCCATGTTCCCTCGTGTTCGTCTCGGTCACCCCTTCTTGCAGGACACGTGGCAGCTCAGACCCTCCTGTACAGGGTGAATTGGGCAACCGCATCCCCCAGGGCTCCCCATGGTGTTGTGAAGCTGATTTAAAACCTGAAATACAAGATTTCCTCCTGGTCCAGAGGTGTTAAACCCCATCTGGATTTTCTCCTCCCCAAACGGTCCTATTTCTAATTATTTGGCATTAGCGAGGCTGGAGGTGTGATCCCAATTAGCTCTTGTCATGGCAAACCACCCCTCCAAAATGCTCTTGGGTTTGCCAAGCTGCCTTCACCCCTATTTCTTTTAATTTATTGTAAAGATCCCTTTTGGGCTGTTTTCCGCTAGATTTCATCCTTGCACTGGGGACTGGGCTCTGCCGAGGGCGATGAGCTGGAAGCCCTCCAGGATGAGGTTAATTTTGGAGGTGATGCTACAGGCGACCCCATCGGCATGGACACGTGTCCATCGGCTGCTTAACGAAGCGTGTAATTAGCCTGCATGGTGCGGGGCATCTCGGGGAGAGCCAGGATCCATGTCCTGGCCCTGCCAGTCCATAACAGAGACATCAGCGCTGTCGGTCGTCCCTGTTAATCCCTCTGCAAGCGGGGTGCCTGCTTGAAGGGGGGATTTAAAATGGCCCAGGCAGGCGTGCGGTTGGGCATGGGGTGGGAGCGAGACCCCAGGGATGAATAGGAGATCCTGGTGCTTCCATAAAATCACGGCGAGTGGAAGGTCGTGCGAGCACGGAGCGGGGCTGGACCAGGGGGTGAAGATGCTCCAGCCCAGCAAGAAGACTGGGATTGCTCCCACCCAGGGCTGGGGGAAGCGGGTGGTGGGGTTGGATGGCAGGATTGTACCATTTCTAGAGGGATTTAACTTTTTTTCCCCCCTTCTGGATGACTTTGGAGGATGCCAACTCATTTCCATGGGGGGTTTTGGGCCGTCGCATGGGAGAAGCCAGATCCCAAGGCACCGGTGGGGAAACTGAGGCAGGGCATTGGGAGCGACCTGAGACCACGACCCGGTGGTACGTGGTGCTCCCAAAAAAAACCAAGGAGCCGGAAACATGTTATTTCTGTGAGTGGAGAATGAGCTCTTCCTTATGAGGACCAAAACCACCTCTCCAAAAATGGGTGCCCTTCCTCCCCTCGCCCATCCCTCCTCCTCCTCCTCCCACAAATCTGCTCCCACACCTAGCAGGTCCCGACAAGCACGGATCCTGCTTGTGCCGATGCTCATCTCCAGGTGACACCCTCCTTCCCGGCTCAAAGCCTCGCCATGGCCGGCAGTCCAGCTCGGGGTCGGCCCCTCTGAGCAGGAGCTGAACCCTCCTGGGGATTTTGCTCTGTCTGGCACAAAATTAGCGGTGGGTGGTGATTTTTGGGTGGGTGATTGGTGATTTTTATGATACCCTCTGAACCCCCCCAAGGAAAAGGCACCTGTCATCTCCCAAACCTCCAGGGTGGGCTTTGCCATCGTCCAGGTGAGATGATACCCCAAAACTGGGTTCCTCCCTTCATGGGGATGTGGGATGAGGCGATGGTATAGCTCCATGTCACCCCAACCCTGTGTTTTCATCCATTGGCTCTTTTTAGCTCAATTTAAGAGGAGGTGCAAGCCTTGAGGTAATGAGCACCCAGGTAATGAGCACCAAGGCATGGAGCCGCACCAATGCCCGGCGGTGGGAGTATGCCCCAACAGCCTGCTAGCCACCAGCGCGTCCACAATTAAGGGTGATTTTTATGGATGCTGCAGTGGGAGCATTTGCTGTGCCGGATGCCAGTGCCACCAGTCCAAACTTCGCATTGAAGTCGTTAATGCATGTGGGGCAGAGCCCAGCTGGCCAAGTCCTCTCTGGGCTGCATGGGGCCACCACCATGCTCCACCCCATGCTGCTGCCTGCCCTGGAAGCCTGAGCACCCCATTTAGGGGGTTAAAAGCACCGTGAGCAGGCAAGGTGGTGGCCGGTTCCTTTACCTCCTGCCAGGGAGGGTATAAAACCCCAGGAATGAAATGGCAGCAGCTTGAGCCCCACGGCAACTTATGGACCACATGAGCTGGGATGGAGGAGGCGAGGGTTGCTCAGCCCAGCAGCTCCTGCATTTATACCTCTGGGCATCCTACCATGGCCAGGCACTCCACCACGGTAGGGCATCCCACCATGGTAGGGCATCCCAACATGGCAGGGCACCCCACTGTGTCCAGGCGCCCCAGCATGGCCAGAGACCCCACTCCGGTAGGACATCCAAATATGGCCAGGACCTCACTATGGCCAGGCTACCCACCGTGGCCAGGCATCCCACCATGGCCAGACATCCCACTGCAGCTGGGCACCCCACCGTGGCCAGGTACCCCACTATTTCCAGGCACGCCACCACAGCCAGGCACCTTACCACGACCAGGCACCTCATCATGGCCAGGCATCCCACCACGGCTGGGCACCCCACTGTGGCTGGGCACTCTGCCGTAGCCAGGCACCCCACTGCAGCCAGGCACCCCACTGCCAGGCACCCCATCATGGCTGGGCACCCCGCGGCCAGTTACCCCACCACAGTAGGGCACCCCACCACAGCCAGGCACCCCACAGCCAGGCACCCCACCATAGTAGGACATCCCACCGTGGCCAGGCACACCATGGCCAGGCACCCCACTGTGGGTGGTCATCCCACCACGGCCAAGCACCCCACCGTCAGGCACCCCACCACGGCTGGGCACCCCACTGGCACATCCCCAGCCCACAGYGCCGCTGCCACCGATACTCACTGTCCCCTTCCACCTTCTCGGGCGTCCGGCTCCATATGATCTGTCGGGTCTCCAGCTTCACCTGGAAGGTCCTTCGCTCTGGCCTCTGTGACTTCTTCTGATAGAACAAGGTGAGGACGGTGCCCATCTCCAGGCAGCGGAGGATCCTGCCCATGTCCCCTGCCTCCATCCTGCCGTCCTCCAGAAAGCCATTGACGCTGTTGAGCCTGGCCACGGACATCTTCACTGCGCGGCCATCGCCTGGCGGAGCCGCAGAGCCGGGGTTGTCTCATGCAGGAGAGGACGAACCAAATAGCCGAAACCTCCCTGGGGATTTTCTCTGCTCGCCCCGGGCACGGGTTTCCTCTACGGCCGATGTCCCCTCCACCGCACCACGGCCACGGCACGGAGCCGGGCTCGGCGACGGGGAGGAAAGGGGTGGGCTGGAGGTGCCGTGACCTTCTCGCCGAGGCTGAATCCGGCCCCGGCGTTGGCATCCAGTGGCGGTGGGAGAAGATGGGCAGCGCCGGTGGCGATGGCCTTGCGGTTCAGAGCCAGTGGGGAGAAAAACCATCCGGCCACCGCAGGATGGCGGGGGCACCTTTGTGGGCGAAGAGGGCGGCGTGAGGGGGAAAACCCAGCTGAAAAAAAGCGAAGTCACCCCAAAACTGACGGTGCCTGCGTTGAGGTGGCGGATCCCCCCCCCGGCCTCCGGGCCAAGCGGGGCCGGGGTTGGGAGAGGGGTGCGGTGAGGGGGTGCTGAGGGGTGCTCAGCCAGCCCGGGAAGCAGCGGGGTCCCAGCGGGGTGGGATGCGGGGTCGGGGTGGTGGTGGGTGGGGAGGGGGAAGGGCTCCTGCTGGCCGCCCGCCACCCCTCTCCTCCGCTCCTTAATTTCGGGCTGATGAAATGGACGCCCAGAGGAAACTGCAATCACACATGGACGGAAAGAGATCAGAAAGGAATTTAAAAAAAAAAAAAAAAAAAAAAAAAAAAAGCAGGATCTTGGAGAAAGGAAAATCCGAGCAGGGGAAAAGACAGCTGAGGGTGACATCTAGAGGAACTCAAGATGAGGACTGGCTTTGTGGGGGTGCCCCAGGCCCTGCTGCTGGCTGAGGGGCACCCCGGGATGGCCATGGGGTTGCCTGGGTGGAAATGTGGTTGTTTGGCAAAAAAGGGTTAAAGATAAGGAAAGTGGCTGCTGTGGCTTTAGCTCCTGGCTGTCCCTGCTGTGACACTGATCTGGGACTGAAGCCCTATGAGTGAACGGGACTGGAGTCACTGCTGTTATGAGTTTTGTCCTGCCTCAAATATATGGGAAGAAAGGGACTGCAGTGGGGGGAAAGAAACACAGCCTGAGAGAGGGGGGAAGGCAGCGAGGGACAGGCCTTGGTGTCACAGCCCCTGTTTTGTCCCTTTGATGGGTGCTGGATGGGCAAAGACCTGCTGGTGCTATGGAGGTAGATGCTTTGTGCAGGGATTTGGGGGAGTCAGGAGTGCGAGGTGGGACCATGGGTGCAGGGGGTGGGCAGGGGCTTCCTTCCCAGCCCCACACTTTGAGGATTTGGACCAGGAGGAGATCTTGCGGTGCTGGGACTCTGAGACTCCTGGAGCATATTGGAGTCCCGGTGATGGAGACTCAGCAGAGCCAGGGCTTGCCACCAGCCCTGGTGGGAGAGAGGACACAGGATCTGCCATGAACGGGGAGCTGTGCAGACCGTTTAAGGCCTAAGATCCCTGAAAAAACGTTTTACTCATTAAATATGGGACATGTTTAGAGTTGGTCTGAGCCCTCCAAAATCCTTATTCCTTCCCAAGAGGCTGCCAAGATCCTCCTGGCTTGTAGGTTCACACCCTGCTTGTGGGACCCATTAATTTCTCTCCCCCACAGAGAAGAAGTCTTACCTTTATTTTAACTCCTGTCTTACTGGAAACACTGCCTTTCCCCTCCCTCTCTCCCAGCCATGTCTGATCTTCTCATCCCAGAGGAGCCCAGAGCCCCACAGCAAAGCAGGAGCAGCTCAGCATTCGCCACCAAGCAAGGGATGTGTCCCAGCGTTGAGGAGGATTTAGGGTCAGAAGAAATATCCCATTCACATGCGCACCCATCCGAATTGCAGCAACAAGAGCTGAGGAGCAGTGATGGCCCCTATGGTGGTGGCACGTATAGACCCACTGGAAACCACTCGGGTCCCCAGTGTCACAGCATGGGCTGTGCCGACACATCTTGATGCTCATACATACAAGTGGCTGTAAATTAAAGCAGTTTGTACCTTCACCCCTCCAAAAATACAATGGTGGGACTGGTACTTCAGAGCAAAGCACCACGTCGCCGGGTTTTGCCAGTGCTGTCTCCAGTTGCCATTGCAGGGACGGAGATTTTGGCAGCCCTGGCAGGACTTGGCCCATGCGAACCTCATGAAGTTCAATGAGGCCAAGTGCAAGGTCCTGCACCTGGGCTGGGGCAATCCCTAGTATCAGTACAGACTGGGGGATGGATGGATTGAGAGCAGCCCTGAGGAAAAGGACTTGGGGATACTGGTGGGTGAAAAATGGGACATGACCCGGCAATGTGCGTTTGCAGCCCAGAAAGCCAATCGTCTCCTGGGCTGCATCCAGAGCAGCGTGGCCACCAGGTTGAGAGAGGGGATTCTCCCCCTTTACTCCGCTCTGGTGAGACCCTACCTGGAGCACTGCGTCCAGCTCTGGGGTCCTCAGTATAAGACAGACACAGACTTATTAGAGCTGGTCCAGAGCTGGGCCACGGAAATGGTCAGAGCGCTGGAACACCTCTGTTATGGAGAAAGGCTGAGAGAGTTGGGGTTGTTCAGCCTGGAGAAGAGAAGGCTCCAAGGAGATCTTATTGCAGCCTTTCAATATAGAAAGGGAGCTTATGAGAGATGAAGAGAGACTTTTTAGTAGGGCCTGTAGTGACAGGACAAGGGGCAACAGTTTTAAACCAAAAGAGGGTAGGTTTAGATAGGAGATAAGGAAATGTTTTCCGATGAGGGTGGTGAGACACTGGAGCAGGTTGCCCAGAGAAGTTGTGGATGCTCCATCCCTGGAAGTGTTCAAGGTCAGACTGGACGGGGCTCTGAGCAACCTGATCTGGTTGAAGATGTCCCTGCCCATGGCAGGGGGGTTGGACTAGATGACCTTCAAAGGTCCCTTCCAACCCAACCATTCTGTGATTCTGTGATTCTATGACTTCAGCGGGGCTGGGTGACCGGGGAGCAGCTTTGTATCACCTGGCAGTGGCTCTGAGAAGATTGGGGCATTTAGGCATTTACCCCCCTGAGGGTTGGTCCCACACTAAGGGTCTTGGCTGATTGGGGAGCAGGGAGAGGTCTCCATCTTTGCACTGGCTGACTGCAAAACTCCCCTTTCCCAAAGAATTAGGGGACAGATGGGGTGAAAATGAAATCCTGAAGGGTTTTTTTTTCTTTCTTAATCCATGAATTAACTTCTGTTTTCATAGAATCTTAGAATCATAGAATTGTTTAGGTTGGACAAAACCTTTAAGATCATCAAGTCCAACCATTAACTTAGCACTGCCAAGTCCACCACTAAACCATGTCCCTAAGTGCCACATCTACACGTCTTTTAAATACCTCCAGGGATGGTGACTCAACCACTTCCCTGGGCAGCCTCTTCCAATGCTTGACAACCCTTTCAGTGAAGAAATTTTTCCTAATATCCAATCTAAACGTCCCCTGGCACAACTTGAGGCCGTTTCCTCTTGTCCTATTGCTTGTTACTCGGGAAAAGAGACCGACCCCCACCTCGCTACAACCTCCTTTCAGGTAGTTGTAGAGAGCGATAAGGTCTCCCCTCAGCCTCCTTTTCTCCAGACTAAACAACCCCAGTTCMCTCAGCCGCTCCTCATAAGWCTTGTGCTCTAGACCCTTSACCAGCTTCRTTGCTCTTCTCTGGACACACTCCAGCACCTCAATGTCTTTCTTCTAGTAAGGCACCCAAAACTGAACACAGTGTTCGAGGTGCGGCCTCACCAGTGCCAAGTACGAAGTGACAATCACTGCCCTACTCCTGCTGGCCACACTATTTCTGATACAAGCCAGGATGCTATTGGCCTTCTTGGCCACCTGGGCACACTGCCGGCTCATATTCAGCCGGCTGTCAACCAGCACCCCCAGGTCCTTTTCCACCAGGCAGCTTTCCAGCCACTCTTCCCCAAGCCTGTAGCGTTGCATGGGGTTGTTGTGACCCAAGTGCAGGACCCGGCACTTGGCCTTGTTGAACCTCATACAGTTGGCCTCGGACCATTGATCCAGCCTGTCCAGATCCCTCTGCAGAGCCTTCCTACCCTCAAGGAGATCAACACTTCCACTCAACTTGGTGTCGTCTGCAAACTTACTGAGGGAGCACTCAATCCCCTCATCCAGATCATTGATAAAGATATTAAACAGAACTGGCCCCAAGACTCAGCCCTGGGGAACACCACTTGTGACCAGCCACCAACTGGATTTAACTCCATTCACCACAACTCTTTGGGCCCGCCCATCCAGCCAGTTTTTTACCGGGCAAACAGTATGCCCGTCCAAGCCATGAGCAGCCAGTTTCTCCAGGAGAATGCTGTGGGAAATGGTGTCAAAGGCTTTACTAAAGTCTAGGTAGACAACATCCACAGCCTCTCCCCCATCCACTAAGTGGGTCACCTTGTCATAGAAGGAGATCAGGTTAGTCAAGCAGGACCTGCCTTTCATAAACCCATGCTGACTAGGCCTGATCACCTGGTTGTCCTGTACATGCCGAGCGAAGACATTCAAGATGATCTGCTCCATAACCTTCCCTGGCACCGAGGTCAGGCTGACAGGCCTGTAGTTCCCCAGATCCTCCTTCCGGCCCTTCTTGTAGATGGCCATCGCATTTGCTAATTTTTTCCCCCTTCTCTGGAGCATAATAAGCTTTTGTTTAAGGCATTAAGCTGCAGAGATACTGGATTCTTGTGTTTATGTTTTCCATTTCCAGGCAAATCCCATTTCGGAGCCCCCTGAACGCTGGTCTGGGAACTGAACTTCCCGACCGCAGCAAGCCGTGGTAGACTGAGGATCAGAATAGAAGATTGTTTTTACACAGGGGATTTAACAGCCTGGGTTTGGCTTCTGATGTCCATCCAAAGCACGTGGGTGGAGAAGGAATGCTCTGTTTTCAGTCTGCAATGGAGTCACTGTTTTAATTTTAGCTTCTCCGGAGCAAAGCTGTAAGCAAGCCGTTACCAAAGCAAAGCACCCTACGGAGGCTGGAAGGGGCAGAGGAACTGGAGCCTCCCTGCTCGCCCGCACATGGCCCCCACAGGTACTGGGGGGGCCCCCCAAACTGGTGATGCTGAGCACCCAAAATCCATGCACCCCTCTTAAAAACCCCAACGTGACTCATCCGTGCAGGTCAGAGGCGGCATTGGGACATTGTGGAGCTGCCAGTGCTGATGCCGGGACGGCAGAGCTGCGCTCAAAGAGGAGCCATGAATGCACCAAAGGACCTTCATTTTGCAAGAGCAAAGCTCCATCAAGAGGTGCCAATAAACCCCCACCAAAACACAGAGGAGCTTCAGCGGGTAYAATTTATGTGTATGGCAGGAAAAAATGATCCCAGAAGGAATCAAGCAAGTTTAATTTCCTCTGTGGTTTTCCATGGTTGATAGTTACTGCTGGACATAAGCATCAGCCTCTGTTTCACTCGTGGCTCACCAATGTCCCAGTGGGTCCGTGCTGCCCGCAGAGCTCCCAAGCCCCTGTCGGGAGAGCAGCCAGGTCAAAACAAACCTAGAAAGGTCTCGAAATTTCACCACTTTCTTCCTGAGTGTCCTTTCCTCTCTGCCAGGGCTTGCAAAGGAATAGCCGATGCTGCTTTTCCTTCAATAGCTGCTGTAAGATCCAGCGAATGCCACTGCTCAGTCACTAACTCGCAACTCAGTATTTGTCAAGAGCAATTTGCTTCCCCTCTCTTTGGCGGTATTGTGAAACTCCTGCAACCTTGTTGTGCTGAAAGGATTTGCAAATGTTTTTTAGCAATGAACCCCTGAGATGCAGGTCGTGCAACATGAGAGTGTTGCAACAGCAGCTGGTGTTGCAACTGCACTAGACCGGGATAAGCACAGATCCCTGGCCGAGCACACTCTCTGGCAGAGCTCCACCGAGCAATGCCGGTCAGCGGTGCAAGCTGAATGGGCAAACCGTATTTCTAATGCAAATATTTATAATTGTCAGTGTATGGATTTCTTTCTTAACCTTTCCAAGCAGGGAAAAGTCCAACACCCAAGCGCTTGGGGAGCAAAGTCCTCCCCCCTTCACAACTGAAGCTGGACCAATACAAATTTTTTCACGTGAACAAGTATTTATGGAGATGCCACCATGGTCTCATGCCGGGTTGGTCACCACAAGGGAAACAGCCATGGAAACGAGGAGCTGGTGGGGTCCTGTGAGTCCCCATGGTCACAGGCACCTTGCTCAGTAAAGGAAAATGCATTTTGCTGTGAGTCGTCATTAGCCTGCAGGATCCCCTGCCTCACAGAGCAGAGGGCTTGGGACATCGTCGGATTTATTGAGGTGTAGCTGCTCTTGCTGCTTAGAAAGGCTTATGGTTTGTGATCAGTCCTTGCTGCCTCCATGCAAGCTCAAACCATCCTGATTTCAGCAGGTGAACATGGAAGAAAAAAAAGAGGCTTTGCTCTCTGTCCCCACTTTAAATATCTTGAAAAATAATCACCCTGACTGGGAATGACAGCAACGCGGAAGCACACAGATCATCACTCTGATTTCTCCCCTTCCCCAAATACATGTATTTAGGTCTGCGTGCAGCTCATACACCAGCAGCAAGACTGCAGGCAAGAAAGAGGGCCAAAAAATAGACATCACAGCAGAAAACTAGTGCCCACTTGATAAATGACAGTGGCTTTTCCTTTAGGATCATGCAGCAGTTTCTTTTCCTGTCACTGACATTTTCCTCTCTGTTTTCCATCTAACCCAAGAGACATCTCCTTCCCTTGAGCCTGTGCTCCTGAGTCTTGCTATTATCAGCAAAAATGTGATTCTAGAGTTTGTTTGCCCTTGGGAAGCACTTCTTTCCCCTCAAGTTATAACAGCAAAAACTTTTTGGAGAAGAAGTAACTTTCTTCAGCGGTAAATAGCCGCTGAGCTCCTCTCGCAGCTGGAGGCTGAGCATGTCCGTGGGTTGCTGTACGAGCAGTGCTCGTGCTCCGAATTGCAGCAGCACGCAGAGCCCAGGACGACATCAGGAAGGGCTGAGACTGATAAGCTGATGCTCCAAATGGGTTAAAAACAGAAGTGGGACACAAAAAGAGACAAAATAAGCTCCTGGATGGTGAGCCTGGGAGGAAATACTGGCCAACTGCTTGACCATGGGCAAGGTGGTTTATTTGCATGCGTTTGCATCTACGTCAGGTCTCCACTGCATGGCAGCGTTGCAGGGCTGCAGGATGCAGGGTGCAATCTCCTTGGAGCCTGAGCTCAGTCCTCTGCTCATCTCTTCCATATAAGCCCACTTGGTTCGGGCTCTGGTTCTTAGGATGATTAGAGGTGTCTATTTAGTTTCAAGCCTAAATGTAATAATCCAATACTATCTTCTTGTGTTGCAAGGTCCTGCACTTGAGTTGGGGCAATCCCCAGTATCAATACAGGCTGGGGGGATGAAGGGATTGAGAGCAGCCCTGCAGAGAAGGACTTGGGGGTACTGGTAGATGAAAAGTTGGACATGAGCTGGCAATGTGTGCTCACGGCCCAGAAGGCCAACCGTCTCCTGGGCTGCATCCAAAGCAGCGTGGCCAGCAGGTCGAGGGAGGTGATTCTGCCCCTCTGCTCTGCTCTGGTGAGACTCCCCTGGAGCACTGCGTCCAGCTCTGGGGTCCCCAGCATAAGACAGACATGGACCTATTGGAGKGGGTCCAGAGGAGGCTACCGAAAATCATCAGAGGGCTGGAACACCTCTSCTATGGAGAAAGGCTGAGAGAGTTGGGGTTGTTCAGCCTGGAGAAGAGAAGGCTCCGGGGAGACCTTCTTGCAGCCTTTCAGCACTTAAAGGGGGCTTATAAGAAAGATGGGAACAGGCTTTTTAGTAGGGCCAGTAGTAACAGGACGAGGGGCAACAGTTTTAAACCGAAAGAGAGTAGGTTTAGACTGGAGATAAGGAAGAAATTTTTCACGATGAGGGTGGTGAGACACTGGACCAGGTTGCCCAGAGAAGTTGGGGATGCTCCATCATTGGAAGTGTTCAAGGTCAGGTTGGACGGGGCTTTGAGCAACCTGATCTGGTTGAAGATGTCCCTGCTCATGGCAGGGGGGTTGGACTAGATGACCTTTAAAGATCCCTTCCAACCCAAACCATTCTATAATTCATTGATTCTTGCTTGAATTGATCTTCCTTTTCCTGCAATATTGCCGCCTTCTTCTGACACATTTGCAGAGAGCAGCCGATTCATTTCTTGGTGTGCAAGGCTAAGAAAACTCAGCTGTTTTKGGCACTTCTAGTGAGAGGCTCTCCGTTCATCAGAGTATCTCAGCAACCATTCCCTATACCTCTTCCAGTCTGAATTTTTTTATCTAACACAGCCATGGCATCATGCACACCMTTGCACGTTAGTTTTCACCACTATCTTTTACAACGGTGTTACTTTTTCCTCGTCTCTAACGGAAACCTGTCCTACAATCCCCTCCGTGGTAAATTTTCTCCCCCCCCCTTTTTTTTTTTTTTAATCTTTATATTGCTTGAATCTAGCCAGCAAGCTGCTGCTGCTATTAAAGTGATCTCCTCCGCCTGCTGCTTGGCCCGTGTCATGCCTCCTCCTGAAGCTTTGCATCGGCTCCTGGTCTCCTTCCACGGCAAATTCAGATGCCCCATCTTCCTCCTAAGTGCCTGCACAGCTCCCACTGGCTCCCACAGCTGGGTGAGCCCCTGCCACCCGAGCAATGCATTTCCCAGAAACAGGCACCTGCACAGCCATGAGACTGGTCCAAGTGAGAGGCAGAGATTTCTCAGCAGCTGGAGCTTGGATTTAGGTCTTCTTTCTAAATCAGGGGCTTTCGTCTTGTGATTAGCTGGACTCAGAGCCACGGGCATTCTGAAGCCGTGTGGGTTTGTGCTCGGGTTRGAGCAATACAGGTCCATGCTACCGCCTAGAAAGGAGCTCCCCGTGCTGTTCTCCTCCCATGGACCTCTGTCCCATCGTTTGCACTCCTAAGACTGCATGGTGAATCTCACTGGAGACCAGATCAAGCTGAAAACTAAACCAGAAGGAGAAGGAGAAGGAGAAGGAGAAGGAGAAGGAGAAGTTGTTCTGCAGCCAGATCACATCCTGTGAGTCCATGCCATGGCTGTACAAGCGCTGGTGCTGCTGCAGGAGGGAACTGGGAACTCAGCTCAGGACTCTTTTCTTCATGATGCTTCAGCAAAAGGATGCAGGACACAACCACTGATGTTGGGACTACACATGCAAGATGCCACGGAGCTGACAAGACTGTAAAAACAGAGGTYGAAAACAAGCTGAGGAGGACACCTAAATCAGGGCCCCCAGCAAGGTTCTGCACATATCAACCACCCCAGGAACACACTTACCTTAAAGCTTCCCATCTTCCCCAGGTAACTGTTTCTCTGGATAGTTGGAAAATTTTTCCTGAGCTGTAACTTGAATCTCCTTTGCTGCAAATGAAGCTAATGCCTCCTTTACTACCACCAGTGAACATCAAGCACGCTTCATTAGATATCCATTTCTAATATTATTTCCCTTCTTCTCTTTTTTTATCAAAACCTGAAAATGTTTCAGCTTCTCTTTATAGGTGATATTTTTTAAACTTTTACTCTTTTGATTTTTCCCTTCCTTCTGGATTCTCACAATTTTTTCTACATTTTTATTAACGTGTCTCCCTGAAAGCTTGATGCAATGCTCCAGCTGAGACTCACACGTGCCTCCAGAGAGAATAATCACTCTGCTGTCCTACACAAAATGCTCCTGCAAATGGATCCCAGGCAGTGCTGGGTGTTTTAGGCAAAGCGGGAGGATCCGGGGATCCTAGGAGATAGCTGTGCCTTTGTAAACCTGCTCGTGGGAGCAGGCGGCAGAAACACCAGTGCCTCCCACTCACCCTGTCATCAGGTCTCTGCAATCTGCTGGTGCAGCGCTTAACGAAGTTTGGTGTTTTAGCTTGTCTCAGCAAGTTTACGGAAAGCCATTGAGAGACTCCAGACTAAACCAAAGCTGATGAGGCCATGATTTCAAATGTGTGCGCAGCTTAATTGGGTCCTATTGCCCGCTTGTCACTGGATCYGCAGTTCGGGTGATGTTTAAGGCCATTAGAGGGATTAGCACCATGTTTATTCTGGGCTGAATGAGACAATTTAATTTCTTTTAAATGTGCTACCCTCCCTGGGGCGTTTTCTCACACGCAGACACCCTGCCAGCACAGCGTCAAAAACCTACACTTGCTTTTTACTGTTTTTTTAATTAAATTAGACTTACAAACAAGTGTCATACAAGCATAGTGCCATGAACAAAGAACAAGTGCCGTGAATTCCTGTAGCTTTCAGATGTGTTGCTTGTAACGGGCATCGAGTGGTGAGGCAGTTGAATGGATAGTGCTTCCTCACTGTGGGCTGAAAAGAAAAAAAGCGTTTATTTTAGTGATGCAGCATCCTTGTCTCTCCTTCACCCTCTGCATGCATCTCAGGGGAGAGATGTGTAAGTACTGCATGCCCCAAGGCAGGATGCTCCTCTCCATTCCCTGGAGAAGATCCAGTTCATGCTTAAAATGGTGTCCCTGCTCCTCTGGATGCCCCCACCCCACCAAAGCTCTCCTTGTGAGGAGCACCCAAGGAGACGCCAAGGAGCATCAGAGGAGGATCCCACGTGGCCTGAGACCCTCCAGCACTGCCTTGCCCCATACTTTGCTTTTTCTAGTTACATATTTTGGTGCAGATTGGCAAAACAGGGCCCACTGCTTTTAGCTCACTTTTTCCTGAGGTTGGGTTTTGAGGGAGTGGTGGATACATGGCTTCCCTATGTTAAAAATTAGCTTTTCCTCTGCATGTGCTGAATTAATTTTAATTCAGAGCAGCCCGTTCTAGCTCATTTATGCAAGCCACTCGAATACTTGTGCCAGCACAAGGGAGGGAATGAGCAGCTGGGAGCGGAGGAGGCTTCTTTTGGCAGAAATGTCAATTTCTGCCAGTTTAAAGTGGTTACGAAACTCTGGGTGGGGCTTCATGATCGATTGACACTGATCTGAGGCCGCCAAAAGGGAGGAGATCTGCCATCTCTGCCCGCCTGGTCCCCAGCCTGTTCCCATACATGCAGGACCTTGCAACAAGAGAGGCTGCAGGGTATTTTTTTGCAGTCAGGTCTTCAGGGGAGGCTAAAAAGGGCCAGGCTCCCTGACTGCTTTGTATTTTGAAGCCTTTGCTACCGTCTGCACAAAGTGGTTTATTCCTACGGGCTGGCTCTTCCCCATATTCYGCTGCTGAATTGCTTTAAAAGGCCACTAAACACACTGTAAATAATTTACTAAATCTACCTTTCCGAGCAGGCAAATCATGGGCTTGCCCCAGGGACGTTATTTGATCAGAGCTGGGACAGGCAGAGCTCCCTAACTGTGACGGGAAGAGAGATGTCCCAAGGGACAGCTTCTGTTTTAAACGATTTCAGGTTGATGATTGGTTGCTTTTATAAAGTTCCCATCATGGGAGTGTTTAGAAGGAAATAGCGTTGTGCTGGTACAGCTACTTGGCTCAGCCTTTTTTCCCCAAATTGTTTAAAAAATAATTTTAGTCTGGATTTTTATCTCCTTTGCAGACTTGAGGTTCTGTTACAGCTTTGTTTAAAGTTATGGGTTTTACTCTCTTAGGGAAGAATGAAATTATTCAGAAAACAAACTCCTTAAGGATAATGTCCATATAAATTACGTTCTCTGTGCTCTCAATTGGATGGATACACTTTGTGGATACTCCTCATTTATACTGGTAACACGGGGCTGTCTGACTTTCAGGATGGGACACGTGCTCAGGGGGTACAGTTCAGGTCAAAGAAAGTCTTTTTAGGGGATAGGGACTGGGACCAGACCTAAGAAAACTGCCTTCTGCTCCCGGATTTGCCCCTGGTTTCTGGGAGGAATCAGGAAAACTGGGAGGAACATGAACTGTCCTGACAGCTGCCAATGAGATGTGTTACGAAAAGCGACTTGCAGAGCCACTTACCCCCTTTTCTTGCTTAATTAGAAGGTGCAAATTCCCATGCTCAGACGACGTCTCAAAATTACCCTGACTGCAGCAGCTATTTTGCTTTGCTGCTGCTGAAGCCTTAGCGGCACACCTAATGCACAACAAAGACTTCAAATTAGGAACCTAACTTGCCCGTTCTTGCAGGAAGCTGGAAACTTCTATGGTTTTCTCCACTAGCACAAGCAACCTTTGCAGCTCAGCTTCGGGACTAGTTCTCCTGCAAAACATTTTAAACAATTACAGCCGAAGTATGAGAAATAAGGACTCGCAAGGCTGATGTGTGAAATTAAAGTTTTCTTGCTGGAGGTGGTCCTATGGTGTCACCAGAAAATCCTTCCCCTCATGCCTGCAAGAGCAGACTGGAGTGGTGGTGGGCTGTGGGCAGACACTGGTAATGGGAGAGGGCAGAGATGGGCAGGGGGGCCTGGCTGGGCAGGGGACAGGGGATGGGGACAGCTGGGCCAGGCTGAGACTGGGACAGGGGATGGGGACAGCCAGACCAGGCTGGGCTGGGGACAGGGGACACCTGGGATAGCCCAGTCTGGGGAGAGGGGATGGGGACGGCTGGACCAGGCTGGGCTGGAGACAGGGGATGGCTGTATGAGGCTGCACAGGGGACAGAGGATGGGGACAGCTGGGCCAGGCTGAGACGGGGACAGGGGATGGGACAACTGGACCAGGCTGGGCTGGGGACAGGGGATGGGGACAACTGGGATAGCCCAGGTTGGGGACAGGGGATGGGGACAGCTGGACCAAGCTGAGAAGGGGATGGGAGATGGGGACAGCTGGACCAGGCTGGGCTGGGGACAGGGGACAGCTGGGTTAGCCCAGTCTGGGGAGAGGGGATGGGGACAGCTGGACCATGCTGGGCTGGGGACAGGGGACACCTGGCATAGCCCAGTCTGGGGACAGGGGATGGGGACAGCTGGACCAAGCTGAGAAGGGGATGGGAGATAGGGACAGCTGGACCAGGCTGGGATGGGGACAGGGGACAGTTGGGATAGCCAAGGTTGGGGACAGGGGATGGGGACAGAAGGACTGAGCTAGGTTCAGAGTCTCAAGACAGCCGGACTAGGCTGGGCTGAGGACAAGGGACAGCCGGGATAGGCCCAGGCTGGGGACAGGGGATGGGGACGGCTGGGATAGCCCAGGTTGGGGACAGGGGATGGGGTCCGGGGACAGCCGGGCTAGCCCGGGCGGGGGACAGGGGGCGGAGGGAGCCGGAGCCGGCCGGGCCCGGCGGACCAGGCTCAGCACAGGCCCCGGGCCCGGCTCAGGCCCCGCCGGGACGCGCAGGCCGCGGCTGCCTCCGTTGCCAAGCGACGGACGCCGCGGCTGCGGGCGCCACGTGACGGCGCGTGCTCACGTGACCGGCCAACGGTCGGCGCTGGGCGATGACGCCGCGGTGCGGGGCGGTGCGGGAGCGCTGCGGGGATGGAGGAGAGGGAGCGGCTGTGGCGGCAGATCCGCCTGCTGCAGGGTACGGCCGGGCCGGGCCGGGGAGCCGGGACCGGGCCGGGAGACCGGAGCCCGATGGAGGGGAATGGGGGGGCGGCTGCTGTGGGGGAACCCGGGAG
>JAYKAV010002959.1:112756-152709 GCA_035582835.1 Phoebastria nigripes
GGGGGGACCCGGGAGTCTGGGGGGGAGAGGAACAGAGAGGACCCCGGAGTGCCTGGGAGGGGGAGGGCTGAGGCCTGGGAAGGGCCCAAGGGGTGGGGGAGGTGGAGGAGACCCAGGAGTCCCAGGGGGACCAAGGCAGCGCTGGGGGGGTTTGGGGGTCCCCACGGTGGGGGGGGATCCCCACGCTGCTGGCCCCTGCAGGGCCTGTGACCCTCCTGGCTGGGGAAAATGGGGTGTCCCCTGCCCCGCAGCACCCAGGGCTGGTGGCACAGGGGTAGGATGGGCCCTTCGCCCTCTATCCCTTGACTCCTCAGCATGGCAGAGGAGCGTGGGGGTGGGATATATTTGCGTGCCCTTTCCTAGCTCTGATGAGCATCAGTGCTTATTCTTAGCGCTAACTCGCTCTATTTATAGACCCCAAGGTAATTTTTCCTCATTAGTAAGGCCACAAACTCTGCTTGGGCCTTGCGGGGCATCTTCCTCTATCCAGGAGCTCCTACGTGGGGGAGGTGTGATAAGAGGGAGGAAAACGTGGTCCTTGCCTCCTCCAGGAGGGATCTGTTGACGCTGCTCTTCCTGCAGCTCTGTGACCCCTCGCGTGGGAAAAACTTTTCTACGCTAACACGTGCCTAACATATAAGGCTCAAAAATCCTTTGATAATCCCTTTTATTGGAAGGGTTTTCTAAACACTGAGGCTTACCAAGCGCAGACCCTCCCTAATTGACACATATCTATTATCCAAACGACTTCGTTAGTAGACCAAAGCACCGGGGAGGTGTGGTGGCTTGGCAGAGGGATGTGCAGTGACTCAACAGTGAAGCTGGGGCTGCCTCAGAGCCTCCTCGTCACTGCTTTGAAGAGGAGCAACGAAGCTGGTGAAGGGTCTAGAGCACAAGTCCTGTGAGGAGCGGCTGGGGGAACTGGGGTTGTTTAGCCTGGAGAAAAGGAGGCTGAGGGGAGACCTCATCGCTCTCTACAACTACCTGAAAGGAGGTTGTAATGAGGTGGGTGTTGGTCTCTTATCCCAAGTAACAAGTGATAGGACGAGAGGAAATGGCCTCAAGTTGCTCCAGGGGAGGTTTAGACTGGATATTAGGACAAATTTCTTCACCGAAAGGGTCGTCAAGCATTGGACCAGGCTGCCCAGGGAAGTGGTTGAGTCACCATCCCTGGAAGTATTTAGAAGACGTGTAGATGTGGCACTTAGGGACATGGTTTAGTGGTGGACTTGGCAGTGCTAGGTTAATGGTTGGACTTGATGATCTTAAGGGTCTTTTCCAACCTAAATGATTCTATGATTCTATGCTTTGTGTTCGGGGCTGGTGGTGGCTGTGCTGGGCTACGTGCATGAGCAGACCCTCAGAGACTGCTCTGAAAAGATATCTGCAAATAAATTAGCATTTTTTAAAAATTAGGCTCCAAACCCAATAATTCAAGCATCCTTTTTTTGCACGTGAAAAAGAGCGTAAAGGGGTAAAAGGTGGCTGGCAGCACTAGTGCAGTGTGTTAAGGTGACACTAGTGCAGTGTGTTAAGGTGTGTTAAGGTGTGTTGGTGAGTCTGTGGTTCAGACCTGCATTGAGCTGTCCTGCGAAATTGCTTTTGTTACCGACTTTCATGAGGATTGAGGGAGATACATGTTTAAAGTTTTTCCTTCCAGCACCGGTTATCTGAAATGTGGCCTGTGCGGAGTGATCGTCCTCATTGCCGCACGAGGAAAACCAGCGCTGTGGTGCTGTCAAACTCCCATGGGACTGGTGATTCACAGGTGCTGTCTTCTTCTCCTTAGGTCTCATAAACGACCATAAAAACACACACGGGGATGCGCCACGGCCACTGCCATCTGCGCCGCCAAGGTGGAACAACCCTCGCCAGCCTGCCTTCAGCAGGAGGGGGGCATTTTCGGCCAGGTACCCCCAGCAGGCTCCCAGGGATTTCCAGCTGCACCAGGGTCATTCCTGGAGGAAAAAATACTCCCTCGTCAACCGCCCGCCGGGATCAGTGTGTGACATTGGAAGCGGTGGAAGTGCCAGCACATCTCGGGCTTTTGGAAGCCAAGGGGACAGCCAGGCACCCGAGCCACCAGAATTGTCCCCAGAGAGACACGTGGACTTAACCACAGATGGTAATATAGTTGTGGGGATCCAGCTGCCACAGAGGGCTGGCCCGTTCGTAGATACGAAAGGTTTTGCTGATGTGGGTTCTTACTGTGAGTTTTCTGGGCTGAAAACGGTGGTCGCTGCTCCAGGTAACAGTAAAAATGTGCAGAAATCTCCATACGCGAGCCGAAACGAAGGGAGAATACCCTCTCTCTCCGTTTCGTTTAGTTCATCTCACCGGTTCGTGAGTTCAGCATATGTGAGCGTGTCGGATAAGCCTAGAATGGTGTGCCTGGCCGGTGACGTGGCCGGGAGCTCCCCTGCCTCCTGCAGAAGCTCCAGTGAAAGCGCCGTGACGCTGAAATCAGAGCCGCAGCAGCCTTCGGTGTTGCCGGATCGTGAGCCGTCTCGGCACTTGGTACAGAGGAAGGCAGAACCGCCAGCTCTAGGGCAGTCTATTTGTGAGCAAGTCAGGGATGCTTTCAGAGAGCCGAAGCTCCTTGGAAATGGCGAGACGTGCTCTAGGCCTGCTCAGGCTGCGACTTTGGTGGTTGGGATGACTCCAGYGAAGAGCAGGTTTTCCGTAGTCCCCAAAGCTGCCAGTCTCCAAAGAGCTGCTTCAACATCTGTCTCCAGCAAAGCTCCGAAGTTCAGGAAAACTAATTACACATGGGTCGCAAACCCTGGTAAATGCTCTCGTACTGTGAAGAGATGGGTCAGCCCTAGAGCTTCTGAAAGTGCTAAGAAGGTTGCTGGTGGAGCGGACAGAGGTGCTAAACTATCGCCAAAAGCAGACTTGGGAGCAAAGCTGAAGAAATCAGGATTGCAGTCCAAACTGGGTGTTTCTCCCAGCAAGTATAAGTGGAAAGCCTCCAGCCTCCAGACCTCGCCCTCCACCTCCAAGTCAGCATTCAGGTGGCGATCCGAGGATCAAAAAAAGCCTCCAGCCCCCAACCTCCCTCGAGCTGGCACTGCCCCACTGCCTCAGAGCGCTGTGTCTGTTGGTCTCAGCGGGACGAAGTCCTCCTTTGGCGATGCCGCGCTGTCCAGTTATAAAGTGAAGAGTCGGACAAAAATCATCAAGAGAAAAGGAAACTCAGGGTAAGTTACCGCTTGTCTTCAGAGCGGTGTCGTTGCACTGGTTGTATTTCGTGTCCATTGGCTTCACGTAAGTCGTGGCTATAAGTGAAATTCCAATGAGGGTTGTTGTATACTGGAGGGTATATTTGCCTTTCTCTTTCCAAGTGTGGTGATTTTGTTCTGTCTGGAGCATCCTGCTTTCCAGGGTTGGAAGGCTTCAGGTTTTAATTTTTTTAGCAGTCTGTGTAACTCTGACTTTAATCTTTGAAACAGAGCTGGGTTTTCTTCTCATCTCCCATCCCTGTTCTCCGAAGACTTTGCCGCAGCACTTAGGAGACTCCTCCCTGACCTGAATAAGACTAATATTCAAAGAGAAGGAAATAGCTGTCTTCCTTTATTGATTTGTTTTCAAACTCCCATAACCTTGTTGCATTGGGGGCTGGAGAAAGGAGGAGAAGTGGTTTGAATCACCATATCGTGTATGGTCTGTCCCTGTAAAGCATTGTGCAGACCCTGGGATGGGATGGGAGGTGAGCTGTGCATGCCAGGAAGAAGCGCTGTCCGTGATGCTCTGCTAGTACTTTCCTCCCTTGGGTGCCATCCTTTTGTGCTATCCACCAGGAACCCAAAGCGTCCTCCCTGAAGGCTCTTGCTCTTCCTTCTTCTTGTCGAGTCAGTGACAGATCTGTGGCCGTCATAGCTACCTTGGGAGAGCACGCTGTGCCAGACCAGAAGATACTCCTGGGGTCTTGGGGAGCAAGTTCTCTGCCCTGGCCGTGTCTGATAGGGACAGAGTACAATGGGAAGGTTATAAATGAAGCTTGGTGGAAGGAAAAGGTGTGTGGGCCAAGTTATCTGCAAAAGGGGTTTGCACCGGTCTGGGTGTCAAGGCGAAACAGATAAGAGATTGGGACCAAACTTTCTCTGAAAGCCARTGTGTCATGGAAGTGCTGTGAGGGCTTCGTTACATTGTGCTCCCGGTGGGAAAGCTGTGTTTTGTGCTGCTTTTCTCGGCAGGGCTGGATGCAAGCCCAGCCTGTGCTGCAGGGAAGGGATAAGCGGGATGGGGTGAGGGTTGGTGGCAGAGCTGTGTGACCTCTACTCTACCGCTGAACTCGGAGATACCCTCAGCGTAGTGGACATGTGGTTTGGCTCCTTTGTCACTGCAGTAACTCCAAGCCTGAGCTCTTGAAAATTGAGGACTGTGGCCTAAATAACTATTCTAAGTGACGCAATGAGCTGGTAACACGGTACCGATTGAGGATCTGGTGCCTTAATTCCTGCTTCTGTTCCTCAGATCCTCCGCTCAGCACTTCACTGCAGGTTGCCATCCTTGCTTTGCCCTCCTGGTTTGCTGGGGGACATGTCTGCAGGTGAGTTGTGCTGGGAAGATCACTCTGGAGCAAGGTGCTTGGGATTGTATTGGATTTTTGGCAGTCAGGGAGATGAGACCCCCCTCATCTCGCTAAAGGACAGCAGCCTCTCCCCCGCATCTGTTGAGCAGAAAGCAGAAGGGAATGAGTTGAATTAGGCTGTCAAATACCTCATTCTCCATCTGTACTTTGCCAGAAATTCATCACACTTGCCTATTTACTTGCAATTTTCTGTTCAGTACTTCTTCTCACCCTTGGGTAGGGGAGCAGTGTGGAGCTTGGTGACCCAGCTTCTCTTCTCAGCTGTGGGCAAGGGGACCAAGTCCGTTTCGGTCACCTCTCTACCCTCTTTTAACCGTGTGGTGTTCCCTTTTGCAGTTCCCTGACAGATAAGAAGAACAGCTCCTCGCCCACCACACCTCTGAAAAGCCACTTCCATCTCAGGAAGAAAAACTCCACACGGGGGAAACCTTCTGCGACGCTGAAACGCTCCTCGCCCAAGGGCCTGGTGCAGATCACCAAGCACAGGCTCTGCAGGCTGCCGGCCACCAGGATGCAGGTCTCCACCAAGGAAGGTAGGAACAGCCGTCCCAAGGGGTGACTGATGGTGCTTTCTGACCGTGTGCCGGTGAAGCGGTTCCAAGGGAGGCTCTTGGATTTGGAAATGGGTTACCAGGTCCTCCAGGAGGTGAATCTGCTGTTGTTGGTCCTGGAGCAAACATTGGGAAGCAGAAGTTTGGCTGGAGTAAGACTTCTACCTTACCCCAGAGCTGTCTTGTGCTTTGACATCTCCAGACAAGGCCATTTTAAAGCTGATTCTTGCTTTTAATGTGGTTTTGCTGGACTTACAGGCATCAAATAGGAAGGTGCTCAAGGAAGGAAGAGGATGGCAGAGGCAGTAATACATCTATAAGACTAATCTCTCTCTTTTGCACTGGGCAAAAGCTTGTGCATGTCATGAGATACTCCTCTAGCAACTACAGATCTATCTAATGCACCTGTATCCCAGCGCRATGTCTGCGGGCGTTTAGGTTTTGTTTGTAATTTGCTTAAAATGCAATCGTTAGAGGAATACCGGGTGTGTGGTGTTTGTGAACAGGTAGTTTGCGTCTATGTCCTGCTGCCTTGGGTTGGCAATGGTCAGAGCAGAAATGAGCTGCTTGGGGCTTGGAGAGCTGCACCTATGTGTGCGTGAAACGTTTTTGTAATGTTTCTGGCTCGAAGTCTGGTTCTGCTATTCAGTGGTGACGTTATCATGGACAAGTGGCTTCACCCCCCTGAGATTCAGTTTTCTCAAATGTATATGAAGCACGTTTTGCTTATGTGCCTGCGCTGTGCTGGTTCACGTACGGCAGGGTGGCCAGTGACGCTGCGGTAGGCATCGCTTGAGTGGGGAGGGCTCTTCAGGCCACGACATAGCTGTGATCTGCCTCCAAAAGTAAAGCTGTTGAGCCTCTGTTTTCAGGAAGACAATTCTGTGGTTTCCTGCTCTGCACTTCAATTGCCGAGTTTACACGTGTGATTATAGTTATTTCGCGTTCAGACAAATAGCTCTGCGTTGAGATGTTGCTGTGTTTTGACAGATGAAAAGACAAGAATGGAGGCTTGCAGTTCAGGAAAGGGAAAAGCTTTTTGTAGGAGGAGAAAAAAAAGATCTTTCTCTTCATGTGTGTGTTTGAAGAGGGGTTTGGAGGGATGGGGGGGATGCTGGGAGGAGAATTTTGGATCTGGTGCTTTAGGAGGCGGGGAGTGACTCATGGGAGAGGCAGAGGCAGGGAGAATAAGATGTGCATTTGTGCAGTTGCATTGATGGTCCTGCATTCAAGCAGTTGCCTGACTTTGGGGCTGAGTCTTCCTCCATTTAAGGATTTCAGCAAACCCTTTTGTGTCTGGAGAGGCGTGAAGGCTGCACCTCCAGACACTCTGTGTTGGAAGTTTTCACGCAGTGCATGAAGGCAGCATGTACGGTTGGAGGTCTCGGTTGTACTTGCACTGTGGTTGCTCTTCTGTGATCTCTGAAACCAGAGGTGGTGGATACAGCACATGGCTAGATCCAGCTGTGATGGTGATGTGGGGGCAACAAGGCTTTTCTTCCTTGGGTGATAGTGATGTGTGGGATGGGGAATGCAGCCCTTCAGCCTCCCAAGAAATGTCTACTGCCTGTTCTGGGGTGAATTTAGGACTCAGACCTCACAAACTGCTTGGTGGGGACCTTTCTCCAGTGTGGCATGTCCAGTACGAGTCATTGAATAAATCATTATGCTGTAAAGCTCCTTTTTAAAGAACGTACTGTGCTTGCTGAGAGCCTGATATGAGCAGCTCTGCTGTGGCTCTGGAGATGCAGAGCAATTTGGGGTTGCAACAGCATTTTACATATGAGAAAATAGAGACGCTGCTGGTTACAGGGATATAAGCTGTTTGGGTGATCCAGGAACAGACCTGAGGTTATACCAGATCCTTGTTCTCCATGTAGCTCCGTGTTTACACCTGGATTTGTGCGGAGCAGAGGCCTTGCTGTAGTTTGCTCAGCTGTGCGCATCTTAGAGGAGGTCACAGCACTGAAGCTGCTGCCTTGGGAAGGCTCCTAGCACCCATCGAAGCTCGCTTGACTTGGCAAATATCTCTTCTTTTTAGAAGCTGTCAGTAAAAACTTGTGCCCAACCAAAGTGAAGCTTCACATAGGTTAAGAATATACAAAATGGATCAAAATCTTCTGCCCCCCTGGGAGCCTGACTGGCAGCTGCCAAAAGCCTGTGTCTTTTGGGAACGTGTTCTGAATCCTAGTTGCTTGATTGAAGGTGATGTTCCCATATTGAAAAGATTTTTGATCTTAAACTGCGTAGGGCTGAAAATATGTAGATAGAGCAGATTGTGCTCCTGGCTTTGATTAAAGTAGAAGTTGGCAAATAAAAAAGTTTAGAGAAAGTAGAAAAAATGGAAAATAGGTCTGGAAGTGACTTTGGGAGAGCATGTAGTTCATTCCCCTGTCCAAAAGTGAATCAAATTATCAAACCGTTCCTGATAGATGCTAGCCAAACCTAGCACAGACAAAACCTGGGTTTATAAGAGTTGTGAGTTGTCTGTGTTGAAGTGACTTACGTTATTTTCCAGCTTGGATCTGTGCTGTCTTAGCTCAGAGATGTGGAAACGAGTATCTGCTTTAATAAAACTTGATGACCATGCCTTGTGGCTCTTTTTCTTTGCAAACAGCAGTACCTGCTGTAAAAATGTGTCTTGATTTGGTTCTTAAAATGACTAAAAGCAAAAGGAAATGTCCTGCCTGCCTTTTCCTGTGTGTATATGTGTGTGTGCACATGTGAGACTACTCTTCCTCACTTCAAAAATGCCACAAATCCTTCTTTTCCCCATGCCTCGCTGTGCTAGTGGGAGCACGGACACTGATGCCTTAGTCAGTGAATTAAAAATGCTTCCTCATCATAATTATGAAATGGCTTCTAAATTTCTTTCTTGCTTTCTGCAGTGGAGAGGAATTATACTGCGGTAGATGAGCCATTATTTGGACTGGAAAATGGACTGGCAAGTGGCACTGGGATCCATTCTCTTGAAGCTCTGGAAGGACTGCTTAGGCTGCCTTTCTCCTCCCCAGGGAGGAGGGTACAAGGTTGTTTCTGCTGTGTTTGCTGCTGCTGCTTTGTCCAGCCTCTCTGCAGAGCTGAATTAAATACATCTTTCTACTAGGAGGACTTTGTGCAGTTGAGATCTCTTGCTGGGTATATTTTCTGATGATGTGGTGACTGTGAGAACTTGGCTGTGTGTCCTCTTCCTGGAGAGGTTCTCTAAGATGTGATGCAACGATATAAGTTCGACAATTCTTGTCACCTTTTCTCTACTGCACTTACAGGCTTTCCCCTCGCTGCTGGGACATCAAGTGCTAAATGCTGATTCGTACGGGTAGATGGTTGCTGGTAATCTAACCTCTGTTGTACCATCATCGCAGGGGATCCCAAAGGACTTGATTTGCTCCTTCCTGTGCCATTGGCAGCTCTGCGAGGCAGCTGCTGAGTGATGCACGGCTGCTTTGCTTCTCCAGTTAGCAGAAAAATTCAGCGAGAGTCTTGACGGCTTTGAAATTGCAAAATGAATTTTGGCAGGGTTGGTGCTGCTTGCTGGGCATCTGAGGACTAGCAAGGTGCCTGCCCCACACACTCCTGCTTTTTACCTTCCTCTTGGCAGCAGCAGCCTTGCCTGTAGCATGGATGTTGAGCAAATAAGTCCAGCAGACCTTGACCCTTCCTGCTCACTTTCATAATTAGCCTGTGGATTTGGTTCCTTTGATTGGAATTGAGTTTGTAGGTTTCAATTCCTTGTACCTTAAGGCTTTTCTTTTTTTTTTATGAGAGGCTTCAATCCCAGGCAGTGTATTTGCAGCTTAATGTGTTGAACTATTCTCATGTTCTGGGTTTCTATGGCTATTGAATTGTTACTGGACTGTTCCCACATGTGCTAGGACTCTTTTTTTTTTTTTTTTTTTTTTTTTTTTTTTTTCTTTTTTTTTTTTCTTTCCCCAGGGAGACATGTATGGTCTAGTACAAAGAGACTGTTAGATGCTGGATGGGGCGGGGACATTTTCAAGGCAGCATCCCAAAGTCTGATGAGAGAGCCTAGCCACTGATAGGGCTTGGAGCAGCTCAGAGATCACTCACATTTGGTGCCCCTAAATGTATAATTATGTATATAGTGGTAGKTGTCTTCTGGTTTCACAGGACTGCTACAGCGAGCTGGGAGTAAGTGAAGGCTTGTGGGTTTAATTCCTGGCTCTCAGGTTATCCAAGAGGTTTTGGGAGGGTTGTTTTTATTTCTCTCTGCTTGTGCAAAGTGAGGGTATTAATCAGGCGGTGGAGTTTTAAGTCTTGCCATTTCTCAGAAGACAAGTGCGAGGGAAGTAGGTGGGGTACAGAGGTGCTACTGGGAGCCTCTGGGAGCAGAGTGGGGTGCGAATGGAGCAGTGAGACTGATATTAAATCTCTGGCTTGATGCTGAAGCAACACCCATTGCGTTTCTTGCTGGTAGCAGACCAGTGACAGTCCTGGGCCAGCTGAGTGGCTTACCTCTGATTAGTTTGTCGTCTTGAGTCTGGACATGCGCAGCCCAGCTAACAAACCAATTAAAAAGCTGGATGGTTCATGCTGGGCTCGTGATCCCACTGGATGGATGTGGTTGTGCTGGAGCCTGGATCCGATGGGCACTTGTGCCTGCGTGGTGAGTGAGCACCCAGCATGCCTGCGTTCCCAGGGAGCTGCGAGATCCCACGTCGGACACAAACAGTGCGTGTGTCGGCGCTGAGGATGGAAGGACGGCTGGGGAGGAGCGTGCCCTACTTCGCATACTGCAGCGTGGGTGCAAAAAGCTGGGTCAGCCCCTTCCTTCCCTGCTGATGCGGGTGGCGTTGTGACGCAGCTTTGCTGTTTTCTTGTTTGCCCTGTTAAACAGGCTTTTGGGATATATGGCAGGAGCTCTGCGGTACGTACCAAAGGCATTGGTCCTACCTTTCCCAAGTGTGTAATGCAAAGGCCTGTCCATCTCCTGACTCTCCAATTCCCTTTTCGGACCCAAATGGACCTGAGACTTGGTGTCAAATTGGTGTTTTCCGATGGTCTGTATTCAGAGGCGCTTGCCTCTGGAAATCTCTGTGTTTTCATTTAAAGATCAGTGATTGTACTAGAGACACAATGGAAAGTGGCAGACTGGTAGCAGTTCTCTTGGGATTATTTGGGCTGCTCTTATGACGAGTGTTATACCTGCAGCTGTTGTCAATTAACTCCAAAATACTCATCTGATTAAGTGGAACATTTAATAACCACTCAGAAATGGAGGTATGTCCCAAATTGAAGTTGCTCTGATGGGATGGTAGAGCGGCGAAGCATTTCTAATGCAGTTAGTGGTCTGTTCATCCAGGTATTTTAATGCAGGGCTTGTGCTGGGGCAGAACACGTGCAGAGGAGGAGCTCAGGTGCTTGACCAAAGCAAAGAGGAATAGAAAATTGTTCTGTTGCTCAGCAAAGCCGAATTAATGTTGATAAAACAGCCTTTAGATGTTGGACTTCTTGACCACTTAGTACTTAATGTGCCATTAATATTAAAGAGTTCCTTTTTTTTTTTTTTCTTTCTTCCCATTTAACTTCTTAGGCTCTTTTTGGAGGGAAGGAGAACTTGGAGATAATTGCTTTGYTGGGAGTTGTGACTCCACTCAGGTAACACGCCCCTGCTTTGGGCATGGTCGCAAGCCTGATGAAGCCGCTGGCCTTCCCCTTGTTTGAACTGTCTTCACAACTTCTGCATGGGGTCTGCTTCATTTGGCACCCGCACCTGCGTATTTCAGACTTCTCTCTGAATGTCAGGCTTCGTATATACATTTGTGTATAGAAGTGGCAGATACAGGCTGTCTCGCTTGCCTCTGGTGTAGACAAGACAGTTCAGATCTGAGTCAGGGATCTGGTACAAGAAGGATAAAAGGCAGCGGTTGCTGCTCTCCTTATCCAGGGAAAAGCTGGAGGACCGACAAGGATCATCAGGCTGCTGAATACGGTCCTCAGGCCACTGGTGCCACTGTGTTGTGTAGAAATAATACAGCCTGTTTAAATACAAGCTGAAGTTAACTATGTGACTTCTATTTTTTTTTTCTCCAAACATATATCTATTTACTTTTTACAAATGACTTGCCATAATTGGAAGTGCTCTTACAGCCTGAACTTTTAATTCCCCTGTTAACTCTGTGGGAGTCGTGCTGGGGAGGTTGCTGGGCTCTGCCCTCATACTGCAATTCCTTTTCGGATGCAAGCAGCGGGGGAAGACTAGCTGGTAATTAAGATGTAGGTGGAGTTTCCATGGATGGCAATTCCCCCAACCATCTTTTTTTTGGTATCTGAACCAAAAGATTTGATTCGGAGAAGAAATACTGGGCTCCTGCTCTGTCATTTGCCAAGTAACTTTCCTGCCAATAATGGTATGTTGTAATTATGTTGTCTAAATGGCAAATGTCTATCCTGAATTGGCTTTCTGTTGCTTATTTGTTACAGCAAATGGCCAATATAATAAAATTGTGGGGCGTATGTTGGGACAACGCTGCTTCCTGCAGTGCTTTTTGGCCATGTGCTGTCCGATTTGCTTGGGCAGCCTTTATCTGCTTTCTCCAAACTGGAGATGGGGTTATTCCCGAAAGTGCAGGGGTGTGATCTTTTTATCACCAGTTTTAAGGGAAAATAACAACTTCTAAGTGAGGTTTGACTGATCCAGATGCGATGGCAGAGGGATGCGCTCGCTCCTCCTGTACTACAAGTCCTGTGCCAGCAGTGCGGATGTGGGAATCCCCCCTCTTCCCCAACAGCCTTTTACTCCCAGCTCTAGCTGGTTGCTTATTTAAAGTCTTGCAGGATGAGGCCCTTTCTCAACTCTTGTTTTTGATGAAAGACAGGTGAGTGCTTGCAGTCGTGAACCTTTAATCACCCCTGCAAAAAAATCAATGCTGTTGCCCTCCTTGGCTGCCGCAGGTCTTGTGCAACGCCACTGCGCTRGTAGGTGTTCACCCTGCTCGGGCATTCGGCATGACAGCGCTGTTGTTTCTTATTCCCCTGGCTTTTTCTCTAGGAGAAACTAGAAGTAAGTGCTTAAAATTAAGATTTTAAACATTTCTTTTAATGCCAAAGATGTGGTAGGTCTATGGACGGGGAGCTGTGCCGTGCCTGTTTGCCGCATGTCCGGCACGGGAGTGGCGGCTGTACGGTGCGCTCCGACAAACAGGAGAATTGGGGATTTCAGGGAGTCTCTCGTGCCGCCCTTCCTTCCCCGCAGCCCTGCAGAGGGCACTCGTGCCCCTCACATCTCCCCCGTCCACCTTTTTCTGGTTATTGATGGCCTAATTTCGTCTTTATGTGAAAGAAAGCAGATATCAAGTAATTTGCAGCAATAACCTGCTAATGCTGGGCCAGTATCAAAACTCCCATGTTCATTTCAAGTGGCAGATAAAACACTAATATATAATTATCCTTGCAAATTGGATTGTTTTAAATAACCAAAAGGCTATGGCCAGGAGAAAACTATCCCATTTCCCTTGAGTTACTATTGCAGTGTAATTGCTGCGTTCAATCAATTTCCTTGGCATTAGAAATTCCATCACAATCAACATTAAGCTTTATTCATTGTGATGGCTAAGAGCCGGGCCATTTCTCCTCTTTTCCTTAACTGGCAAAATTAATCAGGGAAAAGATTTTAAACATTTACCCGTGCGAAAGAGGTCAGCTCTGCCACTATATTGCTCAGCAGATAAGGGGGCTAATAAAAAGAAAATTGAATTACTAATGATCGCCAGGAACAGAGTATATAAAACCTGGCAATCGCCCGGTTCAGGAAAAAGGAGAATCAATTTTCTTCGGACAAGGTGCGCTCATTTTTTATTTTGGCGCATATTATCAGCAATTTAATTTGAAAGCGCATAAACAGGAGGAAACAGTTAGAAAATAATGAGCCTGAAGGTGTAAAATGCTGCAGGATATATGCTGTACACAATTTATTTGGCACAACAGATAATCACTTTAATTGAATTCAAAACTGCATTGTTCAGCAGCAGTGCGGGCTGCCCGCCTCGCCTGGGGGGATTATAGAATATTACAAAGATGCCGGCAAGAGGCTCCTCAGTGTCTTTTCCCCTCTGTAATGTCCCCTTCCAGGCAGGACTTCTCAGCCGTGTGCCCGGGATTGCTTAGGCACAGTCACAGCTGGCTGAAAGCAGAAGATGGAGAAAGTGAGAGGCAGATTTCTCTAGGGACCCTTGCTTGTTGTATTGCTATGTATATTTGTTTCTTAAATAATTTGGTGTTTGCCAGGTTTGATGGTTTTAGTGCAAGATCATCATGTAAGCGTGCAGCGCAGAAACCGGTCATGTCATCTGCTTCAGATGAACTTATTTTGCCGTGTCCCAGCTGAACCTCCTGAGTTAAAAGCCTCGTTACCTCCTCCTGCTTGTAATGATCTCCCGGTCTGCGTATTAAACTATTTTTTTAAGTGGTAGCTTTTGGATTATGCCTGGGAGAGGTGGGTGGCGGGAGAGACGCTTTTGCTGCTGCAGGTCAGCACGATTGCCACGCGAGGAGCTGCGCTGCGAGGGATGCCTCTCCAGCTGTGCCGCGGAGGTTCATCCTTTAATTTCTTTTGTTCTTTGGGTTTGGAGAGCGGAGTGGACTCATGCTGGGGTGGGAATAATACCGTTACTCAGCACTTTGCCTGTTCAGAGCGCTTTGCAGGCATTAACTAGTGAAACGGTGGTTTGGTAAGGCGGCACAGGAGGGGCCGCGTTACCATCTCTGCCGTACGTGTCCCTTGGCAAAGGAAGCCAAATAGATGGGGAACCGCAGCACCGACCAGTCTGTATCTCTGGCCAAAGCAAGAGTAAATTTTGAGCCTATCCTTTGTTGCATCTGCTACATGCACAGCTAAGAGACTAGGTTTTGTGTTTTCCCACTTTAAAATATTTCTTTCCTGCTTATCTTTGCCTTTCTCATGCTCTAGACTGAGATAAGACAGCGGTTTGTGTTACCAGCTTCCTGCTTGTCCTCTGTTGCCACCACCAGCACTGAAGCCGGCTTCCCTGAACGTCCTGAATAGAAGGAAATCCTGTTTGTATTTGCTTCTTTCCAGAGAGAAATTCTGTCAGGATTTGTAAGACCCTCTTCACCCTGCTGTCTGCAGAAGAGTTTCTACAACTCTTTAATTTCAGTCAGAGTGATGGTCACCTTCCAAAACATTCCCTAAACCCTAATTTCTCTTTCTGCTTGCCCAATAACGCGAGCACGAGGGTGTTGGGACGGGCAAGGGGCGCTTGCTCGGAAAAAGGCTTTGGCGGCAGAAGTGGAAGGAGCTGGTTTGCATTACTTGTGCCCAGGCGAGTGCGGAAAGTAAACGGGGCGTAAATGGTGAGGAGTAAGTTATGGCTGGCATCTGAATGCTCAGCTGCTGTTAATTTTATTGACACTGGTTGTTTGTATCCCTCTGGCAGCTTTGAAAATCTCAGCAATGGATTTTATACCCCCTTCTATTTTTTTTCTTACGAAGTGAAGGCCAATCAGTAAATATTTCTAATGGGGAGATTCCTGTTGGAGCACTGTGGTTTGTTTTTTTTTTAAGCTGTATTCCTTGCTTCATATTTTTTTTTTTTCTTTTCAGTGAATTGCACAAGGTGTTGCTGCTATTTGTGAGGTGACGTCTCAGATCACGTTACATATGAGTTAAGCTGGTGCGACGTCTCTGTTACGTCTTATTACAAGGAGTCAGAGGCGGCGATCCCTGCCCTCAAAGGAAGCCCTTGTATCATGCACGGCACTGCTCAGGACCCCTTGGAGTTCATCGTGTCTTTTCTTCTCTGCTCCATCATTAGTCTCGTCTTTCTGAGTGGATCCTTCCTAGCTTATCCGAACCCTTCACAGGTTTGCCGCTCGAGGCCAGCAAGGCTAATGTCATTACGCTGTCATACGTAGGTTTGACCTTGCCCATAAATCATTACGTTGTCAGGTCTCTCTTCTTGCTTTTGCTGGCTTGTCCTTGGGAGCCAGGGGTGGAGTGTGGCTGGCGAAGTGGCTGCTCGCTCCTTCGCAGTAATTGGGAAAAGTTCACGTACTTGGCTTTTTGCCGGCACCAGTTACGTCAGTGTTCGTAAGTAACGGTTTTGGGTTTCTGGCTTTACTTGGCATTTACAGGTGACTTGTCCCAAGCTGCCAGAGGAGCTGCAGGCAGCCAGCAGCAGGGATTCTGTTTTCAGAGCCCTCTTTTAAAAATAACAGGCTGCTTCGAGTGAGGGAAGTCAGCCTTGCTAAACGAGGAGGTGTCACCATGTAGACAGCCTTCTCCCCGGCGCTCAGCTCGAGCACTCCAGCATTTGGATTTGGTGTCAGGTAAAACAGTGACTGCAACAGGGGGAACATCCAGACTGAAATGCGTCAGAGACGTGATCTGGAGGTGATAGTGTGCCTCTAGATAAAGATGAGTGCAAGGCGCTCCTTGCGTGGGTGTGAGACCTGTGGATAGACCTCTGCCAGGGGTAAAGGTGTGGACCAAGTGATGAGGGTCTGGGGAGCAGCAGGCAATGGCATATAAAACCACTCTGCTCTTCACGTAGAGTTGCTTTAAATTATTCTCAGTTTCTGTGTCTGCTCTTTCTCCCTTTTCCTGCAGAATTCAAACTGTGTGCTCAATTTCATGTTGAAAATCACCTCTCAATACCCGTCTCCCCTGTTTCAGAGACTCTCCTATACCCGTGTGCAGTGCCAGCTACCATTTGATTACGAAATTCTGTTAGTAGCAAGCAGCTCTTTGGGGAATAGTATGTTTATAGGCTAATAGGAAAAATATTTGGCTTTGGGGATGCATGACATCCTTTCATTGGCTATGACCCTTGATATTTTCAAGTCCATGGGGGGCTTTTCTAAGAATTCAAACCTTTCAGGGATGGCATGGTGCACAACAAAAATAGAAGAAGAAAAAAAAAAAAAAAAAAAAAAAAAAAAAATAGAAAACAGATCAGTAGGTCTTGCACAGCGGTATGCACTTCTTGCTCGTCCTCCTGGGGCTTGCATTGTGCCACTTCTTGACAAGCGCGTGTAACCCGTTACTCCAAGTAGCACATCCTCAGATCAGGGTGCCACAGTGTAATTTCGGTCATCGGTGTTTTCTTGTTGAATGCTGGATGTCTCTCCTTGCTGTTATTTTTACAGTGAAGCTAGTATTCATTGCTGGAAGGGCAGAGCTGATAAAAAGAGTCTATGTTTATAGATTGTGCTGCTAAAGAATAGAGGCTGGACGCTGTTGTGCTGACTTTACGAATGTGTAGTGTGTGATTTCTGTGCTGTTTGGGATATTTTTTTTGTTCGGAGTGGTTGAAAGCCGCAAACCTAGCTTGTAATTCTGAGCTGGGTTAGTCCCTTGCTTGTCACTCGCGTGAATGGGTTTGTCTTCGTGTGGATGCTCAGRCTGCGTACTGAAGCTTTTAAAACAGTTTTCAACCTGTCTGGCTCTCCCTGCTGCTCTGAATTGTGCTGAATTTCAGTGCTGCTGCCTCTTATCCCCTTGGTTGTCTTTCCTTGGGCTCTTAAAGTAAAAATAAGGAAAATAAAAGTGGGCATTTAAGGCACTTAAAAGAAATATGAATGCCTCTGTAACCTGAAGCTTGACAGTGAGACTCTCTTTCCTTTTTTGTTTCCTCCTTTTGCTATTTTCTTTCACCTGATACACAAACTGACTGAAGGTATCCCCAGCATGGTCACAGTTGAAATTACTGATGTTTCCCATGCTGTGAACGGATGCCTGCGCGGGTGATCGGAGTATCCTCCGCAGCGCTGTCAGGACTCCCCAGATCCCGCCCCAGCAGATGCTCGACTCCCTGTAAAACCTGGGTAGGTTTCTCTGTTCTGCTTTCTGCTTCCCGTTCTTCTCCAAATCCCCATTTACGAGTTTTTTTTTTTTGTTGTTGTTTTTTTGTTTTGTTTTGTTTTGTTTTTTTTATTTTCTTTTGCAAACACTTGCCATTTGATTTTCCTAGTAACAACTCACAAACTTCGTACGGCGATTCCTCTCCGTTGCTGCTGAGCTGAGTTAGAAGCCATTCATTCGAGGACTTGCCTGTTCACTTTGTGTGCTCTACAAAGTGATATAAATGAGTAATACCCCTCAGAATATGTAACAGATGCATAAGTGCACCTGGGGTAAGTGCTTTGTGGACTTGACAACATCTCACGAGTCCTACAAAACTGTGCTGTTGCAGCAGCTTTTGTGGTTTCAAGTTTCTGCTGTAGTCTAAGGGATGGGGAAACGCATTTACTTCAGTTGTCAACGGGAATTTTGCTATTGCCCCTGGGAAATTTGAGTTTGAGGAACGTTTCATCCTTCCTTATGCCTCTGTATAATCCACACACGTGTGGTTTTYGACAGACTTCTATTTTTGGATCGCGCTCAGGGTTGTTTTGAATAGTATCAAGGAAGGGTGTAGCGTGGGTGTACCAACACGGCCGGTGAACTGTGGGTCCAGATCTGTTCTCAAAACTGATCCTACATGTTATTAGCCCTTAAGCCTGCCCTTGGGGGCTCTCTGGTGGAAAAGGGCACGAGCATACTTGCAGCCTTAGCATGGGCTATTAACTCCCGCGTCGGTCGTGATGGCGAAGCGCATGCTGTTATTGCTCACTGCACCGACAAATGTCCTGGGACATCTTGTCCTTGGGTGGGACAGAGAGTGTCTGGGAAGCATTTGCCTGTGGGTGGGACGTGTCATACAACTTCGGTTTTCCTTGAAAAACCTTCCCAAAACAGGTCTTGTGAGGCCCTTGCAGTAAAACAAACAAGCTGGTGTGTATTGGCACCCCATTTGTAGCCTGGGTAAAAATCAAAGAGCTCTCCTGAAAAACAAATCGGTAACTGCTGAGCTTATTGAAAGGTGCAATGCTGCTGTGTAACGAATGGCTTCTGGTTGTAGGAGAGAAGCAGCYACGTTTTATGGAGAAGTAAGGGAAGGTCCAGCTCAGGAACCGTGTTGAGAAGGTCCAGCGCGGTGCCAGCTGTCTTGGGGCAGCCTGCCTTTGCTGGAGGGGCTGTAGAGCTTTGTGTGCCGCAGGATGCTCTGGTGCATCTCCTGGTAGCCTGAACTCTGAGCTTTTTTGGGTGACAAGGACACGCTTGAGTCAAAGGGCCCAGATAGAACAACTTTAAATACTGCTTTTTGGAAAAAAAAGAGATGAACTCTCTTCTTTTGAAGAAGCTGTTTGAAGAAGAGACCAACCTCTCACCCAAATGGTGTTTTTTCTTGGCTGGGTCATGGTGATTGGGTTGATTGGTGAGCTTAATCTAACGATGATGACTTTGAAATGGTTTCCTTGCAAGGTGGTTGTTTGCTTGGTTATTAGGAAAGCAAGGTGCTTGGTGTGGAAGTATCCGTTATCAATGACAAAAATCAAAAGGGGATTTGATAGGGTGAAACAAGTTCATCAGAGATACCACTCTCTCTCTCTCTCTCTCTCTGTGTGTGTGTCTTTTTAAAATAAGATTTACTCTACTATCTCGACATTAACTGGGGCATTTTACAGTGCTCCCCTTCTGTGAGCTTCCGCGATCCATCATTTCCCTGCTAGCGTGCTGTAGTGGCTGTTAGATTTTACTACACCAAACACTGTAAAAGGGCATTAGAGCAGTTAAATCTGGAGTCTTGCTTTCATAAGGAAAAAGAAAATGCTGAATTAGGCAATGGAAAAGGCAACCACAGCGATACTTTAATCTTGCATAAATTATCAGAAGAGTCAGAGGCTAGCAATTTTATGTATTGTTATAGCTCTGCTAATTAATTATTCCAGAATAATCGATGTTTAGAAAAACCAAAGTTTGGTCCTTTTCTGTCTTAATGGACTACGGTATTTACTTTCAATATGGCAGCTGTATTTTTTTTTTTTTTTCCTTGATGTGGCAATGCTTTAATTTTAGCCCCCCTAGCCATGGGATTAATGCACTAGCTTTCCTAAATACGTACAGTCTCAATGATAACCAAACAGGGAAATATTACTCCACAAATTGTCAGTGGGCCTAACTCACAGAGCTGGCTTTGGAGCGAGACATTCCTGACATCCAGGGAAAGTTGAGTCTCCACCATGAATATTTGAAGGATGAGGTGCTCTAAAGAAGCAGAGGAATTATTTAAGAGGCTATAAAATGGTCTACAAATTGAGATGAACTGGTCAACATGCTGAGAAGATCTGTGCAACTTCAATGAGTAAGTCGATATTTTTTTAAAATAGATGGTGAAATTCTGGCCCCATTGAAATTGTCTGGGCTTAAACTTTTAGCCTTATGCTTCATGGTGTATATACATTTTAAACCCTAACGTTTGCTCTGGCTCATATACTGGGCCTACAGTAACGACATGTCACAGGTTTGTATCTCTGTCTATGTACATAGATAGATATAGTTATGTATAGATATATAGGCAAGTGAGCAGGGGAATTTGGTAAACTGTTATATTACCGCTGCTATGTTAACATTCTGTTAATCTGACAGGATTCACGACATTTATTCAATTTCTGAGTTGGGGATCAAACTAAAGACAAATTCCACTCATGGAAAATTGAAGTATAAACCTTTCAAAAGTGGAACAGTGGGACTTGTCATGTAAATAATTTCTTGACAGTTGGATTGTTTTCTTAATGTCATGGTTTGTAAAGGGTAAGTAGAAAATCACAAGACGCGAAGAGGTCTCTGCCAGCTCATAAAAAATGTTTTGCCCTTTTAGCATGCTTTCTTCATGTGCTTAAAATAAAGTCTTGGTGCTTTGGCATGGCATGCTTCGTTCAGGAGGGACCCCCTTGCAGAAGGGTGGTGCTGACTGTCTTGGAGCACTTCCCTGCCTCATTGTCTTATCAGAAAGAGAAGGGAGACGGCTGAGGGATGCCTGGAAAAGAAAAGTGCAGATTAGAGAGGATGATCAGGACTGTTATAGTTGAGATGTAATTAGATATTTAGTATTTAAGTCATGTCTGATGTTTGCCTAGTAATAGTTAAGTCAGGACACTTGCTTTGGGAAGGTATATTGAAAAAAGTAAGTACTTTGCTGTGCGTTGCAATGTAGGGAGCAGTTGAGCCTGCGGCTCGTCCTGGTCCTAGTTTCTAGACTTGGCAAGTTATTATCAACTTTGTGCTTAGTTTTGAATATTCTCTTTGATAGAAAGAGATTACCTTCCTCTGAATGGTGGAATTGCACAGAACTGCACATCAACGTGTTCATCTCTTTCTGGAGAGTTTGGATTGTTTGAAGTTGTTTGCAAATGACTTCAGATCCCAATAAACTCAGTGCCCTGAAACGGAGCTTAGGAAACCTATAAACACTGAAGTCTGCGTGTCCTTGGATGGTGTGCACCTGACCCAGTGCCCTGGGAGGCAACTGGTTCAGTAGTGGCTTTGCTAAAAAGGGCCTGGGGCTTCCCTAAGCTGGAAGCGTCCAAAGTGTCCTCTCATTACAAATAGAGCAAACTGGATTGGGCTGTATGAAGAGGAATACGTCCAGCAGATTCAGAGATGGTATTAACCCTCTTTGTGACACTGGCGGGGCCATACTGATATASAGTGTCTGGTTTGGGGCATCCCAGTTCAAGAAGGATGCAAAGAAACGGTCCAGTGGCAGAACATCTTGGGATGACCTTCGGCATGCGACCTAAAGTAAGTGGTTGAGGGTGCTGGRGTCATCTTGAGAGACTGTGGAGTCTCTGCCCTTGGAGGTATTTCAGATCTGGGTAGATGAAGCTGTGGCTGCCCTGATTTGGTGTTGGTGATGGGTGATGCTTGTGCTTTAAGCAGAGGGTTTAGCTGGAGACCTCCAGAGATCCCACCAACATTTCCTGTGATTCTAAGGAAGTGACTTATGTTATCTGCTACAGTGCTGAAGTTTTCACTTTAAGCACCAAAATCCCTATGCAGCTTACTACGTTTTGCAGTGTTTGTGACTGACTTGTCAAACCCAGCTGATAAAACCATCTGATTCCTGTCTAGCTGTGAAGAGGTTATTGTCAACAAGACTGGTGCAGAAGTGCCACTGTGTACTCGCTTCGCAATCACGTCTGCAAGGACTTTGGAAACTACAAAAGTGCCAGAGTAGCTGTGCCAAAGCACTTTTATTAATCTTTCTTGAAAAGCATGAAAGTAGTTGTAAGATTCTCAGCATTAGGAGTTGATTCTGGAGCACCGTCGTAAAAAAAAAAAAAAAAAAAAAGGAAATTGCTTTTGCAAGTGATGATGGTACCATGTTCTCAGAGGTAAGGTAAGGACCAAAGCAGGAGCAAATCCAAGGACTTTATTTCACTACTTGAGAGGACCTTTAATCTAGCTGGTAGGTCTAAGTTAACCCAGCACTCCCAGACCACAGCAAATGAAGGTCTCTTTTTATGGACTCAAATTATTCTTACATTCACAAAACTGAGCGTTCCACTTAGCACGATTGTCTCACAGTAGCCCTGCTGTGGCTAGGGCTTGCTTTATTTTGCGTGTGCTGCTGTTCCGTGCCATTATTCATGCAGCGCCAAGGCTGTAAATTACCCTTTACAGTCAGGAGAATGTGCCAACCAATTAATATAACTGGTGTCCTGAAGAGCTGGTGATGGAAGGAAAAGAATGATGCAGAAGAAATGCTGGTTAACGAGCAACTAGGTTGGCTTGTGAACAGGTAGGGTTTGCTGTGACACGCTTCTAAAGATTGTACTTAAGCGAAAAGATCTTATGAAGAAAATAAGGGCATCATCTGTGTGTTTCCAAGCTTTGAGCTGGTGGTCCATCAAATAGCCTTGTGAATCAGTTGGAAGCCTACCTGCATCTGGATTGCCCAGCTTGGTGCAAACTTGCCTTTACCTTCATTTATAAAAAGTTCTTACCTGAGTGGAGGATGCAGATATTCAAAATTGCATTAGGGCTGAATGCTTTTTCATGTGGCTTCGCTACCAGAAGCCGCTCTATGATGCGCTGGTAATGCAGACATAGCCCCCCCCATCCTGCAGGACAGCCTTTAAGTGAGGAGAGAAATCACCTGCTGCTGACTGCTTGGAGTCTTTCCACTTATCCTCCTGGGAAAAGCAGGGAAGGGCGATGGATTCTGTGTTATTCCCCAGAGAGGTTTGTGCACGGTTTACGTGGGAAAGGGGAAGAAGGGAAACGTGATTGAGAGCACGTTAAGTAAATGCATCCTGTGTCCTGGAAACTTATTTTTCTTGCTCCTAGATCCATGTGGGAGCACCAAAAAGCTGCCCTGCTTTTTCTGGGTTTTGCAAGACTGCATGTAACCTGTCTTCTGGTGCCGGAGCAGACTGAGAATCACCGTAGAGCCTCAGTGAGGACGTGGAAATACCCCTTAATATGTGGTTCTCTGCTCTCCCTTCCCAGCTGATGGCTTGTGGCACGTCCATCCCCATCCACGGCTTCCTGAGTATCTTCCTGTGCTGTTGTCTGTTGTTTGGAAGGAGTTTTGACCTCCAGGATGCTGTAGGTGCCTCTTTGGGATGAGGGCTGGTTCTTGCTGAGCCCTGGTACCTCATGAGCCGGTGGGGATCCTGCCCCTTGCTGCTGCTTGTGGGCGTTGCTGAGATCAGCGATTAAAAACGTGGCTCCGCACGGGCAGATTGGGCTTTGCAGTTTCTTTCTGGAGCTTGGGAAACATCTGCTTTACAGGGTTTTAATTTCTCTCCCTAGCACATCCATCCCCTCCCCAGCAAATTTTAGGGCTGGGGAGGATGCGTCCTGCAGAGGACAGGTGAGGACAGGGCAGAGCGGTATGTGAACAAACACTTGTTGAGCCGAAAGGGTTAGAAAAGCCAGGACATACAATGCCAGTAAAGCGATCTCTGCTCCTGAGCAATTCCTCCCCCCCGTACCAGGGGGATGCCCAGCCCCAGAGACTCTCCCACTGTCACCACTTTCCTTCTGGGGCCGGGCAGGGCGTGGGTGACATGCCATTGCCTGGACATCGCGTGGGGAAAGCAGCTTTATTGAAAAGCACCCTAAACTTGATATCCTTGTTTATCTCTTTGCAGTCCCTGCCTGGCCCCTCGAGATAAACAGGTGCCAGTGCGTGCAATTCCCAACAGCCGCTTCGCTGCCTGAATAACGCCGAGAGCAAGCCGTGCCTACACAGGGAATTATTCCTGCCTCCCTTCAGGGTTGGAGCATCCCTATGGCAAACGGGCCGTGACTCTGGAAAYGGACCCAGGACCTGGAGTTGGCTCGAGGAGGCTGGTCCTGGAGGTGTCCGTGGCTGCTGCCACGCTCGAGAGCTTGTGGGATATTTATCTTGGAGCGGTTAGACTTGCGCAGGCAAGCTGTCAGGCCTGTCCGAGCCAGGGGAGGCAGCGTGTTGGCTTTCTAATAAGGATAAAACCTCCTTGCTGTGCTGAAAAGATCTCATATATGGATAGAAAGGGTGCTCTGACTGACAGCTCCAAGGCTATTATAGGACAGTGAAAACTCCACTCTATTAGTGCTGCAAACCTCTGCAAAATGGGTTGTTTCTAGGGGCGTGTTAGACAGCCCAGCCATTTAGACTCATTGGTAACTTAAAAAATGCCATCCTGTGACTTCATTATTTTGCTCTATTTCCTCTTTCCATGCCCTGCRAGGATCCCTGCTGCCAATCCCCACRCCGGCTGAGCGCTTGTATGGCTCGGCTTAGCAGGGTGAAGCTGCAGCACCTCTCCTAGGTGCTCTCAGCATTGCTGGCGTTCCCCGAGATGAGCCGGCGGTGGGAAAGCAGTGCCCCGCTGTGAGGTTGTTTAGTGTCTCGACTTGAAGACATTCCCGAATGAAACCCTCTTAATTCCCACCTGAACGCTGTGGTAGCGACATAAAGCCCAGTAATAAAACGTAATGAAGAATACCAGTGTGAAATCAAGATGTTAAACCTCTGCTGGTGACAGGCAGTAAATCTGCAGCCTGGTGTTTCCCTTTGCTTTTTAATATATATTAAAGTGGGCAGCTTGTTTTATGTCTTTTTGTCTCATGGGCTCTGAAGCGGAGCAGTGCTCAGTGCTGGGTGAGCAGGACTTTTTCTGTTCCCTTCCCTCTACGCTGGACCTTGCAACTTTGGTCTCCTACTTCAATGATTTTTCCTTCTAGGGACTTCTGGCTTTCAGAAGAGTTGCTCTTCGGCTCCCGTGTGTTTTAAAGGCTTCAGTGCATGGGAGCTTTCCTTGTTGCTGGATGCGAGCTAAGCTGCAAGTTTCTTTTCAGAGCAGCGAATGGCGTTAAATCTACTTTGCTCTGTGTGACCCCTTGCTCTCGCTCTCTCTATCTCGAGGCCTGTGCTAAGCAGCAATGGTTGGGAAATGTGGACATGCAACTTGACTTCTTTTTCAGAGTAGTTCAGATTTATTATTGTTAAATTTTTTTCATTTCTTAACGTGGTCCCAGATTTTTCAGGCTTTCTGGTAGTACGTGGTAGGAAACATCGGTTCAAATAGTTTTTCTTTAATACGTGCTGTGTCTTCATGATTCCCAGACAGTTTTACCTTTAAACTGAAGGGACATTTTTCTCTTTATTATGTTTCCCTTAATAGATATTCAATATGAATCCGCTTTCTGTTGTGTGTCAGTAGCTGTGTGTGCCAAACGCGTTGCTGAAAGGCTGGTTTTGTACTAAGTGGTATGGGAGAGGATCTTGCCTTTTCCACTCCGTCCTCTAAAAAAAAAAAAAAAAAAACAAACAAAAAAAACCACCAAAACCTGGACATCACACCGGCCACTTTGTGTGTGCTGACGCTTCCTTTGTCCTGTCCTCTCTTCTCGAAGATATTAGTGCACATCCCGGGCTGCTTGGCTGCCTAATGCTTTGCTTTTTCTCTTTTAAATATTCATGTGAGCAGAGTGGCTGGGTTACTTAATGGAGCAGCATGCTCTTTCAAATCCAAAGTAGAAGTGGACTTGTTGTCAATAGCTTTTAAAAACTTTTCACTAATCTGGCTGATAGCCTGTCAGATTGACATATTTCCCCTCTTTTAAACTTTAAATGAATTCTGGTGCAAGAATGGTCGCTGTTTACAAACATGGCCTTGGATGTGCTGCACTGGGAGAAGGACAGCCTCCGTAAAGGAGAGGAAACTACCGATCCCCCACTATAGACAAGGAGATTTTCTGCTATCGAGAGGATTGCTGACATGCCTGAGGGATTTTTGGTGTAAACCTGTAAACCCTGGACAAGAAAGTAGTCAAGGTGGTAAGAAATTAATTCGGAGGAGGAGAAAGTAGAGTTGAATGGGTATTACGAATATCTGCAGCGGTATGGTTTAACGAACCCTTGATTGAAGAGGGGAACGAGCTCTGGGCTGTCGTGTGTTGTGTAAACTCCCTGGAGAAAAGTAACTCATCCTTCTCGGGAGAGGACTTTCCCTTTGTTTTCTCCCATCTTTTCTCTCTATGGGGTCTCGAGATGATGTCTGTGCTGACAGGTTGTCGTTCCGGTGATGTCTCTGTACAGTGCAAACGAGATGCAATATTGTTTGGGGCTTTTAAGTGCTCTGGTAGCACAAGCAGTCATGTCCAGCTCTCATTTCCATTCAGATTTACAGTTCTCTGCATCTCTTTCAGGAAGCTGAGGGTCTTCTGCACCTTGCTCCCTCTTTAAGGGTAAAACCCTTCATCTTTTCCCACTGTCACTGGAGAATTGACTAAAGATCAAAGGAGCCGAGTGCTGTCCCTTCTTCTGCAGCTTCAGGGCTCGCAAGAGTTCCTCTCTCCAGCTTGTTTTATTGGCTTCACTCACGAGTCACCCCTACCTTGTACAAATGAAGGATTTAACTCTACTGGATTTGTCTGGTGAGTGAGAATAGTAACACTATGGTGTAGAATAGTAAAAAAGGCTGGGCTGGACCTAGGACGCTGTCTAGTCTCTCCCCTGCTCAAGGCACAGCCACCCATCTACATTGTTCCTGCCTGGTGGGCATCTAACCCTATTCTAAAGACTTCTAGTGATGGAGGCTCCACATCCTCTCTGGGTAACCTACTCCATTTCTTCTTTGGCTGTCACCGATGCTTCTTGAGCTGAGCAGAGGTGAAGGATTACAACCGGCTTTCCTGTTTGTGCATCCCACTCTGAAATTTGCCTTTGTGCAACTGCATGACCTTGTCAGAGGATGAGCAAATGCTGAACGACATAGTGACAGAGGATTTTCACTTGCTTTGTTGTTAGTTAGCACTTCCTACGCAGCTCTCGTGGCAAGGGAAAGCTTTTGGGAATGGCTCGGCGCTGGTGTCCTGTGGTGGTGGTGCAAGGACTGAGGAAGCACCAGGTTTTAGATCCTGAGACAGCTTCCAAAAAGTCGGAGAAAGGATGGGGAGAGGTGAAGTTAAAAGGATTAATAGGTGTTTGGTGTCTTATTGTCCAGTTTACTTGTTTTAACCTGATTTGAGCCTGGCTTTCATCTACTGGTTTGCTGGGGGCCATCTCCTGTGCCTCTGGGCTACAGAATTGCTGTGGTGCCGGTACCGATTAGTGTGTATGTGACTGGTCGTGCCTGGGATGTCAAAGACCAAATTGATTTTTCAGCTCTGGGAAAGGATTTCTCTGGTCAGGTAATGTGAACAGGAAACCAGCTCTGAGCTGGAGCGATCGGACCTGCTCCGGGAAGACGTATCAGCCTCTTTCTCTGCCATTTCCCATCACAAGAGATCTCTCTGCAGGTGAGGAAATATGTCTCTCTGGCTTTTCCTTCTTCTGAGCATGCTGGGCATGTTCCTCTTGGTGACTAAATGACCAAATCCGTTTTATTCTTTAAAGTCATCAACTGCTGCTTCTCAGAAAGGATAAAGGTGAACCACTGCAAGGAGCTAATGAGCCTAGAAAAAAAGGATACTGAAGGAAGAATCATCTCTTCTTGTCAGACAGGACTGTTGCAGGGAGGACCAGAGTTTGCTCATGGCTCTGTAACTTTGGGCGAGTCATGTAATCCTGATGCTTTATTTTTTTCCCTTTTGGGAAGGTATTAATCATACCTTTCCAGTAGAATCTGGGCTCTATTCGGTATTTGCAGCTTGCTTTGAGGTGCTCTAGAATATCGCTTGGGTTATTTAAGAGTAAAATAACATGCTGAAGGAATGTCAGAAATTTTTCAGGGAATGTTTTTGTTTCTTACAGCTCTGCCAGCCAGTCTACTCCCACTGCATTCAGGTCACTGGTAGGATGAGGGCTGGAAGTCTGACTTTTCTGCTATTAAAATAGCCCGTAGATTTAGGAGATCTCGCCTGACACATGGCCTGGAGAGCATAATTTGACGTGGCAGCTGAGTGAAAAATGCTGGATGCGATTTTTATTTTCAGTGCATGGAGATGCATGAAGTTTTTTTTTTTTAAAAAGCAAAACAAAACAAAACAAACAAAAAAACCAAAACAAAAACCAAAAAAACAACCACAAAAACAAACCACAAACCAACCACGAAGGAAAACAAAGGAAAAACACCCTCCCCCTGCCACCAACCCAACAACAAAACTTTTATGTTARAATCAACTGGGGTCAAATGGGGATTCAGACGACACTAGAAGAGAGGGGGGATTTCTTTTCCCAGTTCTGTAGTTTCTGATGGCCTGAAGAGGTCTTCTCTGCCATTTGGTAATACTCTTAAATTTGAATACCAGACATCCCTGTAAGACCCAGGGAGTGTCCTTCAAATACATTTAGAGCTGATTAAAACCAAATAGCCTTCACTGCYGCTGGATGGAGTTTTACAGACAACCCTGCAAGCTGCATCAGTGGAGGCTAACGGTTCCTGGCTGGTGTTGTTGCAACTAATTTTCAAGCCACTTTCAACCTAGTTTTCAAGGACAGAAACAGGCATTTCAATTACCTGAATAATTGGAGGAGGGGAAAACACTTGTGTGGGGAAAGGGGCCTGATAGAGCAGGCTAGGAGCCAGGAGACTGTTATTAATATGCACTTCTGCTGCTGATTCCCTCTTTGACCTTGGGGTAAATGCTTTTAATGGTGTACCTCGGTTTTGCTGCCYGTGTGATGGGAAGAGCAGACCCCAGCGCTGTGAGATCTGGGCAAAAAAAATCACCTATGAAACAACTGTTGCTGGTATTCTTCGCTACAGACTTTGCTGTTTGCATCTCGGCTGGCCAAAGAGGGTTTGCTGTAGGCTTCATACTAGCTCGGAGGGTTTCTGAGGCTTTATTCCCTGATGTGAATGTGATGCCGGGTATGACTACTCTACTGCAAAAGTGAGAGGTTTGGACTTCCAGACCCAATCCAGCACAGCTGGTTGCCCATCAGCTGTGCTGTGGTCCGGGTTAGCAGGCAGATCTGGATGAAAGAGCCTCAAGTTTTGCCTCTGCCCTCCGTTCTCCAGGCTGGGTAATAGCTGATGGATGGATTGAAGGCTATGGTGATGTTCTCGGCAAGTAGAGCAGTTCCTCTTCTTAAGACCGTGATGTTATGTGGTGGTGGAGAGGGTTAAGCCGAGGACACTGGTCTTTCTGTCCCACCTGGAGGAAGGCAATGAAGCTGGTGAAGGGTCTGGAGAACAAATCTCGTGAGGAGCGGCTGAGGGAACTGGGACTGTTTAGTCTGGAGAAGAGGAGGCTGAGGGGAGACCTTATCGCTCTCTACAACTACCTGAAAGGAGGTTGGAGTGAGGTTGGTGTTGGTCTCTTCTCCCAAGCAACTAGCGACAGGACGAGAGGAAACGGCCTCAAGTTGCGCCAGGGGAGGTTTAGATTGGACATTAGGAAAAATTTCTTTACTGAAAGGGTTGTCAAGCATTGGAAGAGGCTGCCCAGGGAATTGGTTGAGTCACCATCCCTGGAGGTACTTAAAAGCCGTTTAGATGAGGCGCTTAGGGACATGGTTTAGTGGGCATGGTGGTGTTGGGTTGATGGTTGGACTCAATGATCTTAGAGGTCCTTTCCAACCTTAATGATTCTATGGTTTAGTGGGCATGGAGGTGTTGGGTTGACGGTTGGCCTCGATGATCTTAGAGGTCCTTTCCAACCTTAATGATTCTATGATTCTGTAAGGCGACAGTGGGTTTGCAGGACTGCCTGGGGAGTGCTGAGGCTGAAAGGAGATCTGAGCCAAGCTAAGCTGAGACTTATGCAACCTCAGGTTTAGTCCTCAACCCTGCAGCATCTAAGCGAAACCAGCTACTGCTGCAGGAGCCGACTTGCCCATGTCTTTGCTTTCTGAAGGCTGGAAGCACCAAGAGTGCCCCAAGTAGRGTGCTGTGAGGTCCAAAGCCAGTCCACAGGTCCTAAATAGTTTACTCCCCTCTAAGGCTGGTCTGGGGTCACACTTGTGTTCCTGGAAAGGGACTTTGTTTTGTTTTGTCAAGAGCAATCAGGCTATTGCAAGCACTTTATTCCCTGTCCACCCTGAGCGCTCCTGCCCTGGAGCTTGCAGAGTTTTGTTGATTATGCAAGTTATTAACTCACAGAAGATACAAGGGAAACTATTTGCAGAAAGCAGTGAGAAGCATTCAACTAATGTGTTTTTTTTTCCCCCTACGTTTCAGGGTGGCTGTCATATGCTGGCAGCCAGGTACCGTGGCTCAGCTCATGCACAGTAACTCATTGGCCATGGTATGTCATTGCCTTCCTCGATGGAAGGAGAGGATTGGGATGAGTAATCTTTTGTTTTAAACCCCAAATAATCAAATTGCAATCTGAAATAGCTATAACAGCATAAAACCTGTGCGCCCGTCTCATTTAAACCTGGATCAGGTCTATACGGGAGGTCCAAAGCCTTAATGTGAGGATAAACAGATTATAACTGTACCTGCGTGAAATGTAGGTGCACGCCGGCTCTGAAAGCACCAGCACTCGCAGGAATTGGGCCTGCGAGCACTCCCTGACCTGCTTCAGTCAAAATGAGCTGGCTTAGCAAAGACATGGTATTTAAACCGTCTCGGTTAATGCGGCTTATATTGACTGATACCGATTAAGGGGCACTCACGTGAAGAGGAAGGTAATTTCTGGTGCAGGAGGGATGATGCTGGTGGATAGCCGGGACTGGACTGGCAGACGTAGCTTCTTGCAGGTGGCAAAGCGAGGTCCAAAAAAGATGCTGAGCCTGGTGAGCCGAGGTTGTTCCTGTCCCTCTCCTGAAGATGCTACCGCAGGGGAGAGCTCGGGGTTGCTTTGCCSGGTGTCGGCTGCTGCCGTAGCACGTGTGTTAGCCTGGAATAAACACAAAGCTGTGGATGTGTGTCCAGGCTCTGGCTCTGTCTGCTAAAGAGCTTAATGTTCCCCGCTGGTTTTTGTACTTGGCCGATCTCAGACAATATCAACAGATGGACAGAGGTGGCGGAGACAGTATGTATCTAAAGGTTTCATGGAAATCCGCTGGGTGCGGATAAGTAGCTGGATGGGACTGATTAGTACCCTGGAAAAGCAAAGAGCCATTGCCCTTCTCCGTGAGCTGCCTGGTCCATGTACGTGCAGCATCAGGTCACCCCCGTGTCCAGCCAGCACGCCTGGCATGGGGTGTTGGGGTGAGGTATATGGGTTCGAGAGGGACCCAACGAGTGCTTGGAAGGGTCGCATCTATTGAGGTTACTAAGTGCCTGATGTTCATCAGGCTCAGGAACTCCCCTGTGCTCTTGCTCCTTCCTGGGTGCCCACTTGTGGCTGTTGTTCCTATAGGTCCCTATTCCTGTGGGATCAGAGGGGTGTTGGGGCGATAAAGCGTAAGAAAATGGGGAGAAAACCAAAGGGTTTTGGGGATGGCAAAAGGGAGTGGATGAGGGCCAAAGCAGTGGGGAACTGGAGGCAGAGAGAGAGAGTGGTGAGTGTATCTGTGGACTCTTAAATTAACTTGGAGACCAAGCTGGCCCGTGGGCTTCTCACCAATCCTGGTGGGAAGGGCTTCCTCAGAAGCATGTTGTGCTTGGGTAGGAAAGAAAGGGATGAAGCGTGCACAAGCTCCTAGGTGTGTTTCTGAATAGCGGTTTGGAGGCATGTTGGTGGGATGTCCTGCAGCCTGCTCAGGTGGTGGTGGGGTGGGACCCTGAGAAGAAGCTCTTTGGGGCTGGAGGAGGAGAATGAGCAGGGACTTGGGGGCCGGTGCTGGGGTGAGCTCAGTGAGGGCTGTATCAGTGAGGAAGAAGAGACTGAGGATATCATATGGGCAGGTTTTTAAGGCGTGAGAGGAAACTCTGAGGTGATGCGCTTCTCCAAGGGATGCAGGAGGGAGCTGTGTGATGGGGGGATCCAAGCAGAAAGGGAAAGCATAGAAGTGTGGGTTGTTTTTGTTTTTGTTTTTTTTTTTTTTTCCTCTAGCTTTCTCCGAGTTTAGAAACTTTGTTTGAGGCAGAACAGGGGAGCAGCATTCTTCCAGTCTGTAGTGGTGTTAATTGGTTTTTGTTTGAAATATTTACTGGATGGGAACATCAGTGATGATCAGCTCTCCCTCTAAGTGCGCCTGGGGAGCAGGCGTTGACAGGTGACATTCCCCAGCAGCTAAAAGTCTCCACGGTGCAATCATGGGTGTATTTTAGAAGTGCTGACTTAAAAATAAAAAGGTTTATGTATCAGCCTAAATCTTGTCCAGCTCTTCTGTTTTCTTTTGGATTTCGTGGAAATGTTTCATGTGAACTATTTAATATTTTTTGATCTTTGCAAGTTTTCTTGTTAAGGCTAGTTCATCTAAAATACAGTGTAAGGTGTTTTGATATCCGTAGAAGTCTGTTAAAAATATTTTCCAGCTTATTTGTCGGTTGTGGTGTCAGTGAGTTCCTGGTACCTCGCATGCATTTGCAGGAGAGGAGAGATGTCCTCCCTAGGTGGTGAAGATGAAAGAACAGTTTGTTTTGCTTCAGGCTCTTGGGCAACATTCATCACCATCATGTCTCCAAGCCCTTTGCAAGGGCTAAAAATCTTCTCTTAGAATTTAGGGAAATATTATTTAAATCTGTTAAGTAGGATCTGATGATAGGTGCGTTCTCTTTGTCCCAGGACGAGAAGGAGATGCATTTTCAGGGGCTGGCATGTGTTTGGTACGTGTGCTAGGCCTTGCAAACAGCTGAGCGGTACCAGAGGGCAACTGTGACCCTGGAGGTGCTGAACTGTGCTGAACTTTGGGCCCCTCACTACAAGAAGGACATTGAGGTGCTGGAGAGTGTCCAGAGGAGGGCAACGAAGCTGGTGAAGGGTCTGGAGAGCAAGTCTTATGAGGAGCGGCTGAGGGAACTGGGACTGTTCAGTCTGGAGAAGAGGAGGCTCAGGGGAGACCTTATTGCCCTCTACAACTMCCTGAMAGGAGGTTGCAGCGAGGTGGGTGTTGGTCTCTTCTGCCAAGCAACTAGCGATAGGACGAGAGGAAATGGCCTCAAGTTGTGCCAGGGGAGGTTTAGATTGGACATTAGGAAAAATTTCTTTACTGAAAGAGTGGTTAAACATTGGACCAGGCTGCCCAGGGAAGTGGTGGAGTCACCATCCCTGGAAGTATTTAAAAGACGTGTAGATGAGGCACTTAGGGACATGGTTTAGTGGGGCTTGGTGGTGTTGGGTTGATGGTTGGACTTGATGATCTTAGAGGTCTTTTCCAACCTTAATGATTCTATGATTCTATGATTCTATGAACTGTGTGCGTGGCCGAACACTGTAAAACAAATGTGATAGGCAAGCCTGCACCTGATGACGTGGAAACCTCTTAGAAGAGAGTGTTGAAGGAAACTGTGGTCCTCTCATTTATCTTTTCGATTGCAGGTGGAACTTCTATTTTGTCCTGGAGTCCAAAGACTCCTAATTTTCTGAGAACCTGGGTCTAACCCTACTAATTGCTCTAACACAGGGTTGTATTTTACGCAGGTCCTGCAGCTGCAATATTTGTGGGGCTGCTCAGAGCAGGCAAACCCCTTGTCAAGAGGCACTCAAAGCTTGGTTTTATAGGTGCTGGGCATTGCAGTCTCAACAAGATGGAGTTGACGTAGAGGAATGATGTGCTGGGGGTGATGGGGGCGAGGAGGCAATGCCGTTGCCTGGCTGACACCGGTGAGGAGCACAGCTCAGGTTGCACCCATCTCCAGCGAGTATGTGTCCCTTCTGATCGAAAGGGTGCTGAAAGCGGGGGGCCTGGCCAGGGCGGATCCTTGGAGCAGACCAGTATCAGGCTCCTTCTTGTGAGTCCCCCGGGGCTTTTCTTGCCTGTGCCATGTGGCCCTGTGCTGTTGTGCTGCCCAGGTTGTTTTCAGCTCTGGGAAGCTTGCTGCGTGCATCCAGCACGTTCCTTGGGAATGCGGTAACCCCATTCCTTGGGAATACAATTTGAGTTATGACATAATCCCTGGAGCAAGTGAGGAGCCATTAGCAGCTTCTTCCTTACCGCAGTTGGTGGAGCGGAGCTGCGCGTCTTGGGATTCTGCTCATTCCTGGGTATTTTCTCATGCTCCAAACACTAACAGGTGGCACCCTTCACCAGGGAATGGGTGGGGGTGAATTATGTTTTAAATCATTCAACACCTCGGCATGGCTTCCCCTGTTTGTCTGAATTATAGCGTTGACCTCTAGAATTCATTATGAATATGCCCTTAACGTCAGCTCAAACTTGAGACCGGAGTGCAACAGGAGAACCCCGTCCCAGAGCATGACATTACCTGTGTCCCATCAACTGTGCGAAAGGGCTTGTCTTGACTGTCTCAGGAAAGAGAGAATTGGGGTAAATGTGAACGAGAAGGAAAAGGAGCTTGAGATGATCCCAGCTAGAATTACCACTGGGTCGCAAGCATTTAAAAACATTTATGGAGAAGAAGGTTTGGGACCACGTGCGGCTCTGCAATCATGGGTAGGGTTCAACAAATTTAGGTGCCAGTCTCCAAGCTGTCCTACAACCCCCTACACGGCTGTTAGGGTGTGGGTCCCAGGGTCCATGCTTGCCTGTTCTCCTCTGTGCCCCCATGGGTGAGCATCACCTCTGTCTGTCTAGCTTTCCCTTTGAAAAATCAGGCTAAAAATTAATTACTTTAATTAGAGATGTTACTGGAGGATCTCAAAGCACTTCACAGGGAGAGCYGCTGGGTTGAAAGCAAGCGGTGTGGTGTGGCATCAAGAAGGGAGGAGAAGGGCTGCAGGGAACAACACTGGCATTTTCCTTTCTAACTTGGAATTGGGGAGCCGTTGGGTTTACGTAGTCAAAATGCTGCTTTTCTCAGCTGTCCCTGCTGCCAGCAAGCCTCTTTCCAGAGACGGGATTTTCTCTGAATTTCCCTCTCTGGAAGCAAATACACATTTAAGCCCTGAGAATCCGTGTGCTCAGTCCTTCGTCGCCCCGTTCTTGAGAGTTTTTTCATTACTTCTTCCACAGCACCAGAGAAGAGGGACAAGATTTAGCTGGTTGTTGTGAAGTTTATTGCTAAACCTCTTGGCCRGTGGGTCCCTGGTCTATGTCCAGAGAGCGGCAAGTTGCTTGGGAAAYGCTCGTGGGAAGTAAAGAGCTTAAAATGAAGGTCAAAAACAAGAGTAAAATGAGAGATCCACCCGCAGCATGCTGCCTGCCTGGGATCGCTGCCTGCGGGATGCTGCCCTGAGTGGTACCCTGGTAGTGGAGCATCACTTAGAGCCAGCATAGACAATGGGAGATAGAAAGCAGCAGCACCTCTGCTAATACTCCCTCCTTTGCTATCTCTYGGAGAGCTGCCTCTGTGGGTGAAAGGAGGGGGAATGGATTAAAAAATATGTAATTAGTGCAGATAGAGCTCTGCTGTAGGCTCCAGTGTGCATTAATTAGTTGTCCTAGCAGTTGTTGCATTGTTAGGAGAAATAAACTCATTAAAAGCTCTTTGTTTTGTGTTTGTTTGGCACCTGCTGTGATGGGATCCTGGACAATGGACCGCAATTCCTCTGCGCGCTGGCGTTGCAGGCAGAAAGCACTGGTGAAGGAAGGCAGACAGGACTGCTGAGCAGCTGCCAGCAGCCTGGGTGATCCCGTCGAAGTAATTCCACCGTAAAGTAGATCTAGAAAGCTTGCTGCCAGGGCCAGCTTGATTTTGTGTGTGTGTGTGTTCAGTTTTTAGTGTGTGTTCAGTTTTTAGTGTGTGTTCAGTTTTTAGTGTGTGTTCAGTTTTTAGTGTGTAGCAAGGCCTTTTCAAACCAGGGTGATACGTGCGGGGAGACAGAACCATCTCGAGGATGCTGTCTCCTATTCATCACCTTTCCCCTTTCCCTGCTTGCATTTCTTGGAAGGATTAGTTCGTAACCTGCGAAGCCTTACATGAAGCTTTTCTGACTTCTTTAGAGCTGGAAAATATTAGATCTGTTCTCTGATTCAATTCCAGCTCTGAAAACTCTCCTGGAAAGTTTTTCTGTTGCTCCCTGGAGCATCCCCAGCTCCTTCCATGCTGTAGCAAAGCAGTGTCATGTCGTCACCTGTCTGTACAGGCTGCCTGGATTACAACTGTTGCTGTTTAAGGAGCAATATTAATAGAGCATCTTCCTCTTAATACCTTACCTCTCCCTTATTTTCCTTCCTGTAAATGTGCTCTTGCTTGTGCTGGTCTCTGCGCCGTCCCTGCAGCTTTCCATGCTGGGGTTTGGCACTGAGCAGCGTGATGGGCCAGGGCTGCGTGTGCGGTGGCAGGAGCTTCACCCCTGTTAAATGCAGTTCATTATCTTTATTTGCTCCCAGATGCTTTCTGCTCCGGGTCACTGCTCCCTTCCCTCCCTGACATCTCCAGGGGAGCACCCTGCCCTGTGAACAAATGAAACCGTACGTCGTTCACTAACTGTTGGGGAATTGTAGGGAAACAGCCGCTCGCTTGAAAAGCTCCGAGTATTTTGCACCTATAATGGAAAACAACAAGTGCTGCTTTCTCAGGTCTTGTTTCTGGTGGGATTTCAGGGGATTTTTGTGCAGAGGGGGAGCAGAGGTGCAGCTCGATGGAAGAAGCATTGTCTCCGACTGCAGATGCTCACTGTGACTCCTTTGGATGCTGCCAGTTGTGTTGCAGCCAAGCTTTGATATCTGTAATATTCTGCACTTGTGTGATTATCTGTGTCTGAATTTGGTCCTGTGAACAAAACGTCATGTAAATAAATTATCGTGATTTACTTTTTTATTACTTATTTCCAAGTGTCAGTTTTGGCAAGCCAGGAAACTAAAGACCTTGCTTACGCACAGAATGGGCAGAGAGGAGGCAGCAAGAGGAGAGGAGGTGCAAGCTAGCACGCGTTGGAGGGTCAGCTCAGGCATCAGCTCCTCTGAAACTCTGATGTGATCTTGGACAAGACACTTGCTACCAGATGTTAAGGGTATGTTGGTATCTACAAGTGAAACTAGAGAACTTCAGAGGTCTGCTTGAGCCTATCAAAGGAGGTAGCAATAAAGATTTAAATAACTAGCTAATTAAGGCAGTAAGGCAGTGTCCTAAAATGTGTTCAGTGCGCTGAGACAAGGAGGTTGCAGGAGGCAGAAAATGAGGGCTGTCCTCCTGGAGGGATGTGTTTAAAGGCTGTACATCAGCACCTGAAACAATCCAAAACCTGCATTTCTTCCAAGAGCTGCAGGCTGGTCACGCTTTTAATCCAAAGGTTTGCTTGCTGAAAGAGGTACATGTGTTCATCCTCTGCATGGCTGGAGGGTGCGGGCAGGGAGGTTACCCGTGGTCACGCACGGACCGGGGACGGAGCCAGAATTAGAACGGGCATTCCTGCCTCTCCGTCTCTGGTAGTACAGCTCTCCTCTCCCTGGCTCCAGCTTCGCCTTTTGTTCGGGGTTGAGGTTAGGCACTTTAGACACTCAGATTACAAGTTTTGCAGCAGTTTGAATGATACAGGTAAGACCTGGATGCAATCTGCAATGGATATTTCTCTGCACGGTTCAGGCAGTTTGTAGGCAGGGTGGTTCTTGCCCTTTCAGCTTAGGTAAAGTTTGTAGTAAACCAACCAAAAATATCCTCCGCCCTGGAATAAAGAGCCTTTTCTACCTGGTAACGTGCAATCAAGTAGTGTATTAGATTTTTATCAGGAATTTTTAGTGCATAACAAATTGAATCAAACTGAGGCTTGCTTTGGCGCTGGATGACTGCAGGGGCCCTTGAAAGCAGTGTGCTCATGGGCTGTTGCTTGCTTGGGGGTTAAGTCACTGCAGGCAGACCCCTGATATTTGCTTTGCCTCTTGGTGCTAATGCTGGTCCCTTCCCAAAGCTGTGGTTGTGACCACATCTCATGGTCCTTGCAGGTCCCTTGGTCCTCCCAGGGCTTCTGCCTCTTCTTTGCTTGTTCTAGAACAAGCAGTGGGTTGGTGAAGGGCTGCAGCTGGTGGCCGGAGTGGTCCACCTGCGTGGCTGTGATCCTCCAGCAGTTTGTCAGGATATTCTTCCATCAGATTTTCCTGAATAATACTGTAGCACTAAGCAGAGATGAATGAGATAAAGCTTGGGCATTTTTTTCCTCTTCGAGGATGCTTGAGCAGCCATGGGGGAAGAGAGCTGGGAAAGGATAAGGGAGCGTGGCGGCTCAAGGTAATTATTGTGTTGTTGTTATTTATATCGCTGAAGCAGTGTCGGTGTTGCAGATACACAATGCAGAGCATCCTCATCCCAGAGTGTTTGCAGGTTTGAACTGTGAAACGACAGAGTACAGATGGATGTGGCAGGTATGGAGGGTGTTGTAACTCATTGTRGGAGAGGACAGGCCTTTCTCTTTGTTCTAGCAGTACTTACAACTCTTGCTAATTAAGACTTATTTTTTCCCCCTGTGCTATTCTATATATTATTTTTGTTCCTGTGAAGTAGTCCTACATTAATGGATGCAGTCTTCTGTGGCTTATATGCCACGAATGGTAAAGAACATGTCAAGAGCATCATGCACGGATGTTTTGAGGTGACACTTGTGGTTCTTATTCTTTCAAGGTGACGCTTGTATGTCTTCAGCACTGGCCTGGGAGAGTGGCTGGCAGWGCCACTGCTCTGCGCAGATCTGCTTGTCTCCGATCACCCAACTCTTGTGTTGAATCAGCCCGTGGAAAATGAACGAGGGACATCCTGAACTGCTCCTTTGCAGGGCTATGTTTTGGGTTTGACTCCTGGAAGGTGGTTTCTGCAGGCTGTGGAAATGTTTCAGCTGAAATCCTTAGTGAAAGCGCCCGCTCCAGCCATCGTCTTTTCCATCTCTTGTGTCCATATATAACAGCAAATGCTTCCAGCAGGAGTGATGAAAATTACCAATTGACTGCCTGTGAGAAAGCGAGGGAATGCCAGCTGTGAGCAAGCCACTTCTCCCTCCCCAGGCTCACAAGTAACCCTACCCCCTTCCCAACTTGCCTCCCAACGCCCCGGAGGACATACCTCACCCAGGTGGGTGTATCGCTTATGGGGGAGAAAGGGGAGATGGCACACAAGCAAGAAGGGAGACGGGGAACAAGAGAAACTTCAACTGAAGGTTTATTCTGGTGTGCAAGAGCTATCTTTACCCGTCTTGGCTCAAGACGGCACTTCCATTTGTAAAGTCGCTGCAGAAGCATCCAGCTTGGCATCCGACTCATGACAGGCATGTCGGCCCTGGCTTGGCCTCCTTGCCGCAGCTTCAGGAAGCTTCTCGCTCCCTTCACAGGTGCCTTTCCAATTTTAAGATTTGGTTCGAATGTGTAGAATTGATGGAATTTGTAATTGAAAGCTATAGTCAGATGCAATTACCGTAAATTAAAAAAGCATCCAGGGCTGGCACGGAGAGCTGTTGGCGTCAGGGGGCCTGGAGACTGGGGCTCTTGAGGCCAGTGGGGAATCGTGTGGTATTAAAGAGGGATTCGATGCCTGACACCTCTCTTGGTAATTTTTGCTGGGATGATCTCACCCCAGTCCTCTTGTTGATTTGCCATTTGGCTCATCTGATTCCTTGTGTCTTGACCCCCCCCCTCCCTTATCTGTCAATCTGTGTGGGCTGTGAAGGGTAATTAGTCGCAGGAGCTGATGGAGGGCATGGTGTTATTGCTACGGCCGTGCTCCCTTCTCTCTTTCCCTGGATAAAATCCCTGCTCACTATCGGGTTGGTAGCACTTGCCTTCCTGCAGGTCTCCCTCAAAAATCAAAACTAGCGGTGGGGAAAATCTCATGAGGTCATGCCACCAGGGCTGGTTTGGGTGCAGACATGTCCCCGTGGTGCTCAGAGCACCTCTTGGGCTGCTGAGCTTACATGTTTGTCTGCTCCATGCCTGGAGGGGTTTTCAGGGCACCTGCTCTAATGCTGAGGAGTTTCTCCTTGGGTTTGAACCTTTATCTGCTCTGTGGTGGATGTCTCAAGGAGTGGCCTGAGGGTCTCTGCTCCCTTTCCGGGTGGCTGCTTCTGCCTGTCTCTCAAGTAACCCCCAAAGATCAGCTCCTAAATCCTTCCTTTGAGTTAGGAAYGGTCTGTTTCCATCCTGCTGTGCCTTCTCTCACTGATAATTTTTCAAGGCTCTCGACACTTCGGGATGCCTGTGGACTGAGAGTTGGGGACAGAGTTGGGCAACATATCCAGGCATCTCAGCTCTTGGTCCCATCCTACCACRTGGATATGGTCCACCATGAGATTGGCCTCACCATCAGAAAGGATGCTCCTTYTTCCTTTTTTTCACCCTCAGCATCTCTATCAGTGACCATTCAGAGGCTGGACATGCCAGTCTGATTTGGGTATTGCCTGCTTAAAGCTGGTCCCCCTTGCTCCCTGTAGTAACAAGGGCTGCCCAGGTGCCCTCTCCCAAATGCATGTTACTGAGCCCGGCACCACCTATACCTGCAAATCTCCACTTTTTTTTTTTTTTGGAGCCTAATCCAAAACTTTGAAACAAATGGGAAGCTCTTGGTCAGCATCCACAGCTGTCTGTGTGCTAAGCCTGGCAGCTTGTGATGAGCTGCAGCTTGCAGGAGGCAAGCAAGTGGTGTGGTTTGTTTTTTTTGTTCTTTTTTTTTTTTTTTTTTTTTTTTTTTTT
>JAYKAV010002959.1:155050-178156 GCA_035582835.1 Phoebastria nigripes
TTTTTTTTTTTTTTTTTTTTTTAACTATTGAGCTGCTAGGCATGAGAGCTAGTAGCATTACTACACGGAGAAAATGACTCTATGCTCAGTAAAAACCTTTCTGAGTAAATCCTGTTTTCCAGTGCTCCTGTAATTACCTCTTGCCTCGCTGTGTCTGATTACTGCATTAGAGATAGAGCTTGCATTGCTTTTGTGCTTCGTCCGTGATATTTCCTATACAGTGCTGATTTCTGTCCCGTTAATTGATTCCTAATACTTACGTGAGTTGACCGGTCATTTTTATTTGGTCGTATTATTTCAATAAAGCTGGCACCCTGTCTTCCCATGCGTTCGGGAGCGTCACTTAAACTTGTCACCGCTAGACTGCGATTAATTGTTTGCTGCATTAATTGCTCTACCAGGCAGAGAGGAGATGGCGTGGCATCAACTCCGAACCCTGCGCTGAGGCTCCGGTCCCGTCTGTACAGGATCGGTACTTGAACACAAGAGCAGAACAGTGGAGGGAAAGGCTCTGCCGTTTAATTAAATGCATCTTTGCCAATCGGTCCCTGCCGACCTGGATTGCCTTGGATTAAGATGGCAAATACCTGTCTTCGTGCCAGAGATATTTAGTGACTCTGACCAAGTTAACGGGCTAGCAGAGGGCTGGCAATTGTTCCTGCTTGTCTAACACCGCCTGCAATAGCCCAACAAATACAGTTGTGCGTGGTGTAATTCCCACAGGCAAATCAGTGGCATACACGGCAGTGTAGATAAACCTGAGTGCCTGGACATTTTGCTTTCTGGGTCTGTAATTACACAGCGGGTAACAATGCTGCTGGAAACAGCCCGGGTCTTTGTTATTCCTGCGAATCTTTTGCCGAAAGGTGGCTGCAGGAGTGATGAGATGCACGTAAAGGACAACAAGAGGAGGGGAGGATATGCAGCCCCCTCTTTACAAGGACAAAAATGTGGGATTTAAAAAACCAAAACAAACCATCTTAGTATAATTTTAGTAAGTGTGAGCATTCAATTTTTATAGCATAGAATTCCTTCAACTACAAAAAAAAAAGCAACCCCCAAAACTCCTCCAAACCCTCACTTTTCCATGAAGCATCCTCTAGCTGGGATTTTTTTTTTTCTCCTTTCTTTCTCTTTTATACTTGCCCATGAGGATTTTGTTCTGGAGAGGAGCATGGCGAGGCACAACCACTGTGCTGTAACTCTACTCAAGCCCGACACTGCTGCATCTGCCTCCTCCCCGACGCATCCTTCCCGACTTTTTCTGCTGTTTCAGTTTTTCTCCAGCTAGTAATCGTTTTAGCAGATGGTGGGATAAAGTGATGCTGACCAGGAAATTACCTGTAAGCTGAGAGCGACGGTGCCTTTATCCATCACAAAGCACCGAAAGTCAGTTTTCGGCACTGTTTGGCTTGTGCAAGGAAGGCATGGAGTTATGGAAAGGGGTGGGAAAAGCTCTCCAGGCTCTTTCCTGGGACTCTGTTTAACAGCACAAGGGTTTCTTTGGTGGGAAAAAGGCTGTATTGGTGTTTTAAGACTGCTGTGTTAGTGGTTTAAAATGTTTTTGGTGATATGCTGCAAAGCAGTGCACGTTTCCACAGGGCAAAACTGGGTGCTCCTGTGGCTTCAGGAGCCGGATATTTGGTGTGGGAGCGTGGGATCTCCGGGAGATTCCCGGAGGAGCGGGGCAGACCCTTTGGGATGTGTTGTCCTGCCAGCGCAGGACTCTGCAGGGTGCGTTCCTCCCATGATTTTAGCACCCAAAAGGGAGGGAGGTGAAAGATGGAGTATTGCATGCGATTAATCTCTTCCTTCCTCCTGCCCTGTGCCCCTTCTTAAAGGATATCAGCCGGGCAAACGCTGCTCTGGGGAGATGAGGCTCCGCTCCCATCTCCCGGATGCCTGCCCCGGGCTCGGCAGAGCACGGCACAGCCGGCTGTGGCATCGGTAACGCGGCGCGGGCGGTGTAGCTGGTAAGACACTCGCCGGCTCACTACATTGCGAAGTAATGAAGTGGAAATGAACTCCCTGCCTGGCGAGGAGAGGGGGGGATTAGCTCCTGACAGCGGCACTCGGCTGCGGAGATTGATGGGATGTGCTGACGTCGGGTACCAAACACGACCATCTCACTTTGGTGAGCAATTAATCTAAAGGTTCGGTGATCTGTCATCCTCTCCTGCTCCCTAAGAGCCGGGAAATTTGTTAGGAGAGTTTGAAAAGTGCTTCCACGTTGCGGTTTTTGGCTGGCCGCTCCCTCCCCTCTCTCCTTCAACCCACAGAGAAAGAGTCGAGGCGAGATGCAAAGGCATCTTCTAGCTCTGCTCTGCTGGGGCAGGAGTTTGGGGGCAGGTTCAGGGCGCAGAGCTTTTTTGTGGGACCCCACGTCTCTGAGCACGTGCCTGGGCACGTTAATTCAGTGACRCACGAGTCTAAATGTGCCCAAGCGCTTGGACGAATCTGCATGTATAGGAACGGCTTGATATTTTAAAAAAATTGTTTTACTATTGGTTTTTTTTTGTTTGGTTTTGTTGTTGTTGTTGTTTGGTTTTTTTTTTTTTTTTAAGTGTGGGGCCAGAGTGGAGAATGAGTAAGGAGATACATCGTCTCCAACTTTTTACTGTTCCTCTTGTTCCTTTCGAGGTAGCTGTGGGGGGTAATACAGTCGTTCTCTGTCTTTCCCAAAACATTTCACAGACCCCTGAAGATCTGCAGATAACAGATCTTGATGAAATGATGGGATGAAACATTACTGTGCAAGATACCCCCCTAAACCCAAACCCAACCAGCTCCTCGTCTGTGGAGACCTGTTTCTTGCAACTACACGCACAGTTTGACATCTCTTTTTCGCTCTGCACTTGCTGCAGCCCTTTGCAAGGCATTTTTCCAGCCATTGATTTAAAAATATGCATTTAATCTGAAGGCAGGAAGGTTGGTGACTGCAAAAGTGATAGCTCAACTGTGCTCCCAGTACCAGGCCGGTCTGCAGGGTGAATAGCTAATGCATTAATCCGCTGTGCTGGTGAGACTGTGGGGGATGATTTAAAAGCAACCAGCCCGCTGCTCCACTTAGGACAGTCGAAGAAATGTCAAAGCAGCTTTGGAAGGAAGAAAAAGGTTAGTTTGGGGTTTTTTTTTTTAGTTTTATCCTTGCTTCTGCTGTTGATCCCTTTGTCTGGTTTAGGAAGAGTCTGTTCATCTTCCCCTGTCTCATAAGTGGGGGAAAAACACTACTGGGAGGTTGAGAAATGATGTTAAAAAATTCCTCCGAGGTATCCTAAGGGAAGGACAAAGTATTCTCTGTTGCGCTCATCCCTGAAAGATACAGCAAGAGAAGGTGCCTTGGGACGGTAAAAGCTTTGAAAATAATGTGCAGGTGAGGAAAGATTGCTGAAAACATAAGAAATAATTAAGGAGTGGAAAAAAGGAAGAAAAAAGTTGGCCCTTAAGTTCAAACATCACTTTTAAACTGGCAGCGCAGGGTCGGTGCGCAGGCGCTACCCAAGCACACGTGGCTTTTCGAGACTGGGGGCTTATTGACCATGAGCGGATTTAATGGCACATAATATGTTGATGGCTATTAGGTACCGCTGAGGCATTGCCTTGCCCGTTTCGTAGTTACCACGGGCAAGCAGGCAGCTGCCGGCACCAAGACGGGTGCTCCAGGTAATCGCTGGCTGGGTCTGTGTGGGTTTTGCTGCCGTGCAGAAATGCTGCCCGTGACTTTCTCTTTGTGTGCTGAGATGGATCCTGTGATTTTTGTGCTGCGATGCTGGAGGAGCCTTTCTCAATTTTTTTGGGTAGTGCTTGTGCAAAATTAATTTGGTTTTGGGAGGGGACTGTGGGGAGAGGTGTTGGAGGATTATTGATGTGGGATTAATTTGATACATGGTTTTCAGTCTCAAGTTAAATTGGCGCTGCCTTTTAATCTGCATCTCAGCTTGGCAGGGGCTAAAGCACCTTTAAACCTCAGCTAGAGGTTTTTCTGCGTGGGTTTGCAGCAGAATTAAACCCAAATGCTGAGCAAGGATCCAGATTAACCATGTTTTAAGGGCAAAGCTTGAGCTGCGGAGGGCAGAGCGGTGCCTAGAGCCTGGGACCTGGGCTGTGGCAGGGGCTAAAGCACCTTTAAACCTCAGCTAGAGGTTTTTCTGCGTGGATTTGCAGCATAATTAAACCCAAATGCTGAGTAAGGATACAGATTAACCATGTTTTATGCGCGAATCTTGGGCAGTGGAGGGCAGAGCAGTCCCTGGAGCCTGGGACCTGGGCTGGGGCTGGTACTGGTATTAATAAAAGGGCAGCACAGTCGTTAGTCCAGGCTTCCTGCACACAGTTGCTACAAATCCGGAGGCACAACTGGCATGCCATGTTAATGTCCTAGTGTTTAAGCCCCCCCTCACCAGCAGGCGAGGATGCCTCGCAATATTAATAGCCGTACAGTTTGTGAATTTACACGGCTGTACCGAAACCCGACGCCGGCCGCTTTCCCACATGTCACCCTGCAGATGGACAGAATTACTTCGGAGAGTTGCTGCGAGCTTGAAAACACAATGCTGCTGTTTCCAGTGCCGGCAGCCCCAGTGGGGAGCGAAAACTGCAGCCCTTTTGTTTACATCCCGCTTTAATCCTCTCTCCTCTGCTTTGGACTGATGCGTGGAGAGGGGAATGGATGTTAAATTGAAGTGAGGGGAATCCTGGAGATGAGGGCTTCAGTGATGTCTTCTGCTAGTTTTCCACCATGGCTTGCAGCAAGTTGTCCTGGCCACTCACTGCCTCAGTTTCCCCATCTGATCAGTGGGGCTATCGCCTTAATGCTGCTGAAGATAAAGCCAGTAATGTGCTGTAAGGTGCTCAGATGCTCTGGTTTTGAAGGCAAAGGAGCGTGCCGGGGTGGAAAAGCAGCTGCATGTGTTGCAAAGCTGCGTGGTACTTTAAGGCTGAGCCCTCCCTGCAGCCAGGAGGTTTCTTCCAGCCCTCGCAGCTCTGATTTCTCCTGCCTGCGATGGAAGCAGCGCTCTCCCCTTTGCAGACCCTCTTTTCCCAAGTAGTTGCCCCACTCTCCATCCCTTGCTCTGGGAAGACTTCTGTTCCCAGAGGTGAGGGAGCAGCAAGCCCGTTTTCCTAATCACCCCACTTAATTGCCCCCAGGAAGCCCTACACTGCATGAATAGAGGAATTTCTCCTTTCTTTGAGGAAAAGCTGCTTTCTGCAGGGGGCTGGCGCCCTGAGGAACAAGTCTATATTGGAGATGGGTGCAACTATCAGGTGGCCAAAATGCTCCTTCAAGGTTAGCAGATGGGTGGATTGACACTTCCACGTGGCCCCTTTGCTGGGTGTTCCTTTCCTGAGTGGGTTCCTGCCACACAACTATCCCATGCCGTTGTCCCTGAGCTGTTCTGGTTGCTTCAGACCTCCTCAAGCTGCAAAGTCCATGAGGTCCTCCAGCGCTCAGCACTGGGGCTCTGCGGGCTCTGCTGTGGTGTTTCTGAAATGCCACCATAGTCACATACCTCGGTGGTCATTTGGTCCTGACGTTTAAAAGGAGATCTCAGCCCACACTGTGGGTAATTGTCATTTATTGATCTCCAGGCAAAGACACCCCTGCACTCAAAGCCAGGGGTTTCTTTGACTCGAGAGGTTCTCCCCAGACATTATCACTGCAAATTCATGCTCATTCTCCCCCCCTTTTTTTTTTTTGCTCAGCTGGCTCTGCAAATCGCCATGTAAATGCTCTGAGAACAAGAACTCAGACCTACCTCACTTTTTATGCCTTTGCTGCTGTACAGTTAATGCTAAACTGGGCTTTGCTGCTTTAAATATTGTGTGATTGCAACCCCTCCCATAATAATTAGACACCATCAAGGAATCGTGTGTGTTTTAAGGTGATTTCAGAGAACATATCATTTCGAAAATGCTGTTGCAAAAGCAACTGAGTTTGAGGAAACCTGTTTCTGCTGCCTCAGCCAGAGTGAAGGGTTTTGCTCCGGGAGGATTGCTCGTCGGCTTGGGGGAGTGCTGCAAACAGTCCTTACCCGCACGGCACTGACGGGAAGGAAGTGAGAGCCATTTTGCAGCTGGGCAAAAGCTTATCGCTTGCCCACGATGACAGTAATAGCAGCTGTCAACCTGCTCGTGGCTGCTCTTGAAAGCCGTGATGATAACTTCACGTGCGTTTCCCTTCGATGGGAGCAGGATGAAAGGGATAAGCCCGCGTGGAGGATTGCTTTAGGAAAGCTGGCCGGTGAGGGCTTGTTTGCAGAGTCCTCCTTAGGAACCTCATTTCACATATTTTCCCTATAAACTTGTCAAACGGAGGGCCGAGCTCTGCTRTTTTTTGCTACTTACTTTGTATTGCCTTGCGCTCTGCTCCTCTTTATAGAAATAAATACGCCGGAGGTATATTTTGTCAGTGGTAAGTATTGCCATTGCTTTGCATCAAACGTGGTGCAAATTACTGAACCCTGTATTAATAATTTCTTCCCAGGTTGTTATAAATTTCCATGTAGCTAAATATTGATATTCCACTCCAGCTTTATTGATAGGCATCCTCCTGGGCTGCCATATTGTTCCAGGTTTTATGAATATGAAAAATCAAAGGCGGTTTATTATTTTAAATAGCTTTGAGCTGGGTTGTATTGTTTTACATCTGAAACCACTTGCATTAATCAAGGGGGAGGTTTGGGGTTTATTACTCTGTCAACCAAGAGCTTTTGCTATGTGACATTATGATACTGAAGGAAGGCGGCAAGCTCGCGCAGTTGAGATAATGGATGGCGTTATCCGTGGGGGGATGCAGAACGATGCTGGGAAGCGGCATCGCAAGTTAACAAAGAAGTTCTCTAGCTCTGAACAGGGCACAGGATATCTTTGCCCACCTGAGAGCAGCTTTGGCAACTTGTCGGGAGCCTGCAGGCGCYGCGTACCGTTTCATGTCATCCTTGTCTCGAACCTGGAGGAGCTGCTGGAGGGGCTGGCAGATCCCCGGGTGCAAACGAAGCTCCGCGTGGAAGGTGCTGGTCCCCAGGTACCTCTTCCCATGTGCCTCGGGGCTTCTTGCTGAAGCGGCTGGTGATCCTGCGGGCACCCAGGCGTCCTCCCTTCTGGTATTTGCACCCAGCAGGAAGGGAARAATTAAGAGGCAGAGGATAAGAGGAGGAATCTACCTTGTACTGCTCTGCTTGCTCTCCCCAGCCTCTAATTGCCTGAAGACATGGCACCGGTGCCGTCTGTTCTTGGGAGCCACCACCCCGAAGGAAGCATGTTACTTTCCCAAAGAGCCAGCTGATGTCTGGGGACCTCTCTGCCACATATGGGACTTGCACAGGTACATCAAGAGGAGAGAATCATCCCCGAGAAGCATCTTCACAAGGTTTTGCTGAGCTTGTAGGAAGATTTTGCTTAATTGATTGTCTTCTATTATTCTCAAGTATGTTTAGCCCCCTCTGGAAGATTGGTTTGTTGGACTGGAGCTGACTGAACAGGGAGTTGGGCAGACACCAGGGACAGCACGAATKTAGCTCCTGGAGAAAAAGAGTCAGCTAGAATGTGTCATCCTGACACTAGAGGTACAATGTTGTTGGTCTTSTCTCCCATCTAAGATGCAGTCTGCAGTTTCTGGGCAGATCTTTCTCCAAATGCTGCCCCTGGGTCTGGCCTAACTGAGCAATTTTGCTTTGATCAAAGGTCAAAACTGCCTGGCAGCCTTTTCCTTCCGGTAGAGCAACAGCGGGCAAGGGGTGTTTTGGCTGGTCCATCTACCATCAGCCATGAGTGCCCAAGAAAGGTTTTCATGTGAGATTGTGTGGCTTTCTGCCTTGAATGCAATAATACTGGTGGTAAAGTTACCACGTGCTTGGCTATTTTTTCTCAAGCTAATCTTTGCAGTGAGCTAGGCTGCTGTGCATCTGGTTCCCGAGCGCAACAGCAGCTCTTCGAGCTCCTTTTGCAGCCACTGAGTTGTAATTCTCAGCTTTTTTTCCCTGTTAATTGTTATAATTACTTTTAAAACCTGGCCCCTGATAAGGGGAGTAGGTAGACACACTGGCTAGGTTTTATTACAGAACCTGCTCTTGCTAAAGAAGTTATTTTTGCTGAAGGCTTCCATCAAACTGCTGAGTCAAGACAACGGCTTGATGGGATAACATCTTCTCCGCTACCTTCTGTTCAGACCCTTGAGCCCCATTTGCCTGGGTAAAGACGTTGTGTTTCTTGGAAGGCAGCTCGTGTTAAAGGAGCCCTCAAGCAAACGCGGCGAACTCTTACTGGAGAAGACTGCATGCGTGTCTATAGTCGGAGGGTTTGACCCTGGATCCAAGCATGACTTACCCAAAAGCTGAGGGTGATGTAATGCTGCCGAAAGTTGGTTCCCCATGTTGACCACTCCTTGGGGTCCACCAAGTGGTTTGACTTCTCCACTGGTCTTGGAGCTGGTCAGTGCTTTCCTCCTGGAGATGGCAGCACCTCGGAGCTCAGTGCCAGTAGTTAGCTGCTCTTAACTTGACTTTTCAAGCACATTCAAGCAGGGGCTTGGCCAAAAGATTATGCTGCTCAACGGAGCCATCCATGAAGGGTGCGCGGAGAAGCTTTGAGGGGGGTGCGCAGGGCTTACAACAAAAATAGTTACGCATCAGACTGAAATCATTAATGCCTGTTGCCCGCAGAGACTAATTAAGGAGAGCTGCAGCTGTTTTTGGAAGCACTTTGTGGGGATTACACAGCGAGCACATGCTGGAGGAGCTCTCAGAGTGTGAAACATTAGGCAAGGCGTTTTGTGCCGCTGCGTGGGCAAGCACTGCACCCTGAAGAGCTGGGGGGGGTGCTGTGGGGAGAGTGGGACAGAGTTTCCCGAACTGTTTGCTTGGAAACGGTTTGCTTTTGTCCAAACAACAGGCTGTGGGTGGTGACAGCCCGGCTTAGGCACTGACAGATCATGAAGCCTGGGCATCTAATGAAAAAGACTAATAAGGTTTCCTCCCTGCCTCCTCCTAAAAACCTGCGGCCTTTTCCATTTGYCTCGTGTGGGCAGTGGAGCCGGCAGCCCCGCGCGTGCAGTGGGGCAGCTCAGGGCATTGCTGCTTCACTGTTGTCTGTAAACAGCCCGTGGGAAAGATCTCGTGTTTGCTGTTGCACTTGGTTATCTGACTATCCATGTTAGGACAGTGCCAAAATAGTTGCGTGCTCAAAGCGGAGGGTAGACAAATCCATCTGAGCTGGTTTTGCCCCCGCAGCGTCAACGCCTCGTGCCTGCGGTGTAATGCCAGGCTGCTCCTCTGCGCCGCTGGCTGCAGCTGCTGCTCGAAGCCTCCGTTGCGCGTCGCGTCTGAAGAGGTATTTCACCACATGCAGTTGCATCTCGGCAGGGCTCGGCTGCCATCCCAGGAGGGTCCAGGACCGTGCTCCTGCCTGTTGGTCCTTGCAATCCTCCGACCTCGTGGTTCACCTATCCGCAGGTGGTTTTACGCAAAGAAACGTTGTGTGCAAAAGCTCCTGAGATCCGTGTCTGAAGAGCACTCTGTGCTGATACTTAAGGACTAGGAGTATTAAAGCTGCCTGGATAATCAGCATAGTTTCTAATTTCAGTCACTTTATTTTAGAGCTGGAGTAACGCGAGGGCCCTGCAGATCCCTCGGGTGTGCTTTCGAGGGTACTCTGCCTCCCAGCTCCAGCCTGGCTCCTTGTTGTTGTTGCTCAGCTGCTTTGTGGGTCTGCAGAGGTCCCTTTCAYGCGTCGTTCATCTCGACGGCGTTGGCAGCACCTGGAGCTTTGCCTAGCCTGAGCTGGCCCCAGCGGCGTGCGGCCGTCATTCTCGCATCCCCTCTTCTGGCGTGCAACTCCCGATGAATTTAGCCAGCCTGCAAGGGCAGGACTCAGCCTTATTTCGAAGGGTGGCTTCTGCTTGCTGGAAACCCTCTACCCCATCATGCTTAAATTGTGTTGTACAAGATTTCCTTTATTCCTCCTTTTTGAATTTTCTGGTTATTTTATCTACTTATGTATCTTGGCTTGCATAAGATTGTRAGTGTTTTCTGCACAGAGGACATAAAAGTAACATTTAATTCTCCAAGTCTGTGGGTCACATTGGWCTATTGTAAAAGAAGTTATAAGGATGCTTTGTAAAAACTTGTACCGAGTTGCGTGGGACTCTTGAACCTCACCTGAAATCTTTCATTCTTTGGTCTTAAACCCTCACAAAGCAGCACAGGGTTTGCCATAATGGATTAGGTCGTAAAGCCGTATACTCTGGCCCYGTGCCTGAGCAATAGCCAGCACATGGTTCTTCTGGGAGCTAACGTGAAAACTTTGGGAGGCGTTAGTGAAGTTGAGAGTCGGGCTYGGAGTCCAGCTATTCACACGCCTTTGGTGAGCTGCCTGGTGGCATGCACAGAATCCCTATAGCGCTGGGGATTACGGTTTTATGGTTTGCACGTGGGATTTGCTGTGAGCTCCTGGTTCTTTTTATAGAGAGACTATTCTGGGGGTATTTCGGTGAGGGGATTTCTGACCTTTGAACAAGAAGCCATTGAGTTGTGGAGCGGCGCAGAAATCCAAAGTGACTTTGCTTGGTGGTCCTTGTTAAAATTCAGCCGTTTCCTGGTCCAGGACGTTGGTTGTTGGGGTGATTTGTCGTTGCCACATGCTGGGGCGGTGCCCAGAGGTCTGTTTTGGTGGGGTGGCCTCTTGGCATGCTTGCCTTGCATCTTGGCGTTGTCAGAGAGGGTGCAAGAGCCCTGACACCCCTAGGAGATTGTTCTCCTGGAGCTTGCCAAGAGAAGCACCTTCAAGTGAACTTAAATTGGTAAAAGCCCTTTGCAGAACAGGCCAGGAATTTGGGAGCATGGGTTTGGGTATTGATCCGACGGGGCTGGTGATAAGTCTAAAAGAGGTGATAGAAGACAAGGCAGGAAAAAAAAAGCATGAAGAGGGTTATGCAAATAAGAAGTAACCTCAGCAATGGAGTATTTTATTAACTAATAATACTCAGCACTAATTGTCTTTGTGAGACTGTGCAAACATTAATTAAGCTGCTACCACCTGTGAGGTAGGTAAGGAGGAATACTTGGTTTTATGCGCAGGAGAGCCGATGAGGCTGTGTTTTTGCAGGATACTAAAATCTGTGCCTGTTGTAGGGCACTGAGGAGTCCCATGGGTTTTGGTTGGGCTCTTTGCCAACATCTGCACAAGATGCCCCATGTGATGCATTGCCTTCTGGTTTTTAACCAGAAATGGGACTGCTGGTGTAGTTGGATATTTATGAACTATTCAAAGGTCAGTTTTGAAAAYGAAACCACAAATTGTATGGTTTTCTTTTCAATTATAAGCATCCCCACTTTGTACCAGAATGGGATGCTGGCATGACAGCTTGGCAACCCCAYGAGGAGTGCCAAGAAGTTATATCTTAAGAAGATTTATCTGTGCTCAGCAAGAGAAAGGCTGCCTTGTTTTGGGGAGACGCTGTAGTGAGGGCGTGAAAACTGGCTTCATCGGGGTGGGAATCGGAATATTGCCTGAGCTGAATCAAAGCCACAGGAGCAAGGTGGTCCACAGGGGAATYAGATGAAGAGAAAATAAAGGAGGGCTTGTTCAAGACCCTCAGGGCTGTGTGGCCAACAGATAAGAAATTGCAGGTCAACTTTTTCTAGTGGCTCTTTGCAGGAGGAGGATGCTAGGGAAAAAAATGGCAGGGAAGTGGTTTGGCTTTTCCCATATTCACCCCAAACTAGAGCTAACACTGATGTTATCAAGAGAACTGTCATCCTCCTTGTGGTATCATCCCTCTGTCCTTTGGTAGGTGGGAGATAAGGTAATAAGGAGTTGGAAGCTTCCTTGAGAGAGGTGGATTAAGGAAAGAAATTAAAGCTTTGGGGGAGATCTCGTGCTGGAAACATGCATGCATTTGTCYGTACGGCGTTCCCATTAAATCTCTCCAGAAGTGGAAGATGTAGGGGAAKTAATTGATATTGCAATAAAGTCTTACAGCTGCTGTTTAAATCTTGTGCATGTACCCATTCTCCTGGGCTATCAGCAAGTGTGACGGGGCTGCACTGTTTATAATACCATGACAGTGCCAAAAGGCCCCAGGTGGGATTTGAAGAGGTGCCGTAAGTGTCTTGGCCAAAGTGGAGAGAAGACCTGAAGGCTGTCTTGGCCATTGTGGTGTGCAGGTGCTGCATGGGGACATCCTGGGGAGCACCCATCGGCACCACAGCAGCACATCTTCCACGGCATCCCTCTGCATCACCCGGGCAGGCTGCGAGAGGACCTCCTGGCCCGAAGAGCTGAAACTACCTGTCATGAGCTTGGTGAATGTCAAGAGGCCRAGGATGCAAGTCATATTGTTGGACTGATACATATGAAGGAGAAAGGAGCAGGTTTTCATCGAAAGGTCTGGAGAAGGGGAGACCCGAAATAACTGTGCTGTGAACTGGGACAGTTGTTGTTGCTGGAACAGCTCGGTAATAGTAGGAGGCTGGTCTGGGAATGTGGAGAGCGTCACTGCTGCCACGGTATCAGGTTGTTGTTTGTTAGTATTTGCCTTTGCAGCCAAGTTTCTCTTCTGACTTTTTGGATGAACTTGGTGTTAAAAGTTGGAGGGTGAGATTTTCAAAAGCACATCTCGGGGGGGTTTGCTCAGCTGCCTCTCACAAGCTCTTTAGGAAATCATAGCCATACTCACTAATGGGTTGACTGAATGTAAATTGTCCCGGCCTCCATCTTTAGTCTCCTACTGGACTTCACAGTTTGAAAAAACGCAGCTGACAGTTGCAAAATGGAAAAAAAAAAATGCATCAGGGCTTCAGCTGAGCCCATGCTGGGGAGCAGAGGGCTTGCTTGGATCTGCTGCTTTAGGTGCTGCTGATTGGAGTGATTCCTCACTGGTTTCTTCTTCTAGGCTGTTGTTCCTAAACCTGCTTCTCTCCAAATGCTCAGAAAAAAATAACTTGCTAAAAATGATTAAGCTGAACTGGATTGTCTTACACAAGGCAGGGAACAGATTGCAAACAAACAGTTACACTCATGCATCTGGTGCAAGTTGGTCATGGCAATGTCCTAATGCTGGTGAGATGCAGCCAGAGCATCTCACCATGTCCCATGCTGCCATCCTGGCAGTTTTACGTAAGATTCTTGCAGTTTTTTCTCATTGGTGGTGGTATTTCTGGCCCTGCTTTGATTTCTTTTCCTGGATCGAATGTTCATCGTACTGGGAAGTTGACACCTTGGGCTTCTCTCTGTGTGACCTTTCTCCAAGCGCAGTAACGAAATAGCAAGGAAAGAACGGCTTTAAGGAAAGACTCCTCTAACTTAAATGATCTTCATTTATTGATTTAACCAACACCAAGAGAAACTATTTGCCCTCTCCCTATAAAATAGGTCAATATTTCTTGGCCTGCTTCCCCTCTGCAGGGAAACACTGATAGTGCAGTGAGAACAGAGGATACCATCATTTCCCTTTGGAAATCCTTTTTTATTTTTCCTTTTTGATAATTCTTCCTCTTCCGATTTTGATGCTGTTCCACTGCAAGGCATGGTGGAGCTGGGTCCTTTGGGACATGGCAATCAATGGGGCTGTCATGAGCTTAAGTGCATGCTGCACTGCCTCCGGGGAGGGCAGAGGAGCTCAGTTCCAGGATGGGCCTGACTCAGACCTATAGAAATCATGGGAGGATAACTGTTGGTTTTAGCAGGACTTGCCTTCAGCCATCAATTTGGGCTTGAGCAGAGGTTTTGCTCCGTGTAGTGTGGAACATTGGCTTTTTGGCTGGTGCAGGGTGCAAAGAAGTAACATCCCTCTGAGAAACAGAAGTTGTGCCTGTTCTTTATAAATGGTCAYGGTTTTGTTCCTTCTGCCTGTCTTGCTTCTGGGGGAAATTTAGCGTTGTCCATGGCTGCCCATACTCTGGCCCTCCTTGTACCTCTTCCTTTAGTGGAGAAGCAGGAGGAGAAAGCTGGTTGGCCTTCATCCCAGGTTCATCTTTCCTCCATCATTAAGATCTGATGGTAGCGCCTGTCCTGGGTCAGGATACGGGCCCTTGTCCCTCGTGGGCAAGCGTTGCGCTCGAGGACGAGGGTTGGTGCGACTCCTTGCATGGGCGGGAGCTCGATCCAATGGCCTCACATGGTAGTTTGGGAACCACTACAGAGCTGTGACTCTGGTGGGTATTATTAGAAATGATGTGGTCACACTTAAGCCACAGAAACGTCTCTTGGCATTTGAGTACTATTCACTGTAAAATTATCCCCCTAAGAGAGAGGAGGAAGCACGGTCACTTTGGTGGTGAAAGGAGACCCAGAGCTAGCGGTGGTTTCAGCTCTGGATTTGTGCTGGGAAGTTTCCAAGGGCACTGCGTGGTGAACCGGGCTTCCATGTGGCTTGCGTGATGTATGGAGTTACGCAGGACTCGTACCCGGAGGATTTATTTGTAGGCGGTGGTGGATAGTAGCTGTTTCTCCATCCGAAATATGTATTTGGTTTAATAACAAGCAAGAGCACATGCCCTTTTCCCTGCGACTACAGAAAACCCCTGTAGCGCTGTCAATAAAAAGATTACCTGACAGCCTTGGAAGGAAAATGAAAATTTATCAAATATTACCACCTCTGTCTAGGATGGCTTGTCAAACTTGGAGGCAGGAGAAGCGAGATTTCTTGTTCTTCTTTCCCTCTCCCACGCTGACATCCCTGGGTGATCCCGAGGACGGTACAAGGGGAGCGCTCTGCTCGCCTGTCACTCAGAGTTTAGAAAATTAGGTGTTTATTGGAGGCAGAATCTAGGCACTACCGGAGGTTTGTAGTTGCAGAAGAAAATGCTGTTTCCTTCAACGTGTGTTGTTGGAGAGGCCAGGATGACTGCTCTGGGCTGCAGGGATGGAAACCTGAACATAAAGCTCTCTCGATTGGAGGGCAGAGATAGGGTTATTGATATGTTGGGTAAAACAGCATTTGTTTTCAACCGCAAATGGAAACTTTTCTTCTCCGTTTTGCTCCCTTCTTCGTAAGCAGCCTTGGATATAGCAAAGTTAATTGGGACCAGGTGACTTGGAGGTCTGAGCTTTCCTTATTGTGATCTCTCTAATTTTATTGTTGACTTCAGGAGCTAAGAAGCCACCAACGCCAAAGCTTTCCTCTTTGCTTCTTTCCTAAAAAGGTGGCATGGGGTTGTCTTTGTGCCTTTATACTAAAAAATCGTGGCTGGAAGGACCTTGAGTAAAAATGAACGCACAATCTCATGTGGTGTGGTGCTTATTTCAGATTTCCTAATGAGGAATGGCTTGCTTGAGCCATCCAGGTAGCCAATGGAAATTTCCTTCTTGTAATCCTCTCTCATGTTTTCAACACCATAAATTTAGATGACCATAAACCTTATGTGGACTTCAGCCAAGGGAAGGTCTGGATGTGATGTTTCCATGGTTTAGCTCTCTGTCACTGCCCCCACCCCTAAAGTGGGCTGTTTATTTGGATCAGATCCATGAGAAGATGTCATCCCTGGTGCAGGAACAGTGGTTTTGGCTTGTTGGGTCCCACTTAAGACGTGGTGGTGTCAGTTCCTGCAGCTCTGACCATGGGGAGGCATGGTGGGGTAGGGTTTGGGTGCCTCTCGGTGCCATCCAGCCCTACACTGAGCATCCAGAGCTTCCTGTTAGTAGAGTGCTGCAGGGTCCTTTCTCCTCTAGCGCAGATGAAGCTGTGGTCTTTGGGGAGGTGGAAGAAGTGGATGCATGCCAAACTCCCCCAGCTGTATCACCCAAATGGGCAATACAAGCAAATAAACCACATGCACTGATGCTTGTGCATAGCTTAGGCTGTGAAAATACTTATTTATAGTAACTTAACGGATCCTGTAGCTGCTTTAAGCAAATGAGGACATTTCTTTAAAGCAACAGCAATGTTCTTCCGCCTCTCCTCACCCCTCCAAACCTTCTTGAAGTTCTAGCACGTGAGTTAGCATGTGCATTGGCTGCTCACTGTGCACATGTGGTGGCAGCCCTGAATCTCTGGTGGCAAGCCACACGCATACTACTTCCAAAATAACTGATGGTAAAGTGGCCCCAACCATGGTTTTGAGAGTGGAGCTTCTGAGGAGCCGGATCGTTGCTTGCCATATAAGCTGGATTTGGGAGCAGCATCTATCCCCAACTTCGTCCGTTGGGAGCAGCTCAGATAAAAGGATTTTTCCCCAGTGAAATGAAAGCTCTGTTGGAGAGAGGTTGCAAAAATTGGAGAAGCCATGTGTTGTGGTTTAACCCCAGCCAGCAACTAAGCACCACCCAGCCGCTCGCTCACTCCCCCACAGTGGGATGGGGGAGAGAATCGGAAGGGTAAAAGTGAGAAGACTCATGGGTTGAGATAAAGACAGTTTAATAGGTAAAGCAAAAGCCACACACGCAAGCAAAGCAAAACAAGGAATTCATTCACACCTTCCCATCGGCAGGCAGGTGTTCAGCCATCTCCAGGAAAGCAGGGCTCCATCACGCGTAACGGTTACTTGGGAAGACAAACGCCATCACTCCGAACGTCCCCCCTTCCTTCTTCTTCCCCCAGCTTTATATACTGAGCATGATGTCACATGGTATGGAATACCCCATTGGCCAGCTGGGCTAGCTGTCCTGGCTATGCTCCCTCCCAACTCCTTGTGCACCTGGCCGAGCATGGGAAGCTGAAAAGTCCTTGACTAGTAGACTACTTAGCAACAGCTGAAAACATCAGCGTGTTATCAACATTATTCTCATACTAAATCCAAAACATAGCACTATACCAGCTACTAGGAAAAAAATTAACTCTATCCCAGCTGAAACCAGGACACCATGTTATTGTGGTCTCCTTGGTGGACATGCAAGTGGAGGTGCTGAGAGAGGTGGGCAGCTGCGACAACAAACTAGGCTTTGTTCCTTGGGAGATAGCTCTGCCTCTCCAACCCAAGTTTCCCATGGTACAGCTGATTTCCTCCTTAGCTCTGATCTCCTTCCCTTCATGGTTGTTTTCATGGCTCAAAAGTAGCTTCCCATCACCCTCGGACTACGTTTCCCTTCCTTATGCTGTTGGGAATTCAGTACAACATCCCCAGAGCACAGAGTTCACTCCAGACCGCGCGTTTGTATTCTGGGACAAGACTTGTCTTTGGTGCCCCCCCCAGAATTCATCTGGTCCTTCTCTGGGAGTGAAACGAAATGAACTGATGGATGGTGTTAGACGGAAACAGGCCCCAGTGCAGTTTGTTGGCTGCCTACAGCAGCAGACACGTGCGTGGACAGAGATGCTAGCAGTGCTTATGTCTTATCTCCATGGTGTTTTTTTTTTTTGGCAGGGGGGGGATGCTGAAAAGCAGTGCAATCTCAGTGGCATCAGGTGGGCATGAATTCTTCCTCCATTACAACACTGAAGCTGGAGATGCTGGGTTTTCTGCTTCTTTCCCTAAATGCAGAGCTTTGACCGTGGGGAGGAAGGGAAGGAGTTCACACGGATAAACCTGCACCAAGCTGGCAGTCCTGCATATCGAGGGTACCTTGGGCTGCTGCCTGCCTCCAGGATCAGCATTCAGTGATTTCTTTCTGACTTAATCCCCTGATCTGTCTACGTGAGCATTCCATGCAAGGATGTGCTCCTGAAGCATCATCCTGGTGTTAGATGCTTGGTGGGATGATCTGAGTATGGCTTGTGTGCTAGGAGATGTGCGAGTCGGAGGAGGCAGATTGGTTTTCCCAACCGGGGAGGCATCCTGCAAGTGGCAAACTTCCGAAAGTCGCTTTGAAGGTAAAGAGCTGGGATAGAAAAGGCACCTAAGTGAAGGTGCACGCTTTCCTTTTCTTCCTTCCCATCCATTCTAGGCTTTGTAGAGCAATGGATAAAAGGGGGGGGGGGGGGGAACCAACCCACCCGCAATAATCTATAGCAACTGTCACCGAGCAAACTACTCCCATTTCATACGGATAGGTTAGGTGTCAGCGYGCGATCGATGGCTCTCGTACAATAATTATAAAAACTAGCGGGTTGTGTTGCTTGAGTGAGTTTAAGAAGAGTAGGGTCTCAATCTTTCCTCTAATAGGGCTTTGACAGTCCGCAGCGCAGAGGCTTCGTCTTAGTCTGACAGTGTTGTCATTAAACACCAGGTAGCGTGGAACAACAGAGAACACGGGTTCGGAGCGCCAGGGAACACGCAGCTTTGACAGGAGTTATTTGTCATCGAGGAGCTGCCCAAACTCCTCAGCCTGCAATACGGACGGCTGCTTAAAGTGACTTATTGCCCCTGTCTGCGGCTGCAGTTGTGATTTGATAATCGGTAAATGTTTGTCAAAGATGAATTCCCTCCCTGATTCAGTGCTGTGCTGGAAAAGCAAATGAAAAGCAGGGAAAAACATATTGAATGGATTAAAGACTGGGGCAGGATGAGGATGACGGAAACAACAGGTTTCCCGGCTAACTTGCCCTCCTTCCTTCAGGGAGGTAAAGCATCAAGGCTCGGGATGCTGCTGCTTTGCTGGCACAGTGGGATGGAGGCTTGCCGTCAGCATGGGCGCTGGGGTACCGGGAGAACTGCATCCATTACAAGGGTGGTTTTTTGCAGGCTTTGAAGAGCTGCAGGTTGCATTCCTGTGCTTGGTCTCAAGGGATCACAGACCAGTGGGGAGTGATGGTCATGTTCTCCTTTGCTTAACCACATCAGGGTGTTTCTGACTTCGGCTCCATTCTCCTCTGCCGGTCACTGTCCTGGAGGTTTCAAGAGTAATTTTTTGGTAAGGAGAGCAAAGTCTTGATTTTTTTCTTTCTATCGACATGGTGCTCATCAGGCCTTTTGGCAGATATTTCCCTTGGCAAATGCGTGTGCACGTACTCAGTGGTTGCAACTTGTAGTTGAAACCTTTTGTTTCTTGTTCGGATGGATTTGGAACCCATCCATTGCCTGCTTTATACAGAAGTTTAGAAAGGAGAATTAAAAGGATCTTAATAAATCTGCTGCCTGCAAAGTTTTCCTCCGTTCTCATAGAGTTTATACAAGTTTCTCTGCTGATGCTGGAGTCAGGTCAGGGTCTTTTTAAATGGATAGTTAGGAAAGGTAAAAGCCGGGTGGCCTTCAGTTTGATAAGTGGCTTTGAGGGTGGGGGAATACCTAACRGATTCAAATTTCTCCTTGTTAAATTTAAAAAAAAAAAACCCTAAAGCATGAATGCAAATGGATTTCCAGCCTGACAAGTGCTCCCTGTCGTTTCCTGAGGCAGAGCCACCTCTCTCCGTGCCACGGCGAGGCGTTAACACGAGATCCGTGAATCCATTTGATTGTAGCCGGGGTTTTTCTAGTGTCTGAAGTGCTGAAAACGATCAAGAGCAGGAAAAGTGGAGTGATTTATTAGACTCATAAAAATTCATACTTTGTTATTCCAGTCGTCTTCCATCTGCAGCTTGTTAGAACGAGAACCCCTGGCAGCTCCCGCCGCGAGGCCGGGGGGAGGAGGGCATTTATCAGCCTTCCTCCTGCCATCCCGCTCTCATTTAGAGAAATGGACCCGGCTCCTGGAAACACATTAATAATCATTCACTGAAGGAAGGGGGAAAAAAAAAAAAACACCACCCTCTTTTGTTATAATAATAAGGGTTGTGTTTGAACAAGGTGCAATGCTCCAGAGACCCATTCAGGCTCTTTAACATGGGCTGTAGCCGGGAAAAGTGCGTTTAGTGCATTAAGCATGACCACCTCTCGCTGGTCCCAGCAGAGAGGTGGATAACGTGGTCTTTCCCCGTCCTTAGTGGGTTCATATGCTCCCATGGTGTTTGGACGAGGCCACCCCGGGGCCTCTCGGCAGTGGGGATGGGGATGTGGTGGAGCTGGGTACCGGCGGGTGGACCCCAGCGTGGGGATGTTGTGGCCACCCACCAGCTACTGAGAGTGGGAGCGTGGTTTCGGGACCACGCATCTTCTTGGGTTACTGGGAGGTAGGTGACAGGTGATGTGTCCTTCTGTCCCCAGCAGGACCTTGTTGGAGTCCATCCGTCTCTGCCTCTCTCTGTATTTTGTGATTGGAGAGAATAAACATAGATATTTGCCAACCTTTCTGTTGCAGTTTAAATAGGGATATTAAAATTGTAGAGCTGAGTCAAAGACACTCTGTTCTGCCTGTTATTCTCCGTGGCTTCCCAAATCACCTGGCTGCAGGTGCTGGTGTTGTTCTGCAGCGTGCCGATCCAGGCCTCTTCGGAAAGTGATATAGCCGAGTCTTGCRTGGGTAATCAGGCTGGCTCGTGGTAGCCGCTTGGGACCACACAGGCAGCCGTCACAGGGCTATATGTTTTATTACTTGCTGGTGTGTCTGACAGCGCTGTAGCCATCACCTATTTGCTGTGGCTAATGCAGCAAATTTGCAAATTTGGCTGCAGCCAAAATTCATTTGAAAATCACTGAGCGTCCCAAGGAGGCAGGGAGCCGTGGAAGAAGCACTTGGTGGGTCCAGAAGCACGGCCGGACTCTGGGAAGTGATTTCCATCCCGCTGCACTTTTAATGCAGGCTTCAGCGTGGCGGTGGTCCTTGTGGAGCTGCCCTTATCTTTACGGMTGGAGGAATGGAGATGCCACAGCACATGGCTGTGTCCCAGTCCTTCCCCGCTGTAGTTCAACTGGAAAAGTTAGTCCTTACGACCGCGACTATAAGGGATGGAAAACCCTGCGAGCAACCGGATGGTTTCCTGCTAGCTGGAGGAAGGGGAGCGCAGCCTGTGATGTATAACGTACTGACGATCGGTGTGTAATGGGCTACCAATCATCAGTAAAGATCTACGTGTATTAAATCAGCGTTAGCCTTTCCAGGACCAGGAGACATACATCATGAATCTTCAGCACTATGTGCAAGATTTAAATGCCTAATTTAGTATGATAAAAAAAAAAAAAAAATTCCCCAGCGGTGTGGTCCAGGGGAATGGTACTCAGAGAGTCACAAGCAGAAAGTCTCTCGCTTGTGGGGATTTTGTGCTGTGCTGGTTTGGCTGGCGTGGGGCTCGTGGCAGCTCCTGAAAGCAGCACCGAGGACCGTGCTGCTCTGCTTGCCGGCTCTCGCAGCAAGGTGCTGTGCGGCACCTTGTGCTCGGCAGCCTGAGTGGGTTGTTAGCAATTACCTTTACTAAATGGAGATGCTGGCATCTTTAGTCTGGTGCTGGCAAAAAAAAAAAAACAAAACAAAAGAAATAAACTGGATCCAATAAACTTCCTTTATATGCAGCATCTCAGCTGCGGATGGCAATGGGGATGGGAGGCTGCAGCCCGTACCCGAGGTGGGAGGGAGGAAACACTCGCTCTGGCGCTTGCAAGCGCACAGTATTCCCAGCATCTATCAATAAAAGYTTACATTTTTCCCCATTCATTGTAAAACGTGTGTGTGAGCTCTGAGGGTGTTTCGCCAGAAGTGTCACACTCGGGTGGCAGGCAAATTGGCAACAAGACTTTCCGTAGGGAGACGCCTATATCGTGCCGTATTGGTAGACAGGTCATGGAGGGGATGGGTGGAGGAGACAGCAGAGGAGTTGGGATAGATGAACCAGATGGCTGGGTTGTTCAGAAGGGTGGACAGGTTGATCGGAGAGGCAGATGAGCTAACTTTCTTGGTGCGAATGTGCATACAGATGTACACCACGGAGGCAGGAGTCCCAGCTAACGGGGATGCATGGTGATGTCTTTTCCCCTAGTTTCTGTGCAAAGGAGGTATTGCGATCCTGCTCCCTAATCTCACAAGGAATTACCAACCTTGAGTGATGCTGCGTGGTTTCCTTCTCTTGATCTTACTCAGCATCAGCCACAGCAGCAGGCTGAAAGGGGAGTGCAGGTCCTCAGCCTTTTGGGAGGCTGACCCTGAGTGTCTTTTGCAGCAGCATTTTTCCAGGGAGTTTCTTGGAGCTCTCTGACTTTCACGTCTGCTTCTTTTCATTCTCCTGCCTACCCTTCTCTCCTGTCACGCTCGCTGATGGTGTTTCCTTGCTGGCAGTATTCTCCTTGCCGTGCCGTCCCCAGCTTCTCAAGATGCTCTCCTCCTCGCTCCCCTTCTCTCCGCTCTTCTCAACAGCTGAGGGGTCGCCTGGTTCCCCTATGCCATCTCCACGCATGGTGGGGCTTTCCTAAACCTTTAGATTATTTCTAAATAGGGAGCGAGAGAGGCTCTTTCTTCCTTTGCATTGTGCTGTAAGCTTTGATGCTGTCTAACAGCCTTTAAAGTATATAATCCCAATGTAAATGTGCTCTGCGTTCAGCTTCAGAGCATCTGGATGTTCGCTTGGATTAGCATGATGGGTCCTGGCCAGTAGCTGGAGGAGCTTTAACCATTGCCAGGTCCTGCGGGGGGTATGAGATGCTGCCCATGCAATGCTGCTGATGGGTTCTTAATGTGGTGAAGTGTGTCACATCTGAAGAGAAGGCTCAGGGACGATCTTATCAGTATCTATAAAAATACCTGAAGGGAGGGTGCAAGCTGGACAGAGCCAGGCTATTCTCAGTGGTGCCCAGTCACAGGACCAGAGGAGGCTCCGTCTGAATATCAGGAAACACTTCTTCACTGTGAGGGTGATGGAGCGCTGGCACAGGTTGCCCAGGGAGGTTGTGGAGTCTCCATCCTTGGAGATACTCAAAAGCCATCTGGACATGGTTCTGGGCAGCTGGCTTCAGGTGGCCCTGCTGGAATAGGGAGTTAGACCAGATGATCTCTACAACTACCTGAAAGGAGGTTGGAGTGAGGTCGGTGTCGGTCTCTTCTCCGAAGCAACTAGCAATAGGACGAGAGGAGATGGCCTCAAGTTGCGCCAAGGGAGGTTTAGATTGGATATTAGGAAAAATTTCTTCACCGAAAGGGTTGTCAAGCATTGGAAGAGGCTGCCCAGGGAAGTGGTTGAGTCCCCATCCCTGGAGGTATTTAAAAGACGTGTAGATGTGGCACTTAGGGACATGGTTTAATGGGCATGGAGGTGTTGGGTTGATGGTTGGACTCAATGATCTTAGAGGTCCTTTCCAACCTTTATGATTCTATGATCCCCAGAGGTCCCTTTCAATCATTCTGTGATCTCTTTTCAAATCATTTTTTGGATTCAGTAATCACAACTCAACCATATAAGTAAGAAACTTAAAAAAAAAAAGTACTTTTAGGCAA
>JAYKAV010002959.1:178176-302262 GCA_035582835.1 Phoebastria nigripes
AAAAAAAAAAAAAAAAAAAAAAAAAAAAAGGTTGAACAAGTGGGAAGGTGGGGACAAGCTACTGAAGGGTCCAGGTGCTGTGATTAAAATGAAGCTTGTTCTCCAGCACCAGAGTTCCTTCAGGCCAACACTACCCAACCCTACCTGATGGTGACAGCGGGTCCGTGCCCATGCTGAGGCACATGGGTGTATCTTGCTGTCAAAATGTGTGGAGGAGACATTGGAGAAACGTGGAAGCAGCAGTCGCCCTTCTGCCCTGTGGTGGACATCATTGCCAGGTCCGTCACCTCTCGTTCATGGGTCTACACCCAGGCAGAGGTGGCAGGATCAGTGCAGGGTTTTGCTCTGGGGAGGTGTATGAGACCCATGAGCTCTCCCTAGCCCTGGGTGCAGTGTGAAGGTGCTTAGCCTGGCCTTGTGAAGGGGCAAGAAGGGTTGATGTTAAGCAGAGAATTGGGAAGTTTCTGAAAGTCATGATGGTTTTGAATTGGCTCTTGAGTTTCTCAGTGAACAGTGAGCTGTGTTTCACTGGTGGTGATGAGGCTTGCTTTGACATCTGGATAAAGCCCTGCAATCAAATGTTATTCCAATTCCCGACATGCAAAGATTTTACTCCATTCCTGGTGTGTGCTTGCGCCATGCTCTGAGTCAGTCCATTGCCAAAAAATCTGGATGAAAAGCTCCTAATTGAAGTTGATTTTGGGAAATGTTATTGCTTGGTCTGTGCCCTGCAGCTGGGAAAATGAGATTGTTCTCCAGTTTGTTTAAACTTTGTAATGAATGCCTTTGATTGAGCAGTGCAGCCTTTCTCAGGAAGGTGGACATCATTACTACCATGACTTGAGGAGGAGGAAGCAGGCAGTCTGATGAATGGGGAGAATAAAGTTGTCCTAATATAAAAATAAGCCTTTTGTGAAAGCTTGGTAAGATTTGTTTGTTTTTATTTGCCATCTCCAAAGCAAGAGGACGTGGGTTGGTGTCCTGAGACCTTGAGCTTGTGTGTGATGAGAGCACGGGAGTGAGGCTTTGAGCCCTCGTTGGGTCTAAGGCAAGCTGGGATGTAACTTTTAATAAGTTCTCCTTTAACCACATCCAGTGGTATTTCCATGAAATGTTTCTTTTCTGGAAACAAGTTTCCCTGAGGCTCTCTCTAGACTTCTCAGGTGCTAATGAACTTTGGCTTGGTGAGCTTTTGATAATCTTTGAACCATAGAATGGTTTGGGTTGGAAGGGACCTTCAAAGATCATCCAGGCCAACTCCTCCTGCCATGGGCAGCGACATCTTTCACTAGATCAGGTTGCTCGAAGCCTTGTCCAATGTGGCCTTGAACACTTCCAATGATGGGGCATCCACAACTTCTCTCAGCAACCTGGTCCAGTGTCTCACCACCCTCATTGTAAAGAATTTCTTTCTTATGTCCAATCTAAAGCTACCCTCTTTCAGTTTAAAACCGTTGCCCCTTGTTCTGTCACTGCAGGCCCTGGTAAAAAGTCTCTCTCTGACTTTCTTATAAGCCCCCTTTAAGTACTGGAAGGCTGCAATAAGGTCTCCCCGGAGCCTTCTCTTCTCCAAGCTGAACAACCCCAACTCTCAGCCTCTCACCTAGCAGAGGTATTCCAGCCCTCTGACCATTTCTGTGTCCTCCTCTGGACCTGCTCCAACAGGTCCATGTCTGTCTGGTGCTGGGGACCCTCGAGCTGGATGCAGTGCTCCGGGGGGGTCTCACCAGAGCGGAGTAGAGGGGGAGAATCCCCTCCCTCGACCTGCTGGTCGGATCACTTGTTTTTTCCCTTGAAGCTGGGCAATGCTTTCCCTGTTGCTCCCACTCCATATTTCCAGGAAACAAAAGTCCTGTTCTTTTTGCTTAAAAACAGGAATTTCAGGTGCATACCCAGACATGTGCAATTCATTTGAATAGTATATGTGGATTTTAATACCTTCCCTGCTAAAATGAGTATTTCCTTAGAGTTGATCTCTAGCAAGTGCCACCGCACCGATACACTGTCGTGCCTGATGGGTTACGTTAACTTCATCTTTGCCTGCGGTCCGATCAGCGTAAAGGAATTAGTGAAGCAGATTTGGTATTAATTCCCCAAATGTTCCCAGCTGAAAGCGGCTGCCGTGCTAAGCAAATATTGCAATGGGTTTGGAGCCCACTAAAACGTTTCAGCTGCAAAGCCCGTGCTTCTCTTGTCCTCTGCGAATATTACAGCCTGAACAGCAGTCTTGCTTGGGGTCACAGGTAAAGCACTTTTGATCAATTGGATTTATTTCCTATTAAGCAGCAGTTCATGATCATAAACCATCGTTTACATTCTGGCATAAATAGCCGTCGCTCTTGAAAGAGCTCAGAACTGAATGAGTGTGAAAATTAAATTCCCCTCTTAAACCGAAGGATGGTCCTTTTGGAAGCTGATTCCAGTAGCAATATAATTAACCTCTTGCTGTGCCATTCTGTGTGAACATATTGAACACGCTCTGTGATAATCATCCCGTAATACTGGTGTCTGCTTTCACACTAAATTCGTAACAGTATTACAGTAATCCCAAATCCTTTTGTTAACTCTAGGGACTTGGCCAAGTTGGTAGCCAGAACAAAAGGCATTGGAGCCGCACGGCTCAGGGCTAATGTTTTGCAGGTGCTTCTGGTGTAATGGGAAGCACCAAAATGATTTGCTTTTGGGTGTAGGAGCTGTGATGAAACTTTATTCAGGTTCACCCACAGATCTATCCTCCTTGCAAGGTCATTTGATACATGATCCGTTAATATAACTCTCGAAAGGTCCATGCATGAATTGAGTAGGTCTACAACCTCTTCTGGAGCTGCACAGGTTTTTTTTTAAGGCCATTGGAGACAGAGCTACACTGGCTTTTAGTGACTCTTAGCTTTTAACTGCTGGGACCCTTCCTTTTTCTCGCATATTATTCAGCGTAATTGCTATTATACGCTCCCTGCTCCCGCGTCCAGTCCCCAAACCCAGCTGCTGCCTTTTTGTTTTAGCCCATCTTCTGTCTTTCTCATTTTTTTTCCTCCATTTGCTGTGTCCTTCCCATCCGCAGTATTTCTCACCCAGGGAAGCATGTGCGGTTGGGGTCGGGGATATCACCAGGGGCTTTGGGTGCTGGGGTTGCTCTGCCACTTCTGCACACAACAGCGAGCAGAAGTCTCTCCGAGAAAGCAATGCTTGGCGAAAGGATGGTGAGTGTTTCTTTACATCCCTCTGTCTGTACCAGGGTCGTTCACCCTCCTGGTTTCAGGGAGGATGCTGTGGACATCATTATTCTATTGGCAGCTGGCATCTATCAGTGTTATTTTTTGTGAGGCGCTCAGTGCATCCTCACCGGCCCCGAATGTGATGGCCGCAGTGTGGGACTGGCAGGTTGTGCAAGCACAGCACAGCTCGCAGCATCCAGACCAGCACATTACTTTTCAAGTGCTGTTTGCAAAATACCCATTGCTGTGCACAAGTCCAATATTGGAACAAGGCAAAGCTGCTGCCCGGTTTAACAAAAGAAAACAAAACTCACCCCAAAACTGGATCCAACCTCCGCTGGGCTGCTGCAGAGCCCCTTGCTGTGGAGATGTGCTGGCAGAGCTGTCTCGGACCTCCCTGGTGAACTCCAGCCGCTTGTGTCACTGCAAACCCCATGGTTCCTCAACTCAGCGCCGCTCTCAGTCTCGATCATAAGCACTAAAATATTTGGGATTGTGTTTTCTTTTAAAAAATATTGGAATCCCTAACATGCTTGAATGGCACGAGGTTTTAAAATTCACTGTGTTTAAGGAAAAAGAAGAATAAATGCATGGCACATCCCGTCTTCAAAGTGCYTTGCAAAGTTTTGTTGCAGACCCTACAGCAAAGTGGTGACTTTGTATGTTATTTTGTTTTCCCCTCAAGAAATTGAGCTTAAGGTATGCCTCAACCAAACCATGTATTTCACAGCTGGGAAAACAGAGATGGGAGAAGTGGGACATAGGCTTTTAAATTCCCRGACTTTTAGCTTTCCTCCTTTTAGCGTGACATCACTTCTCTTTAGACATGAATTTTATAGCAGAATTAAGAAATCTCGAGTCCTTCACTAATGAATAATCACTGAGAAAGCATTGTYTCCACTGTGGTAGGAAAGCAGGTAGCACGAGGCTCTAGGTTGATAACAAGGGCAATAGTTTGGACCCCAAAACCTCATAATTCACCTTTCTTCTCCATGTGCGTAGAGCTGTTGCAGCAGGAGAGGAGCTGGTGCCTTCTTGCTGTCGGAGCTTCCCATGGTGCTTTTGCTGTTGAGGTTGCTCCTGGCTGCAAACCCTTCTTCTGCCACCAAATTTGCCCTTGCCTGCTGGTGTGGGCTCACCATGGGGGTGATGGAGGGACAAGGGTGATGCTTGGGATTTTCCCTGTATTTTCCCTCTGTCTCTTCATGCTGTTTTGCTGAGAAGCGGAGGGCTGGTGGGCATCACAGCTCCAGCACCTGAAGCTCATCTGCATGGCCACCCTGCTCCCAGGAGCTGGCTGGATCAATGCCTATCACTGGCTTTGACCCTGCACTCCTTGCCCTCCCATTGTATTACGTATGGTACAAAATARCTTCTTGCCCAGCGTATCTGGGGAAGCTACTTGAGATGCCTCCTGAGGCCATTCTTGATGAGATGGTGACTTCCTGAGGCTTTTTCAGCCTGCAGAGCCTCTTGCGGGGACATGGAGAGAGGACACTGRGCTCAGCAGGGGGGTGACAACCTTGGCAAGGCTTAGCGAGTCACCGGCTTGCAATGCGGATGAGAAAATGTCTGTCTTCCTTGGTGTGCTCTTGTTAAACTGCTCTTTGGTAGCGCTGCATGTGCCTCCAGTTTACCCACGTTTCGGCAGTTTCGGGGCCGGACTGCTGCAACCAGCTCCTTGCAAGCTGGAAAAGTTTCCTGCCTCTGTTGTGCTCGTAGAATTTCCTTTTCTCCTAATAGTCCTTGATACCTTAAGCTGCRCATTTCCATTTCCCATGTATTTGAGATATAAAAAGCCGAGGAGTTTGCTGTGGATTTGTGTTATTGCTGCTGTTGTCTGGATTCTTTTCAGCTTATATTTATCATCCTGATACTGAGTTGTCCTGAAGCCACACATTGTGCTTTAGAATAGACTATTTCAGTCGGAAGGGACCTACGGTGATCATCTACTGCCTGACCAATTCAGGGCTGACCAAAAGTTAAAGCATGGTTTTAAGGGCATTGTCCAAATGCCTGTTAAACACTGACAGGCCTGGGGCATCGACCACCTCTCTAGGAAGCCTGTTCCAGGGTTTGACCACCCTCTCGGTAAAGAAATGCTTCCTAATGTCCAGTCTAAACCTCCCTTGGAGCGGCTTTGAACCATTCCCACATGTTGTATCACTGGATCCCAGGGAGAAGAGATCAGCACCTCCSTCTCCACTTCCCCTCCTCAGGAAGCTGTAGAGAGCAATGAGGTCGCCCCTCAGCCTCCTTTTCTCCAAACTAGACAAGCCCAAAGTCCTTAGTGGCTCCTCATAGGACATGCCTTCCAGCCCTTCACCAGCTTTGTTGCCCTCCTCTGGATGCTTTCAAGGACCTTCACATCCTTCTTAAATTGTGGGGCCCAGATCTGCACACAATACTCAAGRTGAAGCTGCACCAACGCTGAATCTAGTCCAACGCTAGTTCGCAGTTGGACCAGATGATCGTTGTAGGTCCAATCCAACTGGAACCCTCCCTCCTCCTCCCTCCTCCTCCCTCCTCCTTCTTCCTTCTCAATACAGCAGGATAGTCCCCTCTTTTGACCGGCTGGTTGTACTGTGTYTGAKGCACCCCAGGATGCGGTTTGCCCTCYYGGCTGCCAGGGCACACTGCTGGCTCCTATTGAGCCTGCTGTCAGCCAGCACCCCCGGAGCCCTTTCTGCAGGGCTGCTCTCCAGCCACTCCTCTCCCAATCTATACTTGTGTCCACCGTTACTCTGTCCGAGGTGCAGAATCCAACACTCGGACTTGTTAAATTTCATGCCATTGATTGCCCAATGCTCCAATCTATCTAGATCCCTCTGCAAGGCCTGTTGTCCCTCAAGGGAGTCAACAGCACCTCTCAATTTGGTATCGTCAGCAAATTTGCTAATGGTGCATTCAACTCCTGCATCCAGATCATTGATAAAAATCTTTAGCAGAACTGGCCCTAGAATGGAGCCCTGAGGCACACTGCTGGTGGCCAGCCAGATGTAGCCCCATTCACTACAACCCTTTGAGCCCTGCTGTCCAGCCGGTTCTTCACCCAGCGCAGCGTGGACCTGCTCATCTCACAGTTGGACAACTTGTCCAGAAGGATGCTGTGAGGGACAGGATCAACAGCCTTACTAAAATCCAGAAAATCTACATCCATGTGGATGGATGGGTGGGTGACTTTATTGTAGAAGGATATCAAATTAGGACACGGTCTTGCTGGGGCTTTATAAAAGGGAGGGAGGTTTGGTCCCATGCTGTCCCAGAGCATCACCCCATGTGGGTGATTTTCTGCTGCTGCCGCAGCGTGGGTTTGCTTTGGATAGCAGGTGAGCAGCAGCTTCGTTCTGGGAGCTGAGGAAGAGATAACGGTGGTTTTTGCTGAATCTTTACTTCCAGACCTGGAGCAAATCCCKCAGTGAGGGTGTTTGTGGGATTCATCTTCATGTTAGAAGTTGTTTGCTTTCAGAGTACCCTTTGGCAGAGATTTTCAGTTCTTTCTGGAGCGGCTTTTGATTTCAAGTGCATATTTTTTAAATCTCTGCTAGCATCAGAGCCTGTATCAGGATGCTGGTGGCATCCTTTGCACATGTACTAATAGTCCTTAGCCCTTTATTTTTCTTCCTAATGACTGTCTTTGACAAAGCAATTCAGTTTTATCAGAGGTTTTTGGCCTCTGCTTTGCTTTTTTCTTAGTGGGCTTTCGTGACTGAGTTAAAAGGGCCCCTTAGGGTGGCCCTGCTGCATTGCTTCGCATCCCCGAGGTTTCCTCCAGAGCTGAGGACAATACCGGGCAGTGTATCAAAGGTACAGCTTCTGCTCCCCAATTTGCATTCGTTCCCGCTCTCATCTCGCTTCCAAGTGCTGGAAGATCAATGTACCTGTCACTCACCGCTTCTCCGGCTCATCTCGGAGAGGGGTTTAACAGCAGCAGCGGCAGCAGCTCGGCACTGAGCTGCCGGCGGTCCAGCGTGCCCCGTTGGAGACTCACACATGGGGAGGTTCGTGGTGGCTGATGATGGAGGATAGGAGACCTGGTAGGACTCAGATCATGTCATGGCCCATAGCACCAATTACTTTAATTTTTTCCCAATTCCCGTGCAATTCCTGTGCCTATATGGGAAGCTTTCTCTGTGCCATATCCTTTTCTGAAAGCAGCAATAATCTCTTGAATTTGGGAGTATGTGCTCCCAGAATTACTCTTGCTTAYGTAACTTACTTTTTCCCAGCAGTAGGTGCACAGGATTTGCTCTACTAATATTGCCGTTTCCTTAATCCACCCTGAGCAGTAGCATCTTCCTCTTGCTGCATGGACTTGCTCACTTGCTCATTAGGGCTCGGCTGGCTGATGATGCTGGCCCATCCCTGGAGAGATGCTGTAATGGCACAGCCATGCAGAAATAAATGGCTCAGGGTGTGGCATTCCCCACTGCCTGTGTGCCAGCCCCTATGTTATTGTAGGACCRAGATTAGAGGACCTGGTTTGATTGAGAAGCAAAGTTAGCTAATATCTGCCTCCCCTCCGCTCATTTTTTGGCAGATGTAGAGGATTCAGATTTGATGAGAGCTTATAGGGATGAAGGATGTGGAGTAAGTAACAGCAGGTCAATGTTCCCCCTCCCCATTTTTCTTGCTATGGGGGTAAATACATGTTTTTACAAAAGGTTGTACTTTTTTTGTTGAAACTTCCTTGCAAGTGGTCTTAATTCTTCACTTTGTATTGGGGTTGGAAAAAAGCTATCACTTTTAAATGTCAAAAATTCATTCATTTTGGGGAGACACAGAATACAAATAAGAGACGATTTGGAATGGTTGGTGAATATAAAAGTTTAAGGTGCGGTGGTGCTTATATGATTTAAGGATGCCAGAAAGCGAGTCGGACCTCGTGTTATTTCCAGCTCTCCTGCAGACAGTGCAGGAGCCAGCCCTGGTTTTGCCCTCCCTGCTTCAGCTTCCCCGGGGGTCGATTCCTGGTACCTCTTGTGGCAAARTAAGAGCAGAAATAAGGATCCTTGTCACCGTGTTGTGTTCAACCCCTTTCCTAAAGGATACATGCGCTGGTGGGTCCCGGATCCCATCTGCTCGGAGCGCTGTGGCAAGAGGTTTTGGCAGCAAATTGCCCATCTCAAGGTCAGCACTGGAGTTTGCACCAGGATTTTTTCTGTGGTGCCCGGGGGATGCATGGCTCCGAATAAAGCACCAACCTCAGCAGCGTGCGGCCCGTTGCGATGGGCGCGGGCTGCGAGCCCTGGCTGATAAATGATGCTCATATCCCATTCAAATATGATGCAAGCAGTTTTTTTGTAGTTTGTCTTCCATTGCGGTAGTAAAGTTTTTAATTAGGAAAGCTAATGAGATCGATTAGTCATTAGAACTGACCTCTGGATCTCTGTGAGGAGTGTGCATGTGTGCGCTGGGCTGATAACAGGGGACGCTGGGGTATTGTTTGTAATAAAAGCGTAAAGTGTTTGATTTGAGTGAAATGTGCCACGGGGAATACATCATGCGGAGAAAAAAAATTACAACCCTGGGAGCCTGTAATGAAGGGAATTAAACCAACATCCTATCTAAATAACATGATTATCTACACAAAACCCCTCAGCTAGCAAGTAATAATAGAAAACTGAGCTCTTCGGAGAGTCTCTTTCAGGAGGTGGTTAATGCTGGAGCCGTGCACGCAGGCACTTTCAGAAGAGCAGCTCCGGCATGAATACACCATCCAATTACCGCCGGGGAATAGAGTTTACCAGGTGCCAGCCCGTCTGTGCAAGGACGGGGGGGGACGCCTGCAAGCCGCAACAATTTGGGACCTCTATTTCTTGTGCGAGCCTGAGGCGGGGGACAATGTCAGGCAGGAGTTTGATGAGGTTCTGGGTTGATTAGTGGCTGCTAGAGCTTGCGTAGGGGCAAAAAAAAAAAAGTTAATAATGTATTCAACAAATTCCCAGCTTCATAATTTTGTAAGGTCGGAGCGGCAGAGGGAAAGAGTCAACTCGTGCTGTCGCTGTTCGGGGAGGATGCAGGTTTGCGGCTCTCATCCCTTCCCTGGTGYGAAAGAGCTGCTTTGGGTACGTGGTTGATGCTATATCCATGAGAGGCTGGATGTGTCCATGCCTCATGGGTGACAAAAGGGTCTCATAATCACTAGCCCTCACCGTAGCTGGGATTTCATCATGTGTGTGCAGTGTTGGGCCATGCTGGGGTTTGCATGTCTGTCCTTTTGTTGTTGATTTTGCAATCCTAAATGCAGTTCTCTGAAGCAAAATGCTCCAACTTTGCCGGTGCTTGTGAGCAATTATAATTGTAATTAGAGTTTAAACCTTGCAGAGGGCTTTAAAAACCCACGCAATGGTGCAGTTGCTGCCCTGCAGATTTTAGTCTGATATAAAAAGTCCCAGGACAGGGAAACAGCAATGCAAACCYGTTTGCTTTCCGTCTTCTTTCGTCTTTCTTCTTGCCTCACCTCTAAAGCGATGGGTGTCTGCAATTCCTCTGGTCATCAAATCATCRAATGGTTTGGGCTGGAAGGAGCCTTTGAAGATCCTCTAGTCCAACCCCACTAAATCAAGTTGCTCAAAGCCCCGTCCAACCTGACCTTGAACACTTCCAGTGATGGGGCATCCACAACTTCTCTGGGCAACCTGGTCCAGTGTCTCTTTACCCTCATTATAAAACATTTCTTCCTTATGCYCAATCCAAACCTACCCTCTTTCAGTTTAAAACCATTGCCCCTTGTCCTGTCACTACAGGCCCTGGTAAAAAGTCTTTCTCCATCTTTCTTAGAAGCCCCCTTTAAGTATTGAAAGGCTGCAGTAAGATCTCCCCAGACCCTTTTCTTCTCCAGGCTGAACAACCCCAACTCTCTCAGCCTTTCTCCATAGCAGAGGTGTTCCAGCCCCCTGACCATTTCCGTGGCCTCCTCTGGACCCGCTCCAACAGGTCCATGTCTGTCTGGTGCTGGGGACCCCCGAGCTGGACGCAGTGCTCCAGGGGGGGTCTCACTGGAGCGGAGTAGAGGGRGAGAATCTCCTCCCTCGACCTGCTGGCCACGCTGATCTGGATGCAGCCCAGGATACGGTTGGCTTTCTGGGCTGTGAGCACACATTGCCAGCTTATGTCCCGCTTTTCATCCACCAGTACCCGCAAAGTCTTCCCTGCAGGGCTGCTCTCCATCCCTTCATCCCCCAGAATGTACTGATACTGGGGATCACCGTGACCCAAGTGCAGGACCTTGCCCTTTGCCTTGTTGAACTTCATGAGGTTCACATGGGCCCACAAAACATCTGGTTTTATGTTAATTGCTTTTATTTTAATTTTTATTCCAAATCACCAAAAGCTCTTTAAATTACTGGCGTTAACTTCCTGGCTTTTCAGTTTGTTCAACATTTACCAGTTGACTTAACACACCCTTGCTTGGAGCGTACTTTGTAGCACTGCTGGTTTTATGGATGCTTGCTGGTTAACAGCAGCGTGCCAGTCTTGAAAACATCATCAAAAGTCTGCTGCTTACTGCAACGCCGCAGAAAATAATTTGCATGCAGGCATTATTTTGATGCATTAATTAAGCAGGGGTCCCGCATAGGAGTCGGAGGGATGTAAAAGAGTCTCTTAAAATAACATGTTGGTGTGAGGATCTGGCTTCATGCATGGTGCAAACAGGGGTTGGAGGTCCCATATGCTGAGGCGTGGGCAAGTGCAACGCCACGTTAGAGCTGGCCCAAATGCCTTCCAAATTTTATTGCAGGCTTATAAAAGAGATTATTTGCGTGGTTTCGTGAGCATGCTCGGGGCTTTATAGGCGGCGTTGAAGGCTGTGAATCCCTCCATACGCTCCTGGCTCAGTGATCATTTATCTTGCAGTATAGTATCGAGGAGCGTTGTGATCATCATCTTTATTATGAAAAATTGGAGTGATTTTTCTGTCGTGGCAGAGCCTGCTTTTCTCCTCATCCCCCCCAGCAGAAGTTGTAACTCTCTGGCTGAGTTTAGCAGTGGAAATTCATGCTGCGGGCTGTCTGATCCCTCCCGAACCCAACGCGAGACGCCGGCTTGCTTGGCAATGCATGTATTAAACTGTAAAGCCACGGATTGCTGTTACCACTGCTGCAGGGAGATGGGGAAGCTGCTCCCTCCACTCTAGGGAGCGAGATCGGCTCTAAAAATACATTTGCCTGATTTTCTTGTTTAGACACAGATCCAGCATCCTGGGATTTCTAGTTTACCTGGGAAGCAACGCTCTTCTCCCCTCTCGAGCAGAGACAAACATGGGGACGGGTACCACATTTTCAGGGGAAATAATGATTCGGCTTTTCCCCTCTCAACCTTGCAATAATTTTAATTAGAGTATCTCCAAGAAAAACAGCCGGCCCTTTAAATCAGTTATAAAACCAGAAGACTTAGTCTCAGCATGTAGTGTCAGCTTTAATTATCTGGGCAGTTATAGCTGTATGTTATAAAAGTCGGGCAATTAGATGCATTCCTTAAAGCCGCGAAAAAAATTGCTAGCTATCAAGTGGAGGAAAACCAGAGTCAAACGTATAACTGTTAATTGCATGAAACATTCAGCAGAATAAACCGGCGTGTAGATCATCCTGCAAAATATGATGAAAACGGGAATGATTAAATGCGTAAATCTGTTTCGAATGTAGATGTTGGGGATCAAGGTATTGTTGGTGAATGCATGATTCACCTGGTAGAGTTTTGCTGTCAGGCTGGTGAAGCCGAACACCCCCAAGCCCATTAGTGCCTTTCTGTTACCATCGACCATGGTGGTCCCACGCCTGACGCACCCCTGGAGTCTTCTGCCCCTTTTGCAGGTGCAAAAGAGTTGGCTGTAGGACCTATGGTGGTGAGGTCCCTTCTGTCCCATGCACACCTGAATTTCAAGCCCTTTTTTTACATTTGCTTTCTCGTAGGAGCCAACTTGCACTTCGTAAGGAGCCCCCCAGCCAACAAGGTGATAAAGACGCGCTACAGGATAGTGAAGAAGAACGTGGTGTCTCCAGCCTTATCGTCCTTCAGCAGCCCCGTTCCCAACTGGAAGACGAAGCGCCCCGTGACATCCAGGTAATTCTTCCATCCTTTGAATGCAGCTGGTTGGCACGCAGGAGCCGAGGGAGCTCCCACGTTGGCTCCGTGTTATTACTGTTGCATGTTCGTCGCTTAATTTCTCTATTTGTTTAGCCACTTCTACACAGAGTTTATTGACTTAAASTGTAAAATCATATTAGTAATCACGTTAGCCTGAGTCGGCGGACAACAGCTTACCGCAGTCTGTGGCTTCATATTTATTCCCTGTTTGAATTAATTGTTTCCATGAAGCAGTTAAATAAGCTGTAAGGAAGATGAATAAACGCACACAGCTTTTTACATCAGACCTAAGTAAACTTGCTGCTTCTTTTGGAGATAGACGTGGCCTGTTAATTAGGGATGGTCAAGCCTGCTAATGAGGCCAGACCTTCTCTCTGCTTTATAACATTATTGTGTACGTTGGTGCTACAGAGGAGCTTATTGAAAGCGTGTTGGAGGCAGATGCCCCAAACCTACACCAGGAGGTAGGTGCAGGCACAAACTTGCTTCTTCCCAGGTTATCTGGACGGGTGGAGCATCAGCCCAGCCCTGTAGCAAATAATTCGGCGTGCCAGCACCCGTCTGAAGAAGAGTGTCACCAAAGGATGGTGCTGTACCCTTGAGGCTGAGTCTTCCTGAATCAGCTGTGCTGACATCCGTATTTCAGCTATGAGCGAGCTGCAGCCACGTTAGCTGGTGGAGATGTTAGCAGGAAACATCTCAGAGGCCGAGACAAAGTCTGGAAGTTGTGTATAAGCAGGAAGGTCGTTACAATAATTGATGCTCTAAAAAATGGTGCTATTAGAGCTCATATTTTTAGTTATAACCCAGATTCTGGCTATTCTTAGGTTGAGAATGACTTCTCCTCCCCCTGAAATGCTGGTTTGCCACTGTCACGGGCAATATTTTGGGCAAAGAGAGCCTGCTCTGCTCCGCTATGGGCTTGTTCGTTTTATTATTCATTCCAGCRTAGCAAACTCGAGGAGCTGGGGGATGCTGTGGGCTGTCTCCCACCATTGGCTCCTCTGGCGGAGCAGCAACACAGCTCAGCATCAACGCCCTGCTCCAGGTGGTTTCTTCCAAAAGTTATTTCCCCCAGCAATGCCCCAAGGGTTGATGGCTTTTATGGTGGGTGCTSCGGAGAGACAAAGATTGCGGCGATTGTTTTTAAAGCCTAACTTCGCCTGATTTTTCCCTATACTAAGTGAATTTGGCTTTGAGTTTCACAAATATTGGTATCTGAAGGGAGGGTTGGTTTTGGAAGACATCAGGGTGATGAGGCAAAGTACCAGGTAAACAGAGAGATTTAAAAAAAAGGTGTTTATTTTCAAACTATTTTTTAAAATATAAAATTAGGTCTATTATTTTGTCTTGTTTTTTCAGGCTCTYGGTTGAGAAACTCCTCGTCTCACGTACTATACTGGCCTCAGTTTCAAAGTGCTTCTTCTCGTATGGAAACTGTGGGATCCTTTTGGGCTAACAGCTGATTTCCACCCAAATTTTCTGCGGTCAATCTTRCCTCCACCGCCACCTCCTTTTTCTTCACCTTCTACTTTTACCTTTGATATCTTCCCACCTGCACATCATGCCCTTTTATCCAGTCCTGAGATCCACACATCTCCTCTTATTGCCCCCCAAAAGTGGCTGATTTGCCGCCTCCGGTGCAATTACTGCTCTGCTTGTAGGTGCCACCTCCATTTGCACGTCCTTGGGGCCAACTTCTTGCATTTCCCTTGCCACAAACAAACCACATATTCTTTTTCTTGCTTCCTCATCCTGCATTTTTGTTGAATCAAGGCAGCACATGTGTGCATCTTACCTGCCAGTGAGAGTTCTTGCATTGCTCACTGCTCTCAGGCTACGATAGAAAGCCAGACCACCAAATAAGTAATTGTTGTGTTTCTTCTTTGGCCCCAAAAGCAGCTTTTTTAAAAATATTATTATTAATTTTTCAAAGTGTGGCTTTTGCATTGTGAATGTACAAGTATGTTATGGTAAAATTTTAAATTGTATTGCTTCTCAGAGGTTCATAATTTGCTGCTGGTAATTACGGCGCCTGGTATTTTGTGTGCAAATGAAGATTTGTTTCTTGTGGCTTTTAATCTCCTGTTTCCTCCTGCAGTGTTGGTGTAATGCTGACTCTGGTTCTGGTCACTCCTGTAACTACAGTCACTGATGTGCTACTCAAATTGCCCCTAATGAGCGCATTTACATCCGCATCGACATGCGTCTTGCCCTTTCCCATCCCCAGCTCAGTTTGCTGCTTTTTTGGTCCTGAACCAGCCGTTTTGAGCAAATCCTCCTCCTTTTATTTAGGTGGAAACAGCTGCTGCTTTCTGTTCTTGGTACAGGCAGTCCTGTTCAAACGACCCTACTTCCTCTGTCTCTGCGCTCAGATCCTGCCCATTTATCAGAGAAAAGTTTGATTTTTGTTTCTAGTTTTTGTGACGGTGAAATGTTCTGCGATGGATCTATGCAAAACTGCTGCTTTAGTGTCTCTCCGCCATTAATGTGCCTCAACTGGGACCTTGAAAGAGAAAATGTGAGCCAGGCAAGGCTTGCCCTGCTCCATAATCATCCTAGTTTTATTCCTGAGAGGGGAATTTGCATCTTGTACCTGCTGTCTGTTGGTGGATTYGGTTCTGCAATGGCTTTCCCAGCCGGTGAAACATGATGATGTTTTTGCCACTTGATGCTCTTTATAGCGAGAATCATCGTGTCGTACTGTGACATGACATTGCCCAAAACTGTTATCCCGTTGATGTACGAGCCTGACTCATGAAACTCTTTCAGGCATCAGTGGTAAGGGAGGGAGAGGGAGGCTTCTCGTAGCCGTATCAAATTTAATCTGCTGCCCCTTGATGATGTGCAGATGCATGTGTTTAATCCAATGCCGTAATAGATGACTAACTTGGTTGCCTAGAGAGGTGGTAGATGCCCCATCCCTGGAAACATTCAAGGTCAGGTTGGACAGGGCTCTGAGCAACCTGATCTGGTTGAAGATGTCCCTGCTCATGGCAGGGGGGTTGGACTAGATGACCTTTAAAGATCCCTTCCAACCCTAACCGTTTGATGATTCTATGAACTTCAGCCTTAGTTAATAGAAAACARCTCATGCTCTGACTATTCGTCTCAGGTTCTTTCCTCGCAGCTTGTTACTCTAGATCTGGATGGTTGATGGATGGAGGAACCCGCGGTGAGAGCCGAGGAGGGCAGGAGCTTCAGGCAGGGGATTCAGGCAGGGTTAGAGCAGGAGTCTCTGGCTGCTGGGTAGTGGGTCTTACTCAACAGAGCAGTGATTTTGCGGAGGAGCGACCTGGTTTTGCTGCTGCAATTGGCTGAGAGCTTCCACTTGTAGAATAATTTTATCCGTATTAATCTTTGACTTCATTAAATGATGTAGTTTAGATCTTACGGCTGTTTCAGACAAATCTTGATAAAATGCCATCAGCAAATTAAAACAATTATATTTTAAAGAAGCAATAAATCTCTTACTCAGTCTCCCTATTACCTTCCTTGTATGTGATCAATCATCTGGACTGTCTGGAGGAAGCACATGGCAAATGCTTCTATAGTTTTTAAATTTTTTTTTGCTCCATTGTTCATAGCATCCTCTTGGACCTGTAATAAGGAACGAGCTGGGAGCTGCTTTCTCGCTGCTTTGCTGTGCTTTTGCCAAAACAACGGGCAGCTTCAATGGTAGTAGGACATGCTGTCCACGCCTGCAGCACTGGTTTAGTCACCTCCTCATTTTCATCTTTCGGTGTGCGTCATACTGAATGGTCAACTATTTATTTTTAATATCCTTTTCACCTTAAGTCAGAAGTGTGATGTTAAAAGACTGGTGGTGCTGCAGTCAAGCGCTACTCCCAAATTGGTTTCTAGCTGATGCTAAGGGGAAGTTCCTCCTATGAAATCCAGGTTTTAGGGGGTCCAAAAGTGATGGGCAAGGGTTTTACACAGGTGCTGATCTTTTCAGATTTAATATGCTGCCTTAATAGACTTTAGGCAGGAGCTGTGTTCTTGTCCATCTTGTGAACTTGTTGTTGCTAAAGATGTTTTATGACATTCCCCCCTCTCTTTTTGGGTATCTGTGCTGCAGTTTGCAGCAAGAAACCTTGCTGGGGCATCTGGGAGGTTGCCCTCATTGCCGAGAAACTCCCCCAAATCAGCAGGCTAAGATGAAGCCAGACACGTCTTTGGGAAATGAGTGACAGGAAGAGTCGCTGCAGGTCTGGAGGTACCCGGTGCTAATCCCTTGGTGATGAGTTGCGTTCTCCCCTTATTGCTAGGTTGCATTAAACTTCGCCCTGCTGCTGACTTTTCTTAGAGGCGATAGATGGGAGTATATTTTAAATTAATTTTACTACACTTTTTGTAATATTTTTGTTTTAAATAGATTTATAAGCAACTTGGGGGCTGTTTCTCCAAATTTATGAAGATAATTTTCACTCTCTTGATAAGGTTAAATTTACACCTGCTATTTCCATATTAATTCACATTGCTAAGTGGATCTAATTTTCTTCCGTTCTTCTATCTAGCGAGTGTGGCCTTTCCTAATGCAATTTCCCCCTCACTAAATCACTGTGATCGGGAGTCATGATCGAGTTAAATTAACTTAAATTAATTTACTTAATAAGAGCTCCAGATCATTGTGAATGAGGTTAAGATTTATTGATTCTCCTTTTCACTCCTCCCCCTTATCTCTCTCTGCTTTGCAGGAGCACAGCTCAGAAGGGCTGTGATTTGCTTGCCTTAAATTTCATTTGCTCCTATTGACATTGCGGTTGGTCATCGCTTAGAAATCACGGGGGGATGCCCTCTCCCCGCGCAGCCTCTCGCCGCTGGGAGAGGGCTGAGCGAGTTGCTACGGAGGAGTTGTGATGGATGAAGCGGCACGCTGAGCGATGGCAACGATGCTGCTCCTGCTTCCAGCCTCTTTCCGTGGTTCACGTGGTGTCAGCAGATGTGGCCACCAGTAAACCAGGATGTCCAGGTTTCATAGATCCTACTCAGAGGCAGCAGAAGCCTTCTGGGGTTGAGGGTGCTGTAAGATTGTGGAAACTGCTAGAAAGGTAGGTAGGGCGTCTGCCGTTGTGGCTGGGATCCTCCACCCCAATGCACCTTGGCTGGAAGGAGCAGATGAGGATAACAGCAGGAGGATGATCCTGACCATTGCAGATACCCCCGCCTTGCAAAGCCACGTGCTCCACCGAAGGGACAGTCTTCTTGCAAGTGGAGCAGGGCAAACGGGACAAACCCATATGCCATTGAGCATCCATCCCAAGGCAGCAGCGGGAAATGTCCGTGCCCCTGTATGGGGGATGACGTGCCTGTGATGGGCTCAGCCAGAAACCATGCCAAGAGCAACAGAGAGCATTGGCCGGGAGAAGGAGGGTGCACCAACACCTGCAGAAGACCCCAGCTCACCCTCTCATGGAGAGACAGAGCCACTTTAAGACACATTTTTGGGAGCAGAGAGACCTATGCGTAGCGGCTGATGTGTTTATAGACCCCCGATGGGCAAGTTAAACACTGACCCACTTTGAAGAGTTTTCTTCTAAAATACTGATGCATGTGTTTAAAAGAAAAGTAACCTGTCTGCAAATATAGTCTGGCACTGATGAAGAAGTTCAGATATTTCCTTCAGAAAACTTAGCAGTACCTCTTGAGGGACAGTCCTACCCCTCCAGCACTATAAATAAGTAAAGAACAAGATAATATAACATTTGTCAGAGAAATGCCTGCTCAGTAGAAAAGACTTGTCAGCAGAGGATAAGCTTGTGTGGTTTAGTTTTGTTTTCTTCTTTTCTCTCTGTTCCTTGGCCTGGAGCACATTGAATGGACTAAGATGGAAACGAGAGCCTTCTGGGCTTGACTTAGGTCCTTGCCACCCGTTCCCTTGCGTAGCCTTTAGGGTTTTACTTTTCGGCATGAAGTGGGTGATGCAGGCTGTGAAACGGGCTGGATCTCAGCCACCACAGTGGATGCAAGTGCCACTTCCCCAGGGCAAAGGGACATATTGCTGAGCGCCCAAGAGGAGGAGAAACCACCGTCTCTGCCAGTCACCGTCTTTTCAGGAGGTTCAGACGCTGTGTGCCGGGTAGCTTGGACACACCGACCTCCCTGTCTTATCCCTTCCTTTCCTTCATGGTGGGTGAGTTTTTGGTTTCCGATTTCTTTTTGCTCTCTTACCAATGGTTTTCAGATATCCACTGCCAGCTGGTCAACCCAAYTCATCACCCAGTTCATAGAATCATAGAATGGTTTGGGTTGGAAGGGACCTTTGAAGAGCATCTAGTCCAATGCCCCTGACATGGACAGGGATATCTTTCACTAGATCAGGTTGCTCAGAGCCCCGTCCAACCAGACCTTGAACACTTCCAATGATGGGGCCATCTGATGCTGCCTCACTAGCTTCTGCTGACCATCAGTGGTATCTGCTGAGGGTGTGCGGAGACCACCATTCTCCAGCGCTGTCCCCAGGCTCGGTCTCCTCTCTCGTGCAGCATCATCATCAGCTTTTCCCCCAGGTCCCATGCTGGAGTGCAGAGCTAATTTCATGCAGCCCCTGCCGTCCCCTCCCAGGGAAGCCTGTCAGGTTTTCCTTGCTACGTGATCCCATTTTGCTGACGTGTCTTGAGTCCTGTTACATGTTTCCTTGCAGAAGTGAAATAGTAGTTTCACCTCCTTGAGACAATGGTATCGTGTGGTCGGGAAGGGCGGTCGGCTTCCCCCTCTGTGGTGGAGTATTCTCCATGTCTGACCGGGGCGAGTGGAGCCACAGGTGCTGGTCTTGGTGTGCTGTCAGCATATAAATTAACTCTTTCTGCCTAAACCCTTGGGGAAGGGAGACACAGTTGAACTAAAGTCTTGGGTTGCAAGACAGAGGCGTGCGTACCCCGATGGGTGCATGCCAGCACGGCTTTCCCAGATCAATTGCTATATCTAATTCTTGCAGAATGCAGAACTGTATGGTTGGCTTGCCGTGAATACTAGTTGCATGGCATGAACGTGAAAACTCAATGTATCCTCTCTTTTTTTGGGGGGGAGAGCATATCCTTGTGACTTTCTGGGGAAGCTGTCTCGTCCTCTCTGCATACCTCCCGTTGCATTGCAGATCGGGGTGATGCAGAGCGGCCGAGCCCCTGTGGCACAGCACCTTAAACCCAAGTGTTTCAGTCTGCACTGTGTCATTCACCATAATCCAAGCTGATGGGCAGTAACGTGTTAAGCCACAGAAATTCAACCGCTTCTGAGCTTTTTGGTTGCACTTTAAGGCTCCCCAGGAAGTCCATCCATTCTGGAAATGGGATGGGTTCACCCAACTTTTGTGACATCTCTGGAAACGGTTGAGAAGTGTTTGAGACACGTTGGTGCGTGTTGCTTGTCCTACAACCCAACATTGAGTAGCTTTGCCTGTGGTGGCAATTACAGAGCCAGGTGGCCCCTGCGGTGAGTTTATTTGGGTCCTGTTGGGCATGGTTTAGCCCTCATCTCACCTGTTAGTGTTAAGGGAAGTCCCTTCTCCGCTTGGTTTGCTTTGCCGGCATGGAGTTATGATCACCAGCAYGGCTTGGGGCTTGCTGGGGAATTATTTCCAGCACTTGGGGAAGATACTGCTGTATAGGGTGAAACACCGTGGGGCATATTTCTGGTGACTCAAACAGTGGAGAACATCCTTCCTCAGCTTAAAAAAAACAACTTTTGGGAGGAAATGAAGACACCCTTTTAAAATTAGCTATTGGCTAAGAATTGGAGAGAGCAGGGAAAGGGCAGCCCCAGTTGTGCCTGCTGTGCTTTGGGGGCTATAAGGAGGATGATCCCATAAATTACCTATATGCTGACTGCTTCTTCTGAAAAGGGATGTGGGGATGGCAGCAAATGTCCGAAAAACCTAATTCCCCTAACAAGACCCAGCGATCATTAGAAGGACAATACCGAAGCATCCCATGAGAGAAACACCTTGGTAAGTCACCACTGCAAGGTGTTTAGTTTGCAGGATTTTAAGATACGAGGCTTTGAGAGCAGAATCTACTTAGAATTATGTTAAATATGTACATTTGTAAGAGACATCTCCCCGACTGTCATTCTGCAGTTTCCTATTTGAGGGATTCACACTTCTTCTCCAAAAGCATCTGGAGTTGGTGGCTGTAGAAACCAGATTAGTCCATGAACCATTAGTTTGATCTGGAGAGGACTTTTTTTATTTATTCCTGATATAACTGTGAAAATACAAAATCCAGCAGCAACACTATGGGATGGAGGCCAAAAGGTGCATTGGTTGAGCGATGGGTGGTGGAAGTAGGTAGAAGTGGGTTGGCAAAGTGGTTTTCAGTGCCGGCTCTGCCCCTGGTGTGCTCTGTGCCGGCAGGATCCTTCTCTCTCCATCCCCAACCACTGTCTCAAAAATCTCAAGGAGAAGCCAGAGGCAAATAAATGACCCCTGATTATTTCTCTGTGTTGCTAAGCAGACACTGCTTTCATGTATTTACTCAACGCACTCCAGGAGAAGTCATCAAGCAATTTTGGAGAGCAAAGATGCTGCTTTCTGTGCGTCTTCGAGATGATGCAGGGTCTGGAGATGTTTGTGCAGTTCTCCGAGAAGAAGGCATGTTAAATCACGGCACGTTCCTGATCCCTGCGGGTCAGTGGTTGGGGTTGAAAGCAGAGAGCGGGGTTTGGGGTCGTAATGCATGATAGATGGAGCAAATCCGTATTTCTCCGGTGCTGGGGCATCATCTTGAAAGTTGCAGAGAAGACGCAGAAAACTGTTAACRTAGGCTTCTACCATTGATAATTGCTGAGTGCTCTGACGGGGGGAAGCTTTAATCGAAGTTATCATATATTGTGAGCAGACAGGGATGGGTTTTTTTTAAAGATCTGAACAAAGTGTGTCTTCTCTCCTCAGTCCATTTRTTTTTTCCACCGGTCGGTACCTTCGCTTTCGTGGGGAGAAGGGGTCCAAGAGGTGGGATCCCAACCTCCCGCAGACCAGTTTGGAGCACAAACTGGACTGGTGCTGTGGTCGAGATGCTGCTCTTCAAGCTGGGGGGAGCCTGCAAGGACCAGACTGCAATCTCCAATTTTTGGGGGGCGTTTCAAGCACAGCTTTGTAAGTTATTTATTTCATTCGGATGATGCTCCCGTGGGATTTTGCCTCCTCTGCTCTCGACGCCGATTGCTCCTGGATCTCCCTGCATGTAGGCGAAGGATCGTGAGCATCATAACCCTGCGGGCAGAGGTTGGGGCACCAGGAGTTAATTTTATTTTATCAAGATGATAAAATACCCCTCCGCCTCCCTGCTTTTGATGCGTTAATCTGAAAAAGGAGTCGAAATGTGACTAATGTCCTTAAAGTTCCTGTCAATTTTTTTCTTCCCAAATTCATTTGACATGAAAGTGAGAAGTAAACAGAAAGCCTGTGTTTAAGCAGATAACTTGGAAAGCCTTTTCCATCACATTTAAAAACGGCCGTGTCATGGATTCTGCGAATTGGCGGGTTCTATTTTGTTTTATTTTATTTTGTCTGTGTGGTAAATTTTCTTTTAATAATCTCGACGTGGTTTTACGAGGTTTAGGGCTAAGATTTTTTTTGAAGGGATGTTAAACCATTCTCCAAAATGACATCTCATTAAAGTGAAATTCATCTGCTGGGATTGGAGACATTACAGGCAGGAGGAAACTGTGGCTCCCATTTGAAAATACATATTTTATTTTTTTTCTATAGGAAGTACTTTTAATCTTTTTAATGAGGATGGTATGAGATACACAACCTCGTATTGTTTCTGCGAAGCCCTGACATCTGGCCTAGCATAATCCAGTTTCTGTTAGGGACTAGTTTAGAGGCTTTAAAAAACAATGTCGCCTCTTTTGGGCAAAGCTCGGGATTAATCTTTCATACGCTCAGCGCACCCCCCTTGCAGAAAGACAGACAGTTTATAACACTCAGTCTTCCCTTTTTTCTTTTTCTTTTCTTTTTATTTCTTTTTTTCTTTTTTCTATTTCTTCTTTCCCCTCTTTCCCTCTCTTTCTCTTTTCTTTTTCTTTTTCCTCTTTCCTTTTTTCCTTTTTTCCTGTTTTTTCCTTTTTATTTTTTCCTTTTTTCTTTTTTCTTTTATTTTTCCTTCTTCTTTTTCCTTTTTCCCTTTTTTCCTTTTTCCCTTTTTCTCTTTTTCCTTCCTTCCTTTTTTCGTTTTTTCTTTTTCTTTTTTCCTATTGTCTCTTTTTTCCTTCTTCTTTTCCCTTTTTCCCTTTTTCCCTTTTTCCCCCTTTTTCCCCTTTTTTCCCCTTTTTCCCCTTTTTCCCCTTTTTTTCCCTTTTTTCCCTTTTTTTTCCCTTTTTTTCTTTTTTTCCTTTTTTCCCTCTTTTTTTCCCCTATTGCTTTCCCCCATTGCTTTCCCCCAAAACAGAGCTGACAGCTGGGTGCTTTCCCAGCCGACAGGCTGAGCAGCAGATTCAAGATGGGCAGCTTTGCAGTGGGAGCCGGGGGCTGCACCAGCCCACTCCCTGCTCGGGCTGTCCCCCGCATCCTCCCAGTCTTCCCAGTCCTGTCCTGTTCCGGGGCAACCTTGTGCCATGAGGTTGTATTTTGTGCTGCTTTTGCATGAATTTGGGGCTGCCGATGTTGGGGGGAGCGCTCTGGTTTCCCCCTCGAAGGGTCGGCCGCAGTAATCGAGCTCTACTTCGGAGGAACTAATGAAAACAAAATAAAAACAGGACTCAGAGGTTAACTACCAGCTTTAAATGCATATGAAAATACTTAAGAATAATGGGATTTTCTTTTTTTAATTTTGGTTAATGGAGTAGTCGAGTTTTGAATGGATTCTATTAAAAATAAAACTGTCACATCCGAACCTGGGGAGGCAATGATGGGTTATTTACTCAGCAGGGTGTTGTGTTGATCTTGGATCAGCCCTTCCCCAGAGCCTGGAGCATCCTTCTTCGGGGAGCCCACCGTTCCCTAAACCTGGATCTTTTCTTGCTGGGAGATCTTGCAGCTTCATCATGCGCTGGATCTGTGTTGGTTGTGAGTGGAAAAAGGAGATGCTTGACTAGTTTGGCTGAAAAAAATGGAGAATTTCTGCTTTCTGAATTAGTGGGGTATAGCTGATAGCCCTTGCCTTACGTTAYTGGGGGAAGTACCTTGCATTTCCTGCAGAGGTATGGAAAATAACCTTTTTTTCCTGTGGGCGTAAGGCACCTCGGGGTAATCTGGCTTCTTATTTGGCTGCTGAAATGTGGCTTTAGATCTGTAGCCCAGCAAACGTCTTGCACTGTGGATTTAGGGGAAGCAATGCAGAAAGCTGGGTTTTGGCTGTAGGGAGATCGTACGGACACGGAAATGGTGAGCGTAGTTGAGAATAAAAGCGTTGTCTTCTCATTTAGCATCATTGGGGCATGGTTTTGCTTTTGTAATACTTAAATCCAGCCAAACACAGATGTGTCCCGTAAATTAAAGATATGTAGGTGGTTTCCACCACCAGGCTCTTTCCCAGCATCCGCCAAGAGCCATCCTCCTGGCAGACTCCCAGCCTGGCGCTGGCTTTCTGCCGCACGAGATGTTGAACTCACCGCAACCTCTTGGCCTGAGATGCCCATGTTGGATGTAAATGAGCTGGAAGTCAACCAGTCTGTAGCTTGGATAACGTATAAATGGAGGGTCTTCCTTGTCTCTTATTTTTTTTATCCCTGAAAGCAAAGTTTGATGGTGCAAAACCACTGGAGAAGAGCACGGTACTGTCCCTCGTGGCAGACAGCAGCTGCATCCCCAGCAGGATTTTCGGCTGGGTCAGGACAATGTTTTGAAGTTGGTCTCCTGAGCKGAACATCTCCAGTTGTTGGGCTTCAGGTGGCTTTACAGACCACTCTYGGAGGCTCAAACTCAACTCCTTGTAGATGAAACCAGTCCCAAGGATGCTCTCCAGCTGCTGGTGGCCACTGGGTCATCAAGGCCAGGCAGGAGCAAAGCAAAGGACATGGTTTTGCTGAAATTAGTTTAATTTGTAGTGTGGATGTTGGGTCCTCAGCACCAGGTTGCCTCTACAGATCTGCTCTGAAGGGTCCACACTACTTGCTGGAAGAGGTACAGCCAACATGGGTCAACAGTGTGGGCACCAGCTGGGGAGCAGGAGATTTTGGATCCATGTTGACATCTGTGAACGCCTGTTTGATGCAACCTGTTTCTGTTTCCAGCCTGCCACCTTTCCTCTATCTCCCCGTGAGAATGAATCCCTCATGCTGTTTCCTACTGCAGGGCAGAGAGAAGAGGAGGTTCCCCGGGCCAAGTGATTTCAGCTGTAAATGTTCACCCAAATGCCAATTCCTAGAGAGCTGAGTGGGCTTGTGAGCAAAGCATCGTTCTGTCCAGAGAGCCTGTTTGACCAAAGGGTCCTGTAGAAAAAGATAAACCAAAACAATAACCGAGCTAAAAAAAAAATAAAAAGAGACTGCATTTCAGTAGGGCTGCAAGAAGCGCTTGTTTTGAGAGGTGCAGGGGTGTAATGGGGGGCTTTTCACACCAAGCCCACCATCTCCCATTTGCATTGTGGTGCTGCACAAGCGTTACCAGCTCCCAGGGCTGGACAAGCCAAGTGGAAAGATCCCTTAGGGACTAAAACCAGCACTTAGGGCATCGCCTACATTGTACAACAGTGCAGATGTGCTCACAAGTGGTTGCATTGCTTCTCAATGAGCTACCGCTCATCAGCAACGTCTTGCTGACTGGCTGCTCCCACCCTGTGGCATATTAAGCTAATATGTTTTACTTAGTGTTTATAATAGGCAGAGAGCACACGCACAGTTGGTTAGTAGAGGATTTGCTGATGAGTGGTAATTCATTAGCTGGGATTTTTTTTCCCCTCTTTTGTGACCGCCTCTCCTTGCTTTCAGAGTACAGCAGCTATCAAAGAAAAGCAGAACATCCGTAGCGAGGAGGTTTATACAGATTAAAAGTTGGGAGTTTTCAGCTGCGGATCAGCAGTTTTGAGTCGGGGCTGGATCATCTGGTGCCAGAACTCAGGTGAGAGACCTGAAAGTTTGTGCCCAGGCAACCAGAGGTCATCTCCAGCGTTGGGGAGCCCATCTTCAGGTGCTGGGCCAGCAGATTTGAGATGGTCCTCCCCATGCCATGGCTTTGCAGAGGGTTTGCGGCCCCTCTGCACACTTGGGTCTACGTGTCATCTCCTGGAGCCTCAACCCAGCAGCTCTTGCGATGATGCTTTCGGGTGTCAGTGGTCTTTCATGGTGAAGGCAGCAATCGCTCCCTTCCTCTAGGTTATATCCAGAATACCATAAACACAATGGCACGTACATGACCGGTAGGTCAGGGCTTGCCCTTGCTCTTCATTTACTTGGAGTCCACGTTGAGGATCTTGAAATGCAGCGCAGAGGTGGAAAAAGCACTTCGAACTCAAATCATGAACTCCAACAAAAGCACAGGGAAAGCTTTCGTGGAAAAATGTTAATGACGGATGTTATAATGTTATTTATGGATTAGTGCGCAGGTTCTAGGATGGACCCCGGGCAACTAGCGCAGATGCCACGTGGAAGAAAGCAGAGGGTTGATACCCTCCTCGTCCAGTCTTGGGGACACGTCTGCTTGAGGTCACGCAGGGACTGAGTGTGGTGACATTGGGAATCGAAACAGGTCTCCAAAGCCCTTTAACCCCTCTCGATGCCGCTCACTCTGTCCCGGGGCATCTATTTCTGCCTGCCTGGATGTTCCAGGATAAAATATCTTGTGGGACCGCGAGGTTTCAGGTACCACTGTTCCTTTTGTCCATCCAAATGCTCCAGATGCCAGCCGTAGCTTAAAAAAAAAAAAAAAAATTATATTATAGTATTCACCCTTTCTAACTGAGGTTTCAGCAAAAATATATATTTTATATGATAGTATTCACCCTTTGTAACCCAGGCTTCAGCAGCAACTGAGTAGTCTGGCCAGATGAAATCTGCTTGGGGATATAGTTTTCCAAATTGCACACATGCCGTATTTAAAACTCATTTTGAAGCAGTTTTTAACCTTTGGAAGTGGTTTTTCTGAGGCTAATAATCCCTCCTAACAGTATCCTATTTTGAGAATATTTTTTCCAGCGCTGGGTATTTACACAGTCACCGATTTTTCACCTGACAGTGACAGCTGCGGGASTGAGTGATGTATTTAATTTCTAAACTTCTACCCTACTAAGAGATTAGTAACGGCAGAGCTTCTTTTTTTCCACCCCTTTTCCCAAACGACTTTTGCTACGAAGGATTGTAACTTCTCCAGCCTTTTAGCAGATCGATCTGAGAAGTTTTCCTGTGCCAATTCCGGTGTGAAAGTTGGTATTTAAAAAAAAAAAAAAAACCACACACAAAAAAAAGAAGGAAGGGGGGAGTGCAGAATGGCTGAATGGCAGCTCCGCGCCGCAGAAATGACCCAAATCACTTCTTATCAGCTCCCGGTGATGGTAAAATTGTGATACCTTTGTTTAAACCTCGCTGCGAGCTGCTGCGCTGAGCCGAGTCCAACTGCTGCCGGCATCTGGGCTGCCCACGCCGGGCTGTGCCCGGGCAGGTCTCGGGGCTCGGGAAAGAGTGAACCGGTTTGCGGGGGCACAGAGGTCGCTTGGCAAGTGCTCGAGCATCGTTTTCAACTGATTAATTCTTTCCAGTCTAAGTAAACATTTAGTCTTCTTTCAGGCTGAAGGATGGATCCATCTGTTTCTTCCTGGCGTGAGAAAAAAAATAAAATACTCTAAAAAGGCTGGAAGAAACTCCTGGATTAGCAAACGCAGAGGGATGCACACATTGTGGGTGCTGCTCTCGCTCTGAGCAAACTCTTTGCTGTCAGCAATCAGGCTGTAGAAAGCAAAGACAGAGCGGGTATCTCGTTCTGCCGCTTCGTTAATCAGCCGTCCGTTAAAAGCTCAGCTATTTCCATGTCCTTATAGGCGACAGCTAAGAGGTAAAATGGTTTAATAGGATATGAAAGTCAAGTTTGGAGGATGGTGCGGGGCCGGCTGGTGAACAGGACTGATGCCTTCATAAATAAAATCTCTGAGAGCTTTGCTGGGCAGCAGCAGCCCTTCTCTGGGCGCTGGAAAGTGCTTCATGCAACGGGGGGAAGGAATGGAGGAGGGAGATGCTGCGGTACCCATGGCAGCAGGCTTGCGCATCTCTCCCGGGGTAGGTCAGGCGTGTTTTGCCCTTGGGCTGAGATAATGAATATTTCCAGTTGAGTTTAAGTGTATGTTATACTCGATATGGAGACAAATACCAAAATAATGTTATATTCATACCTTACTGTACACACCAAAACCTACGGAATCAGCTTTCTTGATCCCTGGGCATTTATTTCCTTCTGCTGCCTTTGAAATAATCAGAATTAGCTCGTTTAGTTCTGAGTAATACCGCTCCTGCCAGGTTTAATCTCTCCCCAGCAGAGCACCGCTGTTTCCTCTTTCTACACCCAAATTCTCTGTCTGATGGAGGTTGCTCTGGGACGAAGCTGTGGGTTTCCTCCAAACCTCGTTTTTTTTGTTAGGGGGTGTGTGCTTTTCATATTGGATGATCTTTACTGAACAAAAGTAACGCGAGGACTTGTAAGAGGTGCTTTGGGTGTCTCTAACTGCTGTGAGGAACTTCTAAATTAATTTCTTTTACCTTGCCTAGCTGCTGTAACATCAAGTTGGGGAAATAATTTGTGGATTTATCCTCTGCCTGTGTTACCGTCTTGCTTCTAGGTGAAGCCAGAAGTGCYGCTTACGGCTTAGGCTTTGCAAAGCCTCTTGCCCGCTGCTGGGCAGGAGCATCCTCTCCTTGACTCTCCCCTGGGCCAGATCCTGACACCCCTGTGTGCGGCAGAGCTGGGTTTCAGCGTGAGGCCGGATTCGCGCCCGCCCTTGGCACGGGTGCCCCTTTGGCGGGGCTCGCGGTGAAGCTGACCATCTGCGCCCGGCAGCTTCCCTGCTCCCTGTCCGTCCATCCGTCCATCCCTGGGTGCCGACCGGGCACTGCAGCATCTGTGGCTCACGCTGCCTGCCGGGCTCGCCTGGAAGGAGGATTTGCAGAAGGATACGGGGAGGTCTGAGAGGTCACAGCTGTTAAAGCTGGGAAAATGGGAAAAAAAGGGCAGAGGGGTTCCCGAACTTGGCACAAGTGCAGCAGCCACCTGTCCGCAAGCATCAATGGTTTTCCAAGCTGAAATATGTTTTGATTGCAAATAATTTCCTTTAATCCCCCCCTAAACAAATCTGGATTTAATAATTGCTTATTGAATTATTGATAGTGAATTCAGATCGTTCCTGCCGTCCTCCGTCGTGGAAAGGAGTGTGTGAACGGAGGTGGCAAGGGATGAATCTCCGGGGAAACCCCAAAGCCGTTCTGGTTCAGGATATTTTATACGGAAAAAGGTTTTATGACTCGGTAAGGAGGAGCAGGGGCTGCAGACGGCAGCATCTCTGCTTGCTTTAAATTCCTTTTTAAATGCAAGAATAAAAGGGGGCAAAGGGGAAACATTTTTGGCATGGGAAGGAACTTTCTTGGTGGGAGCTGTGTTCACGAGTGAGACAGCGGAAACGTTTTCCTGTTCCCTCCTAACAAATTCCCAGTCTCTTCTGCACCTAAAATAACCATGTTTCAACCCAAAACGGGGCTCGGCACTGCTGCAGAGAGGAGATCGGGGTGCGGGCACGTGCCCTCGGTTGGGTGGGAGAGCTGGGAAGATGCTGGGAAGCTCCAGCGTGGATGTCCAAAGCAATGAGTGGGGTTTTTTTCCCCATCCATGTGAAAACTGTGCATAGGACAAGCCGATGGCTTTGGCGAAGTGAGCTAAAAAGTTGCGTTTCTATTTTTATAATTTATATTAGGTAAAAATCTCCTTCTGCTGTTTTTGTTAATATTAGCAAGCCTGAAATTTCCTTTTAAGCTTGAACAAGAAGGATGGGAATTCAGACAAGCAGCTGAAGATGCTCCAAAAAAGGAGCACAGCCTTAAGGGGTAAAGAAAAAGCTGCTTGAAAAAATAAAATACAAAAAAAACGTGCATCCAGGTTTGCTTTTGAGCGCTTAACCACCCCCACCTTGGACCTTTCTACAGGAGGGAATATTTTTGCATCAGGGTTATTTATTTTCTGTGTGTGAGCAGCGCACTTGCATTGCTCTGAACAGGGAGGGGTTTGGTGATGGAGGTGATGGTGGGAAGCCAGGGCTCTCGTCTTCTGCARTCGGTGGGATCCACCACTTAAATGTTCTTCAGGAGCTTAGAATCATCAAATCATAGAAAGTTTTGGGTTGGAAAGGACCTTTAAAGATCATCTAGTGCGACCCCCCTGCCATGGACAGGGACATCTCCCACTAGATCAGGTTGCTCAGAGCCCTGGCCAACCTGAACTTGGTTCTCCTCAACTTAAGATGATGGGTGGACGGTTTTCTCCTTAGTTGAAGTGTTGAAACATAGCATTTCTATGTAGAACTGAGTGTCCTGTATCGAAGGTGCTATAGAAATGTGTTTTCTTTTTATTACACTTTTGGCCATGCTGCTGTTCTGAACTCCCAGGGCTTTAAGAATAAAAAGCCTGATGAATAAGAGGGGAGAAAAAACACCTCCTTGGACAACGCATGAAGCTGTGTGGTTGGGACTAACGATGCACGCTGTCGCTGCTTGTAATCACGGAGGTTAATCCTTTATTATCAATGGGTTTGTGTTTGGGCAGGGTGAGCGTTAGGCAGCTCTGCCCTTACCCCCGGACCTGTCCACAGGTCTTCATCACTCCCACCTCTGCACAGGTTGCACGAACCAGCTTGCAAATGCAAGGGAGGGCAGGGTTTGTGTTGGCCATATCCAGAGCTGTGGCATCGCGCTACCTGAAATGCTCCAGAGGCTAGGGTCTGGCTGGGAGGGTTCCTTGGCAGAGCCTCCACGTGAAATCGGGTAGGAAGCACTTTGGCGAGCAGCTGAGAGCATGCTGCCTGCCCAGGGAGCGGGGCTTTGGGCTGCTGGGAGAGTTTTTGCCTGCGTTTGTGAAACTCTCGGCTCCTATTTTGTTTTTTTTTCTGTTGGCGATGCTGAAGCAAGGCTTCCTCCGGCAGGTTTTTTAAAATTTTATTTTATGAGAACAGTCGGTTATGACTCCCCAAGTGCCGTAAAAGTTAATGTGATAGTCGCTCTGCGCCTGTGCTCATTTTTATAATTTTTTATTTTATGAAACAGGACAGGGAGCTTAGTGACTTATTACTATTCATTTCGTTTCAATGCGGTAAATATTGATTCAGTTGGGGGTTTTCAATTTAAACCACTCGGCGATTATATAAAATATTACTAGCCTCTGAAATTATGCTTACCGATCCCTTCGGCTGCTCATTAACGAAGGAGTGCAATTTTTAGATCCCTTTGCTTTCATCATTCTAATAAATGGGCTAAGCTCCCTTTTCGCACGGAAGGTGCTGTAGACTCAGCTAGCAGGGGCTTGACAGCCTCGATGCAGCTCTTAATTTGGAGCCAGTTTCAAAGGATTTTGGTTTTTTTTTTTTTTTTATTTTGAGACATGTAGGTCTCTTCCTCTGACTCTTCAGCCGTGACGGAGCTGGGGAATGACAGCCGGGATAAATGGAGCTGGTTTGTCCCTGCACCGTTCAAAGCGATGTGTCCTGGGCTTCTCCCACTRTTAGGTCCTTGGGTATTGCCTGATCTCAAAGGACCCGTTTACATGTGTCGCGAGGAATGAGAAAAGAGGYGTGGGAAGAGGGAGAGGGGGAACGAAGTCTGACCTGTGTAATTAGCAATGGTAGAAGGGTCTCAGTAGCTGTGGAGAAGCTGGTCGCTTGGGGCCTCCTACGGACGATGGGTATTCTCATGGCAAAGCTCTACGTGTAACCAGCTCAGTCAACTCACAAAGTGTTGCTTCAACATTGCACGGAGGTGTTGAAGCGTATCCTTGTAGGGTTGGGGTTAAATAAGCCTTCAGAAAATTTCTTAGGTGCCACCGAGGGCTCGGTTGCGAGCTGGTGGTGGTTGGGCTGTGGGCTGGGGGTGTTGCCCATCCATAAATGAGCCCATTTGATTTTGCAGGGGCTTTCCTTTCCCATTCTTGGACCTTTCCGTCCCCACAGCCTCCTGTTGAGCCCTTTGGAGTGCAAGCTCCTTGCCATGCTGCTCCTGGCATCTCCTCACTAGAAGGACATGAGACCGTGATATCCATATGCCACTTGCCCTGAAAAATCAGGGCAAGCTKCTTCTCCAGCTTGCCTGTCCTGAGGCTGTGGAGAGCGGGATAAGGGCGGATGCAGGACGTCCCGATGGGATTTGAAAGAAACTGAAAAATTCAGACCTAGGGGAGCATCCCCACATGCAACAGTTGAGTGTTGTCAAATTTTGGGGTTAAGCAGCTGGGCAGGAAAGATGAAAAGTGTTAATTGGTGGGGAAAAAACCAACTGCTTGTTGCAAAGTGCCTTCAAGACGAGAAGAGGGGAAAGCTCAGATTGGCCTCAAGTTCTCTGCTCCTTTTAAATGCAACAAGAATACATGATGGCCAGGAGGAGACTCAGAAATCATCCGGTTTAGCAAGAGCTGCATTAATTGGATCAATGCTAATATGTGATTTAAAATACATTGTCAATGGAGCAGAGTATTTGGCCGAGAACCTGGTCTGACAGGTGAGTTACGATGTTGTATCTCTTGGGGCAGAGACGTTCTTCGCGTTGTGCTTTGCACAGCACTTAACCCTTGGTGGACTTCCCTGAAAATAAGTGATGATGTGGCCAAAAAGAATCTGGATGAGACTTCAAATCGGAAAAGAAGGAGCTAAAACTCCACTGCTATGCACACTGCCATGTAGCCAACTTACATAATTAAACACTGTTTTAAATACCACTTTTAGGCCAGTTTTAAGGGTGGTAGTAAACTACCTTTACAATAATCAATAGATTTTTAGAATACTTGCATATTTCAAACTTGCCAGCCCGATCTTCCCGAGTGTTTAATAGCTAATCTCACCAATTTGTTGCAGCATGATTGAGACCGTTGCAGTGAAGGTGACCGCAAATGGCTTTGCCGGAATGCCTTTGTGTGAGTGGATTTTTGTCTGCTAAATTCAAGTATTTTATCCTTTTTTATGCAAACTCTTAGAGTAATATGCTCATCAGGTTGTTGGGTACCCATTGCTGAAGATAAATGCATATTACTTTAATACTAAGATTGAAAAGGAGTTTCTGAAGTCCTGCTTGAAGTATTTGTTGGCGATATTTGGAGACTTAATTTGTGTCTGACGATAGGATGATCATGCGGTGTCGTAGCACATGGCACGCACTTGGAATTTTGGAGCAAGGTGGACAGCTTCCACCAGAGACCAACAGAAGTTGGGTACCAGCTTCCCCAGATCCCCTTGAAGTGCCCTCTGTGAGCTTCAACCACTTTAGGATTCTTAATTGCTTTATAAAATCACAGAATCATCGAATCATAGAATGKTTTGGGTCAGAAGGGACCTTCAAAGATCACCGAGTCCAACCCCCCTGACATGGGCAGGGACATCTTTCACCAGATCAGGTTGCTCAGAGCCCCGTCCAACCTGACCTTGAATGTTTCCAGGGATGGGGCATCTACCACCTCTCTGGGCAACCTGGTCCAGTGTTTCACCACCCTCATTGTAAAGAATTTCTTCCTTATGTCCAGTCTAAATCTCCCCTCTTTCAGTTTAAAACCATTATGCTTTGTCGGGTCGCAACAGGCCCTGATAAAAAGTCTGTCCCCATCTTTCTTAGATGCTCTCTTTAAGTACTGAAAGGCTGCAATAAGGTCTCCCTGGAGCCTTCTCTTCTCCAGGCTGAACAACCCCAACTCTCTCAGCCTTTCTCCATAGGAGAGGTGTTCCAGCCCTCCGACCATTTTTGTGGCCTCCTCTGGAGCTGCTCCAACAAGTCCATGTCTGTCTGGTGCTGGGGACCCCCGAGCTGGACGCAGTGCTCCAGGGGGGTCTCACTGGAGCGGAGTAGAGGGGGAGAATCCCCTCCCTCGACCTGCTGGCCACGCTGCTTTGGATGCAGCCCAGGATATGGTTGGCTTTCTGGGCTGTGAGCACACATTGCCAAATATTTTGGACTCTTGCAACAATGGTAAATAATGTACCAGTCAGTTTGCGTTCTGCTGGTGTGGTTTATCTCATACACCAGGGAACCAATTTGGGCTTCCCGAAGCGAGGTAGGAAGCAGGAGATTTTCCTTTAATATTGCAAAGCCAGGCGGTCGCTCTCGTTTGTGCCACCCAGGAACACGATCCTTTTATTGCGATGGAGGCTTGCGAAGTCATTTGTCCTTGTTGATTGAGTATTTATGATGGGAGCTCTGGATGGTGTTTCCTGTAGATTGAATTTCAGCAGCTGGCAAGAATTGCTCCAGTCCTCCCTGTAGGTCGCTTTTCGCCTGTCAGGACACATAGCAGTGTCTTACCTGTTTATTCCTGTCCTTTGATTTAATTCCTGGTATAGGTGCAGCCCAAGTGTGGAGATCAGTGGAATTTCTATACTGTTCTATACGTATATGTTGGCTTTCTCCTCCTCTTTTATTTTTTTAATTTTTTTTAGTGCCTGCTCAATATTCAAGGAACATAAAAACATTCACCACTTATCATGAGCTGTTATCACAACAACTCTTCACCATTATTAATAATAGTGCTTAGTTTCGTGTATTGCTTTTCATTATAGCTCTTGAGGCAAATAATAGATGCAGGGAAGTATTGCTAATGGTCGGGTCGCAGGCTGGGAAGCAGCAGAGCTGTCGTTGCCTCTTTGTGAGAGCAGGAGAGCAGGTTTTGAGCCATTTCTATGGTTCCTGGTGGTCACCTACCAAAGGGGAACCTCTTGGACATGCTCCTCTGCAGYGTGCTGTCCTCCTTACAGACCGTGACTGTGTTTGGATGCTGATGAAGATGCTCTAGGACCTGCAATGGGCATTTTGGTACCCCCCTTGCATGGGGAGCTGTGTTTGGGGAAAAAACAGGATAAATGTGAGCAGGTGATAATGTGTCCTGGTGCAGCCAAGCCCTGGGGAGGTGCTGTAGGCCAGCCAGTCCCACCAAGGTACTGGGGAGCCCTAGAACCTCCCAAGCCTTTGGGGTGTGWGTTTTCCTCCTTAGAGATATGAAAAAAAAACGTCCAGATGCAGTCCTGGGCTACCAGCTCTGGGTGGCCCTGCTTGAGCAGGGGGTTGGACCAGATGACCTCCAGAGGTTCCTTCCAACCTCAACCATTCTGTGGTTATGTGATCTCTCCTCAAGACCTCTGGGCATTGCTGTTGCTGATCATGGCACATCATATCTTAAGGCACCAGGATGTCCAGGGGTATTTGAGATTTCACGTCAAAAATTAGCCCTGGGCAGGTGGTTGGACTCACCTGCTGCAAGCTTGAGATGGCTTGTTCTTGCATGAACCCTGGGAGACCTGGTGGGTCAGAGAGCTCCAGCTCCCGTGTTTGCTCTGCAAAATTGGTGTTTCTAAACCCACCTTTGAATTTTCTGCCCCGTGCTTCTCTCTGCTGCCTGGTTTTCACTGCTTGGTGGTGGTCGTCTCGAGCTYGAGTCCAGAAAGCAGCAGGTGCCCGAGGTGTGGGTGATGAGCACCATGCTGCTGGGAAGGGCGACTTGTTTCTTTTCTTCTGCAAGTTAGTGGTGGGTTTTATTTTTTGCCTTTGTTTTGGGGGTTGTTTTTATTTTCTCTTTTCCCAGCTCAGCAAGGTTCAGCAGTTTGGCCTTGCACACCGCAACACGTAAGAAACACCCGGTTTAATTTGTGGTTAGATATCTGTTAAGATTGCATCCACTTCCCCAGTCAGCACTTAATTGGCAAGTCGCTTGATTTAACAGCGTGGGAGCCGGCACCGGAAAAATGGCTTGAATAAATCACTGCCTGACGCCAGAAAATAGATATAATCTCAACATTAACTACATTAATAGTAGCAGGAGCCGAATTAAGAAAGCCATAAAGTATAGGCAGGAGAGTATAAATTATAGCCATCTCGCTGTCTTCTTCTCCAGGCTCTGCTTTCCTTCCGCCCCCGGACCCTCGCCTAGCCGATGGTGTGCGGTTGTGCCAATGTTGGCTCTTGCTGGGGACAGGTTGTTGTGGTCTCCGTTGGGGACAGGGAGAGGAGCAATGCCCCCAGCCCACACCTTTCCCAATTCGTGTCACCTCTTCGGGGKCATCACCAGACTTGGCCTAATCAGTTTTAGTGGCTTAATATTGATTTCAAAAGGATCCAGAATGGGAGGTAATTGCTCTGCTGTTGCAGTCATGCATTTCATTTCTTCCCTCCTTGGCTCTGGCCGCAGCCATGTGGTCTTTTATGATCCTCTGATCACATATATTTTTAACGTGATTATTTTGGGCTGGGCAAGGGGAGGCAAAACACTTTCTAATGATGTGGAAGGAAATCTTTGCTAGGGTACTGGCTTCGCGCATCTGCATGTGGTGAAGTGGCTGTCCCCCCAGGTCCTGGGGAACCCACAGCAGATCCCTCAGCTCTTTAGCTTTTGGTGCCCATGCTGTTGTTTGCAGGCTGTTTTGCAAAAGCTGTGCCTTCATTTCCCATCTGTGAAAACAAGGGAAAGCAGCTCGGGTAAGCACCATGAGGACTTGTTTTCCCTGATGTTGTCGCTGTGGGAGAAGGTGGCCTTCACAACTTCTCCTGCTCTTCAGGAAAGCCTGGTGAGACCCAGGGAAGGTGTCCCTCCAGCTTGCATGCTGTGGGGTGCAAAAAAACATCTCAGCTCTTCCAGCTGTTGCTTTTTCCATTTGTGCTGGTGTCAGCGCTTTATAAAGTTGGAAGCGCATCTGTTTGTTTCTTTTTCCTTTCAATCAGGTGTTAGGTCCACCTTTGGTTTAAAAGATGATGTTTTTTGGTTTTGCTGTAAACATAGTGGAGATACTTGGGAGTCCTGGGATGGGGGTGGTGGCCGAGCATCCTTGCGAGGACCAAACCCTGAGCGGGAAAATGAGCTAGAGGTGCCAAATTGGTAGCTGCCTGCTTGCGAGCTTGTGCCTTAGAGCATCATTAAAATCCTTTTTCATCCACCTTTGCACCGAGGGGGGTGATGTCAAGAGGGGGATGATGATGCCATGGAAGCAACCGTAAGTGCGAGTTACATCCCACCTTAATGCTTCTGTGGAGGGTTGTGTCAGTGCCATGAGCCGGACACTGGTTTTGGGTTTATTTAGGAAGTTGTCCCCACTTTTTTTTGTTCCGGAGCCGTCAGTTGCTCTGGGTCTGGTGCCAGCAGAGGGAGACAGCTCTGTACGAGTCCTGCGCGGGAAAGGCTGACGGCTAATTTAGTTTTAATGAGAGAGCAACAGTGAATTTTTTCGGTCTTCGCATACACATTGAACACACATCGCTTTGCAGCACCGATGTGCTGAAATTGGGGACCGGTGGATTTTACACCTCAGAGCTGTCAAAATCCTATGTAACAGAGCGACCTTATTAGAGATGTCTCTGCATCCTGCATCAGGAACCGATGTGCCATGTAGGTTCACAGCCCATGTTTCCCAACAAATGCCACAAACATTTTGCACATCATTTTGCTTCTGTGCTGGACCCCCCCTTTTCCTAATTTCACTGCACAGTCCCTGATTAAGGGCATCTCTGTGTTGTTTGGAAGCATGCAGACGATGCTCTCGCTGCTGGGGCTTTATCTAGAAGCCGTACTTGAGCGATGGCTTCGGCAGACGATCGTCTAAACACCTCGGCAACATATTAAATGCCTGCCCTGCCTATATGACCAACATCTATGTGGTTTTTTCTAGGTACCTGATAAATCGGTCTGAGGTGTGCACAGAAATGATGCTGCTGTCTTGGCACCTATGGAGCTGTCACCGTGCTGAGATTTAGCGTGCTGACAGCTCAGCACGGATGAGGTTCCCCAGCAGGCTGGTAGATGACCGGCGTGGCTGAAACATGCCACGCGGCCGTGTTTTTTTCTGCAGGATATCTCTTTTAAGCGCTCTAACTAGCAGAGCCATCTCGGAGTTAGTGGAAATGCTCGGAAACTCCTCTGAGCCTAACGGTAAGGTTTGCTCGGGATGATGCCATCAAGCAGTTGATTTTAGAGGCCAGATCCTGAGCCCAAGTGGGTGATTTTCATACTAATTGGTATCGGTTTTACTGTTTCTCTGGCCTGATCTAAGGGGACTGTGTGTTTGTAAACGGTGAGCATGCACATAGAGATGCTGAGTGTTGTCAGCAAGATGCTGTTACACGATTACGTGCAGATGCTTTTTCCTTGTTGCTTCCGTGAAAGCGGGTACAGCGTTTCCCAAGGTAGGGAAAGCTCTAGGAAACATCCACATTAATTTAGGCACGGCTGGTCTCTGGCTTATTGTSACTCTGATGTATGAGGCAGCCGGTGCTGAAGTCCATCTCGGTGTTCATCGTGCTTTGCTCAGCCGGCGCTGGGCTTTTTGGTGCTGGCAATGCCTTTCCCTTGTGTGGGGCTTTGCACAGCGCATGTCAATGAGCCACTGGTCTATACTGATAGGCATATAGCAAATATTAAAATTTATGCCTCATTTCTGATCACAGGACGATTGTTGGGAACACCAAGAGGGTTTTTTTTTAATGGGGTGAGACTGTACCCTGTCTTTCCTTTGCCCTGCTGTGTTTGGAGCATGGTCCTGTGCTTGGTGAGAATCATAGAATCAGCGAATGATTTGGGTTGAAAGGGACCTTTAAAGGTCATCTAGTCCAACCCCCCTGCCATGGGCAGGGACATCTTCAACCAGATCAGGTTGCTCAGAGCCCCGTCCAACCTGACCTTGAATGGTTCCAGGGATGGGGCATCTACCACCTCTCTGGGCAACCTGGTCCAGTGTTTCACCACCCTCATTGTAAAACATTTCTTCCTTATATCTAGTCTGAATCTCCCCTCTTTTAGTTTAAAACCATTAYGCCTTGTCCTGTCACTGCAGGGCTTGGTAAAAGGTCTCTCTCTGTCTTTCTTATAAGCCCCCTTTAAGTATTGAAAGGCTGCAGTAAGGTCTCCCCGGAGCCTTCTCTTCTCCAAGCTGAACAACCCCAACTCTCTCAGCCTTTCTCCATAGGAGAGGTGTTCCAGCCCTCTGACCATTTTTGTGGCCTCCTCTGGACCCGCTCCAACAGGTCCATGTCTGTCTGGTGCTGGGGACCCCCGAGCTGGACGCAGTGCTCCAGGGGTCTCACCAGAGCGGAGTAGAGGGAGAGAATCAGCTCCCTCGACCTGCTGGCCCCGCTGCTTTGGATGCAGCCCAGGAGACGGTTGGCTTTCTGGGCTGYGAGCGCACATTGCCGGCTCATGTCCAGCTTTTCATCCACCAGTATCCCCAAGTCCTTCTCTACAGGGCTAGCATGACCTTCTCAACTTCTTAATTTCCAGCCTTTTGGTTCACTTGCAACCTGCTTTACAAAGTCCCGATAGCTCCCCTTGAAATGGATTTTTAAAAGCGTCATCTTACGGCAAATTTTCCTTTCCATCTTGTTGTTTATTAGGCTCTTAAAGGGAAAGCTTGTAATGCATCCATTGATCGAAATACCAATTGAATAGATGTGAGCACATAAAATAGTCCCGACCCTTTAATAATGGAGCAATATCATTTGTAATGTAGGCAATGCAATTAGTATTGCTAACCAATACACTGCCCCTTGATGGGTGCCTTTGAATCATTTTTATACATTACAGTATATACTGAGTAAGAGCAGACTTCCTTTAAGTGTCTGCCCAGTGAGTATCTTACATACTGACGCTCTCAGAAGTGTCGGACCTTTTTTTCTTTCACTTGGAAGTAGATCTAAATTCTTCATATACATGTATTTATTTATAAAATATACATGTATACATTTATAAAATATATATGTGTATATATAGATAAGTATATATACTTATCCAGGCTTACGCAACACTTGTATTAATAGATTTACTGCCTGTATCATTTGATTACAGGGAAGCCAAGAGTTCACGCTAAGGAATCAGAAGCTGACAACGCTGCTCCAGTTGTTTTGCGGGTCAGCTTGTAAAAGATGTCTAAAAGCCACAATACGGGGTATCTACGTGGATATGTAAAAACTGCCTGCTTTAAATTTAGAGAAATAAGCCTGCAGTAGAAACGTGAGTTTGTTATTTGTTCCTTAGGGTAACATAAAGGCGGCAAAACCGACTCTCTAGGGGGAAAAAAAAAATCAGAAGAAGCATTTATACACTGTTTTCTATGCCTTAGTAGGTAAATTAAATTTAATTTTAAATATTGCACTGCCATGGATATGTATCTATCCCTAGCCAAAGCCCCTATAGCCGTGGGCACGAGGCTTTCCGGAGCTGGCCAGGAGTTGGTGTTTTCTCTGCGGATAATTCCCTTAAGCGCAGCCCTGCTGAACTTCTTTAACCTCTTCCATGCTGAGTCAGTGCCTGATGCACGGTCTTCCATTGAGCCCTGCTGCCTGTCCGAGATACTAGTTTGCTTTAATTAAAATATATCAGCTGTTCTTGCTCTTCTTAGTATTATTACTATTTCCTGTGTGACAAAAAGGGCATTTAAAAAGAAGCCGTCTCTGGAAAAAACAATTATGCCAAGTATTTTTGGAAAGCAGGCAGGAGGGAAAACCTCGCGTGGGATTTGGCTATACGTCTGGCTGATTATTTTGGAAAATATTTGAAGCTGAGGCTGTTTCGGGTTTGAAGGTGATACAGATGGCTCTGGCCGCTTTCAAATTAGCAGGCAGTGCCACTGGCGTACCATTGTGGGTGCGGATGCAGCGTTGAAATGGTTTTGATCCTCAGCAGTTAACCTTGTGGGTTGAGTCCACTGTTTAGGATTTCCAAAATCAGCTTATGCTTTGCATAGTGTGGATATAACATGATCGTCGATCTACTTGGTAATGCAAAATGTGGGAAACACCTGCTGTATGGAAATGCACAGTGTTTTGATCTGAGCAATGACGGTGTTTGGCGTTTGCACGATGCTTCGTACAGATTTGTGCATTAGAAAAGCAAGTGGGAAGGTGCAATATTGCTGTGCTTGGAGCACATCCAGAGATCTGAAATTCGGTTTGTTACGCTCCGGTATGAGCAGATGAAGGAATATCACTTCTGTGCCAGGATGGAAGAATGTCTATGACCTGCTCTCGCTTTCCTTCTCATTTTAGAGGGCTCTGTAGCCCATCACCGAGGGTGGTAGGACGCTGCCTCGGAGGGATTAAGCATTAATGTCCTATCCCACGTGGACGTGGGACCTGGTGCTGCCCAAACAGTGTCACTGTCAGCGTGGGCGCCCGGCTGGAGCACGACTTAGGTGCTAAAGCCGGTAACACCTGCCTGTCTCGTATGCTGAAAGAGATCCATTTCAGCTAATCAGAATTAAACTGTAATGAACTTTGTCCAATCGTCTGAGCTAATGGGGGTAAAAGGAATCTAATTAATGGGACAATGGTCCCCGGTCTTCCTGGTATAATTACTGATCTGTTGCAGCATTAGAGCGGCGGGTTGGAAAGCTGTGTATTAGGGGTTGTCAGCATTTCCATTCTCAGTCTTAGCTTAAGCGGTTTAACGGGACGCTATCATGGGTTTTAGACTGAAAGTTGACCTACCTTGAAAACAGCTTCATCTGGGCAATCACGTCTTCTAGAACGGGTCTTTTGTCTTTTCTCCGGGCCAGTGTTGCAGTGGAGAAGTTTTTATAGTGGAAACTTTGCTGGAGAACTTGAGTAACTTTGAAACGTTTCAGAAGATCCTTCCATGGCTGTCCGTGGGTGGGATCCGACCCCTTGCTGGAGAGAAGCCAAGCAAGGTGGTTTTGAGTTGGGCTACCAGATGAGCCAGGAGTGAGCAGAGCTGCTTTGGGCTGGGGTTGGTCTTCTGAAAGATGGGGAGGAGGTATCTAACCACCTGGAAGCTCTGGAGAAGAGGCATGCAGGAGCCTAAGCACGAGGAACTGAAACAGCCAGGGAGATGTAGGATGAAGGGGGAACTGAAGCTATGGATTATTTAGGCAGCATTTCAGAAATTGTGAAGAAAGGGATGTGCAGAGATAGGGGGAGCAATGAAACGGGATAGAGTAGCCAGCAGAGCAGGAGACCTCAGCAAAAACCTGCTTAGTCCCTACCTGAACAGAAGAGTCCAGTGAGTCATTGGAGTAGACACGATCTTGGCCAGAAGCACTGCATAGAAATCCCTGTGAAACTAAAATCCTGGCAAACAGTCTGAACGCAGTCATCTTGGCCAAGACCCTCTGGTCATGAGGTCGCAAAATAAACCGAGCTGTTGTTGACCACGGGAGAAGGTTGTGGATGAAGACAGAAAATAAGAGGCCAGTGTAATGCCAGCCACCCTTTARGAAAGCGAGAGCCACAAGAAGATGAGTGATTGAGACTGCAGCAGCTGTTTGCTTTCAGGAACGATGATGAAACATTAATTACAGGCAGAAGCGGCATCCTGCCGAGAGTAATATTGTCCTACTGGCAGCTCAGCAAAGATGCATTTAACTGGCGGGCACCTTCACACGGGTGAGGCTGATGTGATGGGGCTGCAGAAAGTGCAGAAGGAAAAGCCATGCTGGAGCCTGGTTGTGGGTCTAGAAGGTTTATGGCAAGAAATGAGATCGGTGGCATAATATCTCTTACAGGGTATGTATAATACGGAGGGACAGCCAGCACATTGGGGTGGCTTTGGCCGGTTTCTGGTGCTTTGGAGGTCTCTCAAATCATAAGACTCATAGGAGAGGTCAGAAGTGATTTTAAAAGACTGCTTAATTTGGATGTATGCCTGCATTGCTGTAGTGCTGGAGGATGGAGAACCCCCCGCCTTTGGGGCGATGATCTTAGCAGGGCACGTCCTCCAGCCGAAAAGCCCCAAGGGAAGGGGTGGGCAATCCTCTCTCCCTTTTCACTGTCCTTGCCATCAGGATGAAAAGAGCCATAGCTCTTAGTAAATCTGCTGATGCAGTGGCACGTGTGGAGGTAAAAATGATCCTGGAGCGGAGACACTTATGTTTGCACAGTATGGATGAAATTCGCCCTTGTGCTAAGGCCAGGATGACCCCAGTGCACCAGTGAAATCTTATTTAACCTTGATTTAGGGACAGGGGTTTCAGTGCATCCAGTAACAATTATGATTTTAAATTAGTTCTGTGCCTGTATCAGCCGATGGCTTTTCGTTTGTCCCTCTGTCACCAGCATCTGGTTACTCAATTCCAGTTATCTTAGGAAAGGAGATGCAATTAAACTCATGGCATTAGCAAAGTGATGGCTTTTTGGCAAAGCAAAAAACTTTCAAATCTAGCAGGAGAACTCTGTTGGTATCCCCAGGTAATTAAACCCTAAGTCAATATCTGTCTGTAATAATCCTCTCCGGCTGTACCGGGGGGTTCTGTGAGTTGGGAAACCGCCTGCGGAGAGCGACGTTTCCTCCACGAGATCAGCTCTGATCTGTTCCGCTTGTGTTGAGTCAGCAGCCGGATGATGTCATAGAATCATAGAATCATAGAATGGTTTGGGTTGGAAGGGACCTTAAAGATCATCTCGTCCAACCCCCCTGCCATGGGCAGGGATACCTTCCCTAGAAGAACTAGCTCAGGTTGCTCAAAGCCCCATCCAGCCTGACCTTGAACACTTCCAGGGAGAGGGCATCCACAACTTCTCTGGGCAACCTGGTCCAGTGTCTCACCACCCTCACAGTAAAGAATTTCTTCCTAATATCTAACCTAAATCTACCCTCTTTCATTTTAAAACCATTACCCCTTGCCCTATCACTACACTCCCTGATAAAGACTCCCTCCCCATTTTTCCTGTAGGCCCCCTTTAGGTACTGGAATGTTGCTATAAGGTCTCCCTGGAGCCTTCTCCAGACTAAACAACCCCAACTCTCTCAGCCTGTCCTCATAGGAGAGGTGCTCCAGCCCCCTGATCATCTTCGTGGCCTCCTCTGGACCCGCTCCAACAGGTCCATGTCTGCCTTGTACTGGGGACCCCAGAGCTGGACACAGTGCTCCAGGGGGGGGTCTCACCAGAGTGGAGCAGAGAGGGAGAATCCCCTCCCTTGACCTGCTAGCCACAATGTCCTGCATTAGCTTCTTAAATATCCCACCACCTGTGGGTGTTGGCACTTGCTGGCTCCTTTCTGGCATCGTTAGATGACCATCTTTGAACATCCCCTTGTCTGATGCTCTCCTGCATTTGCTGAGGATGGTAGGAAGCTGTCATGTTTGGACCACCTTCCATCATCATTCTTACTGGTGTTGATGGGTTTTCCTCCTTCTCATCTTGCTATCCCATCAAATCCTTCAGTTGCGAGCTTGTTCGGGCAGGAATACATCTTTTTCTAGCTTGCAAAGAGAAAAAATAAAACCACTAAAGACTACAGAGCTCCAAATCTGAGAGGATGGGGATGAGGTGGGCACGGAGGTGGGAGCAGACACAGTGCCCTGAGCCTTTCTATAGCATCATATCGTTCCTTTGCATGGGGGAAATGTGAAAAATGGTATTAAATAACTAACCTGGTATCCCTCCCAGTCTGTAAACCTCTCCCCCAGCCTGCCAGCATTGGGATGGGGAGTGCTGCTGGGTAAAAGTGTCTTCCAAGAATTTTAAAGCATTTACAAATGAGAAAGGACCAGTCCTAAAGGTAGTTCTGTAACATTACCATAAATTGCGTAAATATTCAGGCTGTATGCGACACTGCCGGGAGTGGGAATAATGGCAGGAAGATTGCAGAGGTGATAGAAAGCCTGTTGGCATGCTGCTGTCCTGCATAATAGTTGAAGATGAAGGGGCTGGAGAGGAAATGCAGTTGTAGGGAGGCTGAACGTGTCATGGGACATTAAAGGTTATTTGCTCCTTTCAATTTGTTGTTGCTGCTCAAGTCATTAACCTCTCCTGTGTTCTTTGGCCGTCATTGACCAACAAGTGATACTGTAAGCAGATGCAGCCTCAGGGTAGACGTTGGTGCTCAATGTACCAGCTTTTTTCTTTGACCTTCCCTGGAAAAAGGGGTTGAGACATCAGGTGAGGCTTAGCCTACAGTTGGATACGACTCACTGCCAAATCACCCGTCTGAGGTTGGGCTACACGGGCAGTTGGGCTAATTCAGCCGAAGCTGGGATCTTTACATCTATTTAAATGGAGAGGGGACATCCTAAGTGACTTGAAACCCAGCCTGCATTGGATTTCTTTCTTTGTGTAAAATCTATGCAAATTATTTCAGCTGGCTTAATGAAACTGGTGAGTGTACCCGTACCAATGGTTCTGGTATTAGTTCACACGGCGTGCTGTGTTGTCCAAGAAGGCTCTCGGTGCTTTGGCTTTGTGAATCTAAAAGGGGTTTTTGCAGCTTGCAGCTTGAATAGGCACCGGGTGAATGCATCGCTTTCAGGGTGTGGGGGTTAAAACCCTGAAAGCACAAATACGTCTGCCTTTGGTTTTATTGTGGTCTTGTGTGCTCCCTTGCAGTCTCTCAAAGCAATCTAGGGTTGATGGCAAGGATGCAGGATGCTCCCATTTGGCTTTCTTGGTTAATTAGGTAGCAAACGTTTGCCCTATGTTTATTAAAATCCCTTTTCTCTTCCCTGGGTTTCATCTAGTTTATAGACAACTTCGTAGCTTGCTCTTACAGCAAGATGTTTGCAAAGGAAGATGGCTATGCTTGTTACCTGCTCCTGGTCCAGGGCTCTCATTTTTTGATCGCTCGCYGCTGTCTGGCACGTAGCTTGAGTGAAGCTACGGGAGCGAACTTTGTCACGACGACCCTTGCTGCCCTTCCTGGTGCTGTGACCCCCCACTTTCACCCTCCTCTGAATGAGCATCCCACTGCTCTGCTTGCCTGGGGGAGCGAGGAAACAGCAAATAGTTTGGATAACTGGAAGATGGATAAAAAGGGAAGGAGGACTTAACTTTTGAAGTCTCCCGAAGGTGAAACAGGCTGCGTGATTGCACCCTTTTTGAAGCTCTCCAGACTGCCCTCTGGACAGTCCAGCTCCAACCCTCTCCAACTGCTACCGAAGTGTGGTGAGCTGCTCTGAAAAGGCCTGATCCATCCCTGCCTTCCCCACCTGGCCACGTCAGTCCTTCAGTGCAGCAGTTCACGAGGCAGATGCTTTCCTTCATTCTCCATGCATGGCACATGGAGCTGGTTTTGCGGTCAGGTGCTTCTGCTCTCTCTCAGGAATAAATGGGGTTGCAAACAATAGCAGGGATTTAGCAAACAGGAGTGGTTTTGGGCAGGGGGAAGAGCTCTCCTCTGTAACACTGCTGTAAGCTCCTTGAGGCGATAACTATATCTCCTCTGTGTTTTGTAAAGTCCTGGCATGATTTAAGTGCTTTCCCTGGCACATGGGTTCACTCTCGCCAAGCGACCGAGACCGTGAGCCCAGCGCTGCAGGGCTGCCAAGTGCAGCRTGAAGCCTTCGCTGTGACTTTTCTTGGGTGCAAGTGAGAAATGAAAGGGAACACCAGCGTGGGGCTGAAATGCCTTCAAGAGAGAAATGGCAATAAGTCCAGTGGGAGGAAATAATGATACGCTAGAGGGAAGGGATGGCAACCAGAGGGACCTTGACAGGCTTAAGGAGTGGGCCAGTGCAAACCTCATGAATTTCAACGAGGCCAAGTACAAGGTCCTGCACCTGGGTCGGGGCAACCCCCGGTATCAATACAGACTGGAGGATGAATGGATTGAGAGCAGCCCTGCAGAGAAGGACTTGGGGATACTGGTGGATGAAGAATTGGCCATGAGCCAGCAATGTGCGCTTGCAGCCCAGAAAGCCARCCATATCCTGGGCTGCATCCAAAGCAGCGTGGCCAGCAGGTCGAGGGAGGGGATGCTCCCYTTCTACTCCGCTCTGGTGAGAATCCCCCGCAGTACTGTGTCCAGCTCGGGGGTCCCCAGCACCAGACAGACATGGACCTGTTGGAGCAGCTCCAGAGGAGGCCACAAAAATGGTCAGAGTGCTGGAGCACCTCTGCTGTGGAGAAAGGCTGAGAKAGTTGGGATTGTTCAGCCTGGAGAAGAGAAGGCTCCGGGGAGACCTTCTGGTGGCCCTTCAGTACTTAAAGGGGRCTTATAAGAAAGATGGGGACAGGCTTTTTACCGGGGCCTGTAGTGACAGGACAAGGGGTAACAGTTTTAAACTGAAAGAGGGTAGGTTTAGATAGGACTTAAGGAAGAATTTTTTCTTTTGGTGAGGGTGGTGAAACACTGGACCAGGTTGCCCAGAGAGGTGGTRGATGCCCCATCCCTGGAACCATTCAAGGTCAGGTTGGACRGGGCTCTGAGCAACCCAATCTAGTGGGAGATGTCCCTACCCCCCAACCCAGGGGGGCTGGCCTGGATGATCTTTGAAGGTCCCTTCCAACCCAAACCATTCAATGATTCTATGAAAGGTACTCGATTGCAGTGTTTGGCCAGTGAAGCCCCTTGTGCAAGAGCAGCACAGTGCTTCCCACAGCTCGTGTTCCTGGTTGGGGCTCTCGGGGAAAGGAARACATGAGCTGGCTCCTGGCTTGCTTATGAACCATGTGTAGCCCAAACTGTATCTTTTTCTGCAGGCTTAATTAGGCCTTTTTACAGACCTAATGCTCCTGCTTTTAATCCCCAGCTCGGAGTAGGATTTATGACACTGGGGACGTTTCTGTCTCTGACTCTTCTGCCAAGCTATGTGGGTGGTGAAGAAGGATCAATGTGGCTCTTGCACAGAGCGAAAATGTGGCATATTTAAAACTGTGGTCAAAATAGGGGGTGTTGAATGAGTCTTGTAGCCCAGATGGAGCCGGTGCTGGGGTGTTTTTGCAGGGGTGTAGAGGGAGCATGTGTTGGCTGCCCTTCAGGGTCCAGGACTGTCCCCAAACCAGCTGTGGGGTGAGCTGATGTGCTTGGCTGTGCACCGGCATCTCAGTGTGCACCATAGGGTGACCCTGCCTTGGAGAGTTGGCACTGACAGTGGGGTGAAAAGCTTGAAGCCTGTGGAGACCTGTCAAATCTCACCTGTCAAAACCCAAAGATGTGACTTACGGAGACGCGTCCTTCTGCAAGGACTCTGCGTGGATCTCATCCCTTTCCTGGTTCTTCAGCTTCAAAGGAGGAAAATGGTCCAGAGAAAAGGATGAGAAAAACTGGGGAAAAGCAGAGCAGAGGCCGATCCTAGAAACAGGTCAGGAACCTCAAAGAATTTCTGCTGGTTCTTCCCTTCTGTCAGCTGTTACCAGCCCGCAGCAAAGGCTTCCTTGGTTCACACCATCATCATGTCTACCTGGAGCTGCTCTCATCTGGACCGGTTACTGGCTGGCTCCTGGGGATGGGGGCTTCAGGGCTTGGCTTTGCCCCCAGACGCTTAGAGAGCTGCCCGGGCAAAGCCAGGTGCAGGGGTACCCCATGGCCATAGCCTGGGGGTGTCAAGCTTACATTAGCTGATTTTGGGGTTCACTACCACTGTAATTCCCCCTTGCTGAGCCGCCAAGCCTGGGCCTTTCCCAGAGGTGTCCCATTTCCTTTCTCAAACCTTGTAACGTTTGAAGCATTGGATATTGCCATTGCTGCCCCAGTGCCCACGCTCCTGCATCTGGCTCAGAAACATCATTGTCTTCCCACGGCCTGGTCTGGATCTTTGCAATGAGGATCGATGATGAGGAAGACAATAAAAAATGTTTCTATAAATACATTAGCAACAAAAGGAGRGCTAAGGAGAATCTCCATCCTTTATTGGATGTGGGGGAAAACATTGTGACAAAGGATGAAGAAAACTCAGAGGTACTTAATGTCTTCTTTGCCTCAGTCTTTAACAGTAAGACCAGTTGTCCTCTGGGTACCCAGCCCCYTGAGCTGGAAGACAGGGACGGGGACCAGAATGAAGCCCCCACAATCCAAGGGGAAATGGTTAGCGACCTGCTACACCACTTAGACACACACAAGTCTATGGGGCTGGATGGGATCCACCCAAGGGTACTGAGGGAGCTGGCAGAAGTGCTCACCAAGCCACTTTCCATCATTTATCAGCAGTCCTGGCTAACTGGYGAGGTCCCGGTTGACCGGAGGTTAGCGAATGTGACACCCTGCTACAAGAAGGGCCAGAAGGAGGATCTGGGGAACTACAGGACTGTCAGTCTGACCTCGGTGCCRGGGAGGGTTATGGAGCAGATAATCTTGAGTGCCTTCACTCGGCACATACAGGACAACCAGGTGATCAGGCCCTGTCAGCAYGGGTTTATGAAAGGCAGGTCCTGCTTGACTATCCTGACTTTCTTCTATGACAAGATAACCCACTTAGTGGATGAGGGAGAGGCTTTGGGTGTTTTTTGGACTGGACTTYAGTAAAGCCTTTGACACCATTTCCCACAGCATTCTCCTGGAGAAACTGGCTGCTCATGGCTTGGACGGGCGTACTGTCTGCCCAGTAAAAAACTGGCTGGATGGGTGGGCCCAAAGAGTTGTGGTGGAGTTAAATCCGGTTGGTGGCYRGTCACAAGTGGTGTTCCCCAGGGCTGAGTCTTGGGGCCAGTTCTGTTTAATATCTTTATCAATGATCTGGATGAGGGGATTGAGTGCTCCCTCAGTAAGTTTGCAGATGACACCAAGYTGGGCGGGAGTATTGATCTGCTTGAAGGTAGGAAGGCTCTGCAGAGGGACCTGGACAGGCTGGATCAATGGTCCGAGGCCAATTGCATGAGGTTCAACAAGGCCAAGTGCCGGGTCCTGCACTTTGGCCACAACAACCCCATGCAATGCTACAGACTTGGGGAAGAGTGGCTGGAAAGCTGCCCGGCGGAAAAGGACCTGGGGGTGCTGGTTGACAGCCGGCTGAATATGAGCCGGCAGTGTGCCCAGGTGGCCAAGAAGGCCAACGGCATCCTGGCCTGTATCAGAAATAGGGGGGTGATCATGCCTCTGTACTTGGCACTGGTGAGGCCGCACCTCGAACACTGTGTTCAGTTTTGGGTGCCTTACTAGAAGAAAGACATTGAGGTGCTGGAGTGTGTCCAGAGAAGAGCAAYGAAGCTGGTSAAGGGTCTAGAGCACAAGWCTTATGAGGAGCGGCTGAGKGAACTGGGGTTGTTTAGTCTGGAGAAAAGGAGGCTGAGGGGAGACCTTATCGCTCTCTACARCTACCTGAAAGGAGGTTGTAGCGAGGTGGGGGTCGGTCTCTTCTSCCAAGCAACTAGCAATAGGACGAGAGGAAATGGCCTCAAGTTGTGCCAAGGGAGGTTTAGATTGGATATTAGGACAAATGTCTTCACCGAAAGGGTTGTCAAGCATYGGAMSAGGCTGCCCAGGGAAGTGGTTGAGTCACCATCCCTGGAGGTATTTAAAAGACGTGTAGATGTGGCACTTAGGGACATGGTTTAGTGGTGGACTTGGCAGTGCTAGGTTAACGGTTGGACTTGATGATCTTAAGGGTCTTTTCCAACCTAAACGATTCTATGATTCTRTGACACAGTTACTCCGGTCTCAAATTCATTTTGGGTGAACAACTGAAAAAGATTTAAGTCTTACACAGACTTAAACTGGACCAGGTTGCCCAGAGAAGCTGGGGATGCCCCATCATTGGAAGTGTTCAAAGTCAGGTTGTATGGGGCTTTGAGCAACCTGATCGAGTAGGAGATGTCCCTGTCCATGGTGTGTGGGGGGTTGGTCTAGATGATCTTTAAAGGTCCCTTCCAACCCACACCATTCAATGATTCTATGAAATGTTCCCCATCAGTTTAGCACAAGGTTGGCTGTAAGTTTTACAGTCCTTTGAGAAGGCACTGCAAGAAGATTGGGATATTATTTTCATACCTTGGTCTTTCCAAGTGTAATTATTTGAGGAGAGAACTTCTCCAGCCTGTGCAAGGACTGGGAAGAGGTGTCATGGCTATGGGATGTGGACACTGGGGGAAACAACAAAAAAACCCTGAACAACTCTGCATTGCAGGTATAATCAAATGTTTCTTATACAACATGTAGCCATAAAAGCGACTGCRATGGTTTTGATTGCAGGATGAAGTAATGGGTTGCACTGTGAAGAAGAAATCCATTTAGATAGCATTGGTAATAGCATTGGCAACAGGATACAGGAGAAGCCGAAAGCTTTTAAATAGATGGGGAAAATATTAAACGTTTCAAAGGCAGTTTATATTGTTTGCCGATGTTCCTGGTGGCTTCGCTGTTGGTGTTACAGCTTCTACGGTGAGGAGCGTGGCATGTGGAAAGATGCTTGGGGCCAGGGGAGGAGAGGGGCCCATGCCGCCAGGGCTGACGAGGGAGGTCAGCAGCTCAGTCTTGCTGAAAATGGCACAAATCGACTGTGTCGCGGTGGCTGGTCATCTGCTTCTCCACCGTATCACCATCATATATCAGCGCTACCCACCAAGCGAACGATCCCATCCCCATCATTTCAACCCTTTGCATGTGGCCACATGGCACCATCGCAGCTCACTCTGATTTAATTGCTGAGGTTAATTAGGATTTAAATCCATGAGATGGAAACCCTTGCTTTCAATCATCAGGTCTAGTCTTGTTCCTTGTCTTTATTCACCAGCTGTTTTTCTGGAGGAATCTTTATTCTTGTTGGTTGATAACCATTATAATACACTTGCAACTGTTTTTCTTTCGCAAGTCAGGAGGATTTATTAGGTAGGTACATCTTTATTTAGGCAATTAGGTAGCTTAATAGGTACTCATTGAGGTTGATAATTTTTCCCAGGTTTTGAAAATGGTAAATGAGATCTGTGCTGGATTATTTTTTTTCTTGAGATTAACATTAAGCTGCATTTGAATGGAAATTCAGATTCAATTGAACCAAATTCAAATAGTTTTTTAAAGTGTTTGTTTCATAATTAGAACTAATTCTTGAAAGTAGAGAATTGTTTACAGATAAATTAACAGTTTATTGCTGGTCACTAGGTATTTAAAACTAATGGATCCCCTGTATTTATGTTTGTATATTGGAAGAAGACACGTGCTTTTCTATTTTTCAATTTCCAATCACTTTTTCAACCTCGAATATCATAGTGAACTAAATTATTTGAATAATCCAAATCAGGTCTTTAAATAAATTAGGTCTTAAATTAGAAAGTGTTTATTTGAGATTTGACCTTTTTATTTTTAAGAAAGCAATAATGTTGATACAAATTCCGTAAATCAAACATTTTAATGGAATTACTTGGTTTTTTCTGTGGATTTGGGGTCCTCAAGCAGCTGGCGGGTGGGGATAGAGACATTATGGGAGATTGGAGTGGCTTCCAAGGGGAACTGGTGCAGGAGCTTGGAGGGTGCTGGCGTGTTTGAGGAGCACTTTTAAGCCCAAGTCCTGTGTGTTGTTCTGCTGCGTGCTAAGGAACAAGAATATTGTGATTTTTTTTTTTTTTTTACTATTTCTCCCAAATCAGGGTTTTGCATTGCCACCAGGGAGGCTCAGGGTAGACGAGGTCCCTCCTGCCTCACCGCTCCCTGGTGCTGTCCATAACTGTTGCCCCGGTTATGATCTGCTTTTTCCTTGGGAATAAAATGCCGGCATGCAAATGTGATTTCTTACTATGTAAGGATTACTTTAAAAAAAATAAGCTAAGCCTGAAGAAGATATCCAGAAGTAAAAGAAAACCATCCCTTAAGAGCCACTTGTATTGCCGTCAGCGCCAAGAAATCCTCTCCGTTTCAGCTGGCTGAAACGCCGTTGGGATGCTCTTGCTCTGCTCTTGGTTTTGTGTTTAATTTATATACATCAGATATTCTTAATATTTCAAATATAGGTGTGTTTATGCAGGTGTTTGTGTGGGGTTTTTGGATCAGATGGTCTCATGTGTTGAGTGCGCACTCGTGTGTGTAGCACAGGGGTGTTAAATCTGAGCATCTCCTACAACTCTTGCTGCATGCTGAGGCAAGTCATCCTTGTTGCTAACCTCACTTTCCACATTGCCTTGGAAATCACCCTTTTTTTTTGCTTTTTATAGATCAATTTAAGAGGGAGTGTATTTTGGTAGCATTGCTTGCTGGCTCCTGGCTGAAGTTTCTGTGGTTTTCTTCCATTCAGAGCAGCTTCGCTGTGTTTGGAGGCGAGGAAGGCATGTTGAGCTGGGCATCAACTGACTGTTGACTCCACATTGTCTTGCTGAGCCCTTTTCTCCCTCTTGGTCCAGTTTTTGCTTTGGCTTTACYGGTCTGTTGGAAGAAACATTTCCATTTCCCAAGCGATGTGAAGTCAGTCAAGAAGAGGAGGCTGGAGGAAGGACACAGCAGCTCGGCGTTTGACCATCGGAAAGAGAAGAAGAAAAATCAGACTTGGTCAACACGAACTTCTATGAAGCACTAACGTGAAATAGCCGAACTTGGGCAAAGTTACTGCTGCTTCGAGGGATGCAAGGGAAGAGCCCAGATCTCAACCTACAGAGCGTTTTTTCAGCCCGGGACCTCCACCCGTAATGTTTTTAGCGGAAGACACTGCAATTTTCCCATTGCGCTTGGCCCCGGCGTTGGCATTGGACCTCCGACAGCTACGACGCTGTTTTTAAACATTTTTATAGCGTTCTTCTACCCCCTTTTCATTAAAAATTTTTCTTCCCCTGTCCACCCCGGGGGTGGGGGAAAGACAACCCTCAACCTTGTGTAGTCAAGGTTATGGCGATAAATTCTGTAGCATTGTCACTTCTATTCGGAGTAAATTGGCTGGCCGCTTTCGGGCTGAAGGGAAGATAATTTGCTGTAGTATTTCAAATGGATTAGAAATGGATTTGAAGGGAAAGTTCATGCCTCCCATTACAAAGGCTAGAAAGAAGACTATCTTAAGGCACTGTTCACACTCTGGCCTTCATTATCCACGCTTAATACCTTTCCTATTTTCCAGCGTTAATGAAATTTCCTGCTGGAGCGGGCCTTCTGGACAGACGGGAGGACTCTTTAGATCCACGGGCTTGTGCGGCAGAAAGGGAATTACAAGCCCCTCGTGTCGCGGGGCCGGCGTATTCTTCAGGTCCTTGGCCCGGCTATTATCTCATTAATTTTATCCTCTTTTCTCAATACAGTTCATTTCCAAAGGCCGTCCTTTCCATTAGGGTAACAATTCAACGGAGAGCTGTGACACCRTCGCCGATGAAAAGCGACGGGGCGTTTGGCGCGGCTCCTTGCCCTCCGTTACAGCAGTCCTTCCCCTCGCCCGCCTTGCCGGTGGCTTTTCCCCACAGCCGCTGAGTTGGATGTCACTAATGGGGAGGGGGACACACACCAGCGGTTGTGTTGGGGCTATGCAACCGCTTGGGAGCAACAACTTGGCTTAAAAGGAAAATAGAGGTTTCCTATGGGTGAAGGTTGGGCAATTGAGTTTCCCTCCTGCTCTTCTGTATGGGCTCCGGTTCCACTGCGATTTTTCGATATAAAACATATTTTACCTTCAATTTTAAATCTCTTACAGCTCCTATAATGTACATAAATATAATAAATATTCTAATATACATAAATATAATAAATATTCTAATGAATATAAGAAATAATAACGATATTAATAAATACAATAAATATTATAAGTACTATCCTATAAATAACAGATGTGGCCAAAGTTGAACCCGATGCGTGCATTCAGCTGCTGAAATCCCCTGCGAAGCATCGCCAGTGTTTCCCAGTGAGCGGCATCTCCTCTCCTGTTGCGTTTGCATCGGGACCCCCCTGCGATGGCATGAACATCTATGGGCAGGGGGCTCACCCCGCTGCAAAGTTGCATCTCCAGTTTCTGGAGTGAAGGGTGGAGGAGGCGACCTCCGAGGTTAAAGGGGAATAAATACAAAAACAAATAGCTAAGCCCCCTGGGGAGGTGTTTAAGGTGGGTTATTGGGGTCCATCGCACCCCACGGGGGGGATAACCCCCATTAACGTTGACTTTTTAGATGGGAGGGTTTCCAGGTGAGGAGCTGGGCTGGTGCAGAGTCTCCATGGAGGCTGAGGGGTGCTGGGGACATCCCTACTTGGACACTTCCACCACCCAGAAGGTGGAAATGGAGGTGGTCAAGCCCCCAGTGAGCTCGAGCTGAGCCCGTGGTTGAGACTTCAGTCCGGTGGCACTTGGGGCTCTGCAGAAGCTTTGCTCGGAGGCCACCTAGATGGTCATTTTTCTGCCTCAAAAATGCAATGACTACAAATTGGCGGAGGTTCAGCCCCAGTCCCTTTGCGGGGTGAGATGCTTTTCAACGTGCTCTGCCAAAATTCTTGAAAAATCCCAGCRGGAACATCCCTAACGGGAGATACAGCACCTGTGGTCCTTTGCATTTGGGACTTGACCATCCCTAAGGACTGCTGGAGAGGAGAGCGTGCCGCTGTGCATACCGCTGCTCCGCTCCTCTTATAYTGGCTTTTTCTTTTTAATATTGCTTTATAAAAGTATAAAATGTTTTATAATCTGCAGCTGCTGCTATTTGCTCGGCAGCTGCTACCTGCTTGCTCTCTGCTCACATACCAGGGGTCAGATGCCACCGGGTAATAACTCTTGATAAATGGTGACTTTCTAACAAGGAGCGCCGGAGTGTGCAACCACTTCAGCGGGTTGAGTGAGTGCAGCAAAGCGAGAAAATAAATATCCTGAGGATTTGGGGGATTCAACCAGCCGRACTCTTAAACTGGTGCTCAAACCAGTGCTGTTTAGGCTCAGCCGGCATGAGCAGCCCCTGGCGCTGTGCATGACTTGGGTTTGGTTGGATTTTATCGATATTACAGCCACAAGAGTTTCCCCCCCCCCCCCCATATTTTTTATTTTGCACCCCGCTGATGTTTTTCCAAGGAAGTGCACCGAGGATAGGAGCAGTTCTCTTAAGTTATCATTAGAGGCAGAAAAACACTGCRCTGGAGAGGTGGCAAGTGATGCTCAGGGAGGTCTGCCCGTGCCCGGAGAAGTGGGGAGGATTTTGGGTGTGCGATGCCCAGGTTGGTTAGGGACGGGCAAGGAGAACCAAAATCCATGCGGGAATAGGAAAAACTTCTTGTTCGGAGCGTGCTGTTGGTGTAGCTTTGGTGCACCATGGTTTTTAGGGTTGGGATGTCTCGAGATACAAGGCCCGGATATTATTTCATATAGTGAAGTATATATGTATATGTGGGTTTATATATATATTTTGTTTCTTTTATATATATATATATTTAAAAAATTTATATATGATAATATATATTATTGGATATATATAGATTTATGTTAAATATATATTGAAATATATATTAACTATAGATAATATGTATAGATATATAGATGGTATTAACTATAGATAATATGTATAGATATATAGATGGAGATAACTATATAGATACAGGTATACATAGAGATATCTATATAGATATAGATATGCGTATAGAGACAGAGATATCTAGATATCTGTCTCTATCGATATAGATATTATCTATAGTGTCCTGGTTTCAGCTGGGATAGAGTTAATTTTTTTCCTAGTAGCTGGTATAGTGCTGTGTTTTGGATTTAGTATGAGAATAATGTTGATAACACGCTGATGTTTTCAGCTGTTGCTAAGTAGTCTACCAGTCAAGGACTTTTCAGCTTCCCATGCTCGGCCAGGTGCACAAGAAGCTGGGAGGGAGCATAGTCAGGACAGCTAGCCCARCTGGCCAAWGGGRTATTCCATACCATGTGACATCATGCTCAGTATATAAAGCTGGGGGAAGAAGAAGGAAGGGGGGACGTTCGGAGCGATGGCGTTTGTCTTCCCCAGTAACCGTTACGCGTGATGGAGCCCTGCTTTCCTGGAGATGGCTGAACACCTGCCTGCCGATGGGAAGGTGTGAATGAATTCCTTGTTTTGCTTTGCTTGCGTGCACGGCTTTTGCTTTACCTATTAAACTGTCTTTATCTCAACCCATGAGTCTCCTCACTTTTACCCTTCTGATTCTCTCCCCCATCCCACTGTGGGGGAGTGAGTGAGCGGCTGGGTGGTGCTTAGTTGCTGGCTGGGGTTAAACCACAACATATAGATAATATATTTTTCAATATATTGAATATATCTCTATATGTAAAATATCTGTAATATATATAGATATATCTATATAGATATAATCTTTATATAGATATAGAGATTATATATAGATATATATAGTTTTATATATARTGTGTAGATACATAAGATATATTATGTCTATATATAGTCTATGTATCTCTCTCTCTATTTCTGTTATTATATATATTACTAGATTATATACATCTATAGAGATTATATATAGATATATTATATATAGCCAAGGGCTTGGGGCTCGGGGCTGTGAGATGCCAGCGCAGCAAAACCCCCAGGTCCTGGGCGCTGCCTCAGCTGCGCAACAGCCCGGCCTCTCCCTGCAAAGCGGAGCGGGGAAGGTGGGTGAGCCTGGGGCTCCTTCCCTCCCCTCTAACAGACTGAAAGAAAATATTAAACCTATAATTATTATAGGTATAAAATAATATCTATTATATCTATCTTCTCTTGATATTACTGAATATATATAATTCAATGTATATTCTATATATATATTCCATAAAATCTGAATAATATAAAATACTAAAAATAACAATACTGTCCGGGCCTCGTATCTCTATCAATTATCTCTAGATATTATTGAATATATATATTGAATATCTCTAGATATTATTTGAATATATATAATTCAATGTATGTATTTAGTATATTCAATAATATCTAGAGATAATTGATAGGTAATAATATATAGATTTTTATATGTAAGTATCTATATATTATTATATATAATCTATAGATAATATATTTCAACACAGGTATCAGTATATATTCAGTAAGATGTATATCTATGTATAGATATATCTATACATAGATATATATTATCCACAGATTATCTATAACGTATATAGAGAATTATATATATTCAATAATATCTMTATATTTTTATGTAGAAATACTTTCAAAATATATACTATTTATTTTATATATGAAATATATATAATATATGTATTATGCATATATACACATATCTGTGAAATAATATCCAGGCCTCATATCTACATCGGTAACATTTTATAAGCGTTCTTCCATGTTTTCTATGTCAAAATCAAAGTAAATATATCTCCGGTCACTAACCATTCCCCTGATGCTGTGTGTATCCGGGGATTACGGATACAGCAAGCAAACGCTTGGTCTCCGACTCTTATTCTGACTATTCCCTTCGCAATCAGCAGTTCTGGCTGTCTCTGTCCTGCAGACTTGAGAGTTTTCAGGAGGCTTTTTTCCAGCTGTGTTTTCTGAAAAAGTCTTTACGGAGCCTCCTTGAAGGGACTGATGCGTATAGCTCAATGCTGGGCAAAACAGGAGCCCAACAGCCATCAGCACTGCAGACCCCGTGGAAGGTGGTGTGGAGCATCCCAGTGCCCTCCCGGAGCTGCTTCACCAGGAGGAAGAGGAGGAGGAGAGCTGGAGCTGGGATGGGTCGTCTTGTCACAGCCATGGTGGTGCTTTGCTATATTACGATACCTTTATTAGAATCATGGGATGGTTTTGGGTTGGAAGGGACCTTTAAAGGTCATCTAGTCCAACCGCCCTGCCATGGGCAGGGACATCTTCAACCAGATCAGGTTGCTCAGAGCCCCGTCCAACCTGATCTTGAATGTTTCCAGGGATGGGGCATCCACCACCTCTCTGGGCAACCTGATCCAGTGTTTCACCACCCTCATTGTAAAACATTTCTTTCTTCTATCTAGTCTGAATCTCCCCTCTTTTAGTTGAAAGCCATTCCCCCTTGTCCTGTCGCAACAGCCCTGCTAAAAAGTTTGCCGCCATCTTTCTTATAAGCCCCCTTTAAGTGCTGACAGGCTGCAATAAGGTCTCCCCAAAGCCTTCTCTTCTCCAAGCTGAACAACCCCAACTCTTTCAGCCTTTCTTCCTTGGAGAGGTGTTCCATCGCCCTGATCATTTTYGTGKCCTCCTCTGGACCCGCTCCAACAGGTCCATGTCTTTCTTGTGCTGAGGGCTCCAGAGCTGGACGCAGTGCTCCAGGTGGGGTCTCACCAGAGCAGAGTAGAGGGGCAGAATCACCTCCCTCRACCTGCTGGCCACGCTTCTTTTGATGCAGCCCAGGATACGCTTGGCCTTGTGGGCTGCAAGCGCACATTGCCGGCTCATGTCCAGCTTTTCATCCACCAGTATCCCTAAGTCCTTCTCAGCAGGGCTGCTCTCAATCCCTTCATCCCCCAGCCTGTATGGATACTGGAGGTTGCCCCGACCCAGGTGCAGGACCTTGCACTTGGCCTTGTTGAACCTCGTGATGTTCACATGGGTCCACTTCTCGAGCTTGTCCAGGTCCCTCTGGATGGCATCTCGTCCCTCAGGCATGTCGACCACACCACTCAGCTTGGTGTCATCTGCAAACTTGCTGAGGGTGCACTCGATCCCACCGTCTATGTCATTGATGAAGATATTAAACRGTACTGGTCCCARTAYGGACCCCTGCGKGATGCCACTYGYCACMGAYCTCCATCTGGACATTGAGCCATTGACCACTACCCTCTGGATGCGACCATCCAACCAATTCCTCACCCACTGGACAGTCCACTCATCAAATCCATACCTCTCCAGTTTAGAGAGAAGGATGTTGTGGGGGACCGTGTCAAAGACCTTACAAAGGTCCAGATAGAAGCCCCCTTTAAGTACTGCAGTAAGGTCTCCCCAGAGCCTTCTCTTCTCCAGGCTGAACAACCCCAACTCTCTCAGCCTTTCTCCATAGCAGAGGTATCCCAGCCCTCTGATCATTTCTGTGTCCTCCTCTGGACCCGCTCCAACAGGTCCATGTCTGTCTGGTGCTGGGGACCCCCAAACTGGACACAGTGCTCCAGGGGGGTCTCACCAGAGCGGAGTAGAGGGGCAGAATCCCCTCCCTCGACCTGCTGGCCATTAGGTACTTGATATAATTTTTATTGGCTGCATTAGGCCACCATTACGGCAACGAGACCTTTCTCCAGGTCCTGCGGCCAACGCTGGCTGCAACCTTGGGCTTGCAGAGGTGTGCTGTGAGCTGCTGGGTGGTCCATGGGTGGCCCTAGTGTCCCTTCTGCCATCGGTACCTTCAGACAACTATGCCACCGCTATGGCTCTTGGCAAGTAACCTGGTTTTGTAAAAATTAAGACTTGATGCTCCTCTCTGGAGCAGTTTCATGAGGACCAAACCCTTGGGGAACCGGAGCAGCAGCTTCTTTGTGCATTCCCCATCCCCTCCGCAAAAACCAGGCAGCAATTCTCCGAGCTCGGTAGCCAGTGGCAACAGCCCGATGAAATGAATAGGCTGTCATGCTAAGCACTAAGAAATGTAACTATTACATTTTACAATTCTCTTTTTCTTCGCAGCACATGTTCATTTAAAGGTAATGCTCTCCGGGGTTTGCATTCTGCTGATAGTATAGCAGGATCTTAATTTACAGATATTCTCCAGTAATGCGCGGTTTATATACGTTCTGCTAATAGCATTATGAGCGTAGTTTGGACTAATACAAAATTAGAGCTCTAATTTGCATAAACAAATTACTGTTTGGATTAGTGCTAAATGAGGAAGACGACTGATATTTGAGGAGATTTGATTTGGCTGCAACGGCTCTGTTTGTATAACGGCGTACGTACGAAAATGAGCTGGGTGGCTCCGCGCGGGTTGGGAGGGAGGTGGGATGGTGCAGGAGATGCCGGGTCATGAACCGGAGGGGTTTTTGGTGGCAGATGAGCCCCTCTGGGACATATTTGTCCCTAGGGTGTCACTTCAGAGCTTACTGATCCTTCAGAATAACCTTACGGGCAGCACTAACTGGATTGCAGGTTCCGACCCGTCGCCATCCCGCTGCCTCGCTGCAGGGTTTGTGGATGTAGGGGAGAGATGGGAAGGTGGAGAAGGGTCCCCAACGCTGCCTGCTTGACCCCACTTGGGTCCTAGCATCTGCTCCAGGCGATAGATTGGGGACGGCAGCGGTCTTGGGTGACTCATCCCATGCAGGGATGTAACAAAACCCTTGCAAGAGCCAGATTTGGGGGGGGAAATAATAAAATCAAAGTTATAGTACCTAATAATAATAATTGTGATACCAAAAATATCAAAGCTTGTAGAGCTCCGTAAAACTTGGCTAAGCTCAGGGGAGGTCTTATGTTGCCGATTTCCTCGTGGGATTGCGTCCACATTTCTTTCTCTGTTTGCTGCTGGGGTTGGAGCTGCAAGCCAAGGGTGTGAGATGGAGCATCAGCCCCGGCTGCATGGGCTCACCTGGATCCCATTTCGGATGCACCAGGCTGCCTATTAAGAAGCCACGTGCCAGCAGTGCGGATCGAAGCCATGCTGTGTGCGAGACCTTGGGGTTGATGGCAAATATCTGCAGAGTTTAGGGACAAACACCTTTGCTGTGTCCTAGCAGGCTATGGTTGGATGGGGACCCGACCTTCAGCGCATGGTCTCTTCTCCTGCAGCATTGCCGTGGGCGAGCTGGGGGAAAGAAGTGGCTTTTTGTTGCATGGGGGAAGTGTTACCAGGGGGAGAGTCCTTGAAGGTTAGCTTTTTGGTGTAAATCACAGGGGATCAGAGCAAGAGCATCCCTGGTTCCTCCCTGCGTCACCTCCATCCTCAGGCAGCCGAGGGTTTGCTCATGAAGCAGCAGCAATATCTTCCCTAGTTTGGGCTTACCTTGACTTTATTGTTTACTTGCAGATCCCCGCTATTAAACCAAATGCGCTCGTCGCCTCAAGGTGGCAAGTCCCAGCACGTGCAACAGAGATGGAGGAGCAAAGGCTATCGTTGCATCGGCGGGGTGATGTACCGAGTGTCAGCGAATAAACTCTCCAAGACTTCCAGCACCCCTGGCCGGGGCAGAGACCTGAGTACCAAAAGCCCTGGCAGAGCAGGTGAGCAGCAAGAATTTGTCCCGGTCTGCATCCAAAATCCAGTGACATCCCGGCTTTGGCATTGAGGTTGGCTTTTAGCTGCTTATTCCCAGCCCACATGTTGCAACTCATCCTCTGGCCTCGCAGGAGCTCAGACGCAAAGGTGACGGGCATCCCATCGTTGCCAAAGCACATCCCCCAGCCCTTCTTGCTTTACAGTAGCACTGAAGGGAAAATAATGTAGAAGAAATGAAAGGTTTAAGAAAATTGAGGTTTTTCTTAACTCGGGCTTAGTTCAAGCTTGTAGGGACAGGCCGTTAAACTTGTTTCTTTTTTTAACCTGAGCAAAGTCTTGGGCAGCTTCAAATGGCACCGCAAGGTTAAACGGATTTGAGAAGCTCATCAAACTACATTCAATATTGACCTAAGAAAGATGGGAGGATCATTCTGCAGATAACTATGAAATAGGCATTTTGACGCAGTTACTGGCTTTACATTTAGCTTCAATTAAATTTGTGTTTCAGCTCCTCTTGTACTTGATGCCTCAAGTGTGGCTTTTAGCCAAGACCGGGTTTTTAACCATGCTTAAAGTATTTTTTTGAGTTTCTATTTGGGTCAAATATTTTTGCTCCATAACTGCTTTATTGACAAATTTTGGGGACAGTTAAGCTGGGAAAGGCAAAGCCAATGGCTTTGTGCTATTGTTTTTCTTTGCTGGAAGGATGAAGGGTGCAGTGATGAGTATGTTCATGGATGGTGCTATAAATGAGGCAATTTAATGCCAAAGTCATTTTATGTACGGTGGGAAAGTGGATCAAGAGAGGCAATAAATAGCGCAGTGTCGTTGAGAGGTGCAGCCTCTGAAACTGCCTGCACCCCGATTCGTGTGAGCGTTATGGGGCGTCCTGCGTAGTTTTAAACCCATAAAGAACAGGGATTAGGGAGGGAAGGAGCTTTGTGCAGGAACAAAAATCCCATCAGCAGGAGAGCTGAGCAGCTCCAGGAAGTTTGAAAAGCATGAGGAAAATTAGGAACAAACAGCAACACCTCAATAAAGAGTAAATAACTCCCCCCTGATGCTCGCACGCAGCTGGTAAGTGGTGTTGGAGAGAAAATGGAGAGGGGAAAATGAGGGGCAGGCAGAAGAGGGACGTCTGGTGATGATAAATCCTTACTGCACATCATTGCTGGTGGGGAGGAGGGCAGATTAGCTGCCCTAGCCACCCAGTGATGGGAAATGAAGACTCCTGCAGATGATGGCAGAGATTAGGATGCTGTGATGGCTGAGGGGGCGCGGAGCCGATGGAGCATCACTTTCAGGTAATCTCCCTTCTGAGAGCATTAAAAGGATGCTCGGCAGCGGTTTTGGGATGGTTTGCTGGTGTTTTTGCAACTGAGCTCTGCTCAGGACAGGTTTTTGGTGGCTGACTAGCCTGCAACGTCCTCCTCGCTGCTGGCTCTGCAAATGGGTACCTGCACACTCGTGAGCCCGCATCCATATGGCTTGTTTTGAAGTCTGCGATCCTACCTGCGTGCTGTTAATCCTTGGCTTTGGTGCTGCATCTGGAGGAGGATGGGCAAGCATCAGCCTTCGGAAGTGTGGAAAAAAAGGCCATAAAGTGAGCTGAGGGGTCTGTAGACCAAGCAAATCCTGGTGTCAATGACGTCAGATTTTTTCAAGAGCTTTGCTAATGGCGATGGGATTTTCCGAAGAGTCTGAATCAGGGTAATCAGCTGCACAAAACCAACTCGAGGGTGGTTCTGCCATAAGCACCATCCCTGGGCGTTGAAGCTGTCACCGAAGGCAGCAAACATCTTGCTGGAGAGCAAGAAAAGGGGTGAAACCCCCAAGATGTGGGCAGGGAAGATGTTAGATGGAACAGGCCTGGTTTTAGGGCCAGGTTTCAGGACAGAGTYGGACCACTGGGAAGGGCCCAGGGGAGAAGTGATGGCTGGAGGGACTGGAGAAGTGGAGGAGCTGGGTCTGTGCAATCTGAAGAGGAGGAGATGGAGGGGCTGTACGTCCCCAAGTTCATGAAGAGCTGCCAAGCAAAGGAAGGATGTCTTCTCCATGGCCGGGTGGAGCAGCCAAAAACCAAGGGGCTTAAACTGTTGCAGGAAGGGTTGAGGGAGAGCTTTCGAAGGATGAAGATTATGAAGTGCTTTATTAGAAGGGCAATGAAGCTGGTGAAGGGTCTAGAGCACAAGTCTTATGAGAAGCGGCTGAGGGAACTGGGGTTGTTTAGCCTGGAGAAGAGGAGGCTGAGGGGAGACCTTATCGTGCTCTACAACTACCTGAAAGGAGGTTGTAGCGAGGTGGGGGTTGGTCTCTTCTGCCAAGCAACTGGCGATAGGACGAGAGGAAATGGCCTCAAGTTGCGCCAGGGGAGGTTTAGATTGGACATTAGGAAAAATTTCTTTCCTGAAAGAGTGGTTAAACATTGGACCAGGCTGCCCAGGGAAGTGGTGGAGTCACCATCCCTGGAAGTATTTAAAAGACGTGTAGATGAGGTGCTTAGRGACRTGGTTYAGTGGGYATGGWGGTKTTGGGTTGATGGTTGGACTCGATGATCTTAGAGGTCTTTTCCAACCTTAATGATTCTATGATTCTATGTTTCTAAGTGCTGGAGTAAGTTGGCTGGGTTGACTCTGAAACCTCCATTATTGGGATTTTTTAAAGAACAGGTTACATGAACTTCTATTTGGGGAGGACACAGGTGGAGTAGGTCCTGCCTTGCAGCAAGGAGGTGGACTTGACTCAAGCTGCTGCCTACTTTCCAGTCAATGCATTGATGGCTTTAATTTAGGTGCTGGGAGATTGTGGGAGGACTTGACTGTCCACCACCGTGCTTAAATCACTATTTCTGCTGCTGTTTGGGGCACCAGCATTTCCGAGGCAGCTTTTCCCAAGCCCAGATCTTGCCCATGCCATATTTAAAATGCTTGTTCCAGACTATTTTTTTTCATTTATCTAAGTGCAAGAAAGTCTCTAAATTTGTCTGGCCACYGGGAAACAGCAAAGTCATGCGTAGGCAACTCAGCAAAGGCTGATGGATTCAGCCTGTCTATGAATATCCACCACTGGGCTGGGACCAAGCGGAGAAATGCCAGCCCAGAGTGCAATTTCTGGGAGAGGGATTGAGCCAAAGCTTTGACGGGAGGATTTTTGCAAGTTCAGGCATCGACATTGCTCTTGGGGTTTTGCTGGGGGGGGACTTTGGTTATGGGGAAGGAAACAGCAATGATTTTCAAGGGACTTAGGTTGCAGAGGTGACCTAAAGCAGCTTTAAAAAGCGAAGAATCGGTAAAAGGCACGGGGTGAGCGTGCACCAGTGAGCACTGGAGTTCTGCAAACACTTCTCCCCCTTTTTGATCTTGGTTTTAAAATAATGAGACTTTCATGGAGATGCGCAACTGTCTCAGGGTCAGCAGATCAGACCTGCTGGCCGGCAGCGGGGAGGGAGCTGCTTCCCATCGTGGCTTTTATCGGGGGTGATGGGGCACGGAGGAGATGCGATCCTTCCCCGTCTTTCCTTCCCCACTGGTACCACGTCCTTTAGTAAGGTCTCGTTTAGAGAAACAGGTTTAATTAGTCCCGCTTTGGGACAGAAGGTCCCTTCCAGGGTTATTTTCTATAAAATACAAACCCATCTAGGTATTTTTTTTAAGATATTTCTTATTTTGCTGTAGGCTTCTTCCCCCTGCCACGCAGCACATTGAGTTTGTAACCATAAAGCCTTAGTAACTGGTGTGTGTCAGTATTTTCCTGTCATCTTTCAGCTCTTGCCACAATTCATCCTCCTTCGCAAGGATGGATTCAACAGATAGCGGTGTCTCTTGCTTTACGATAACTGGGGCTGGCAGGGCAGAAGATTTGTGTTTGCTCATCGGGTACGAGCCTTCACACGTTTACTCAATGCTCTGTGTTTTCAACACTTGACAAAGTTTATTTAAAAGACGAAAAAAMCAGCTTTTCCTTTCCCTTCCAGTGCCAGACGCTGTGTGTTTGGGGTAGCAGAGAGATGGGAAACGCTCTTGACAGTTTAATAGCTTGGAGTTTACTTACGGTGGGTTATAATTCTGCTGTTTGCCTGAATTTATTGGGTTGGTATTTTGTCTCTTTGTGGCCCGACTGCAATAAGAAACACAATGCTGGTTGCTGCGGCTGATCCATCAGTGCCCTCGAACCGTCCCTGCCAGGCGAGCAGGATAGGCAATTGTTTGATACTGGGCGTAAGTTAAAATTTGGTCCTGGGAATGCACCTCCTGCAGCCCTGCGCTGTATCAGAGTCAATTCTGGGGCTACCAGGAGCGATAAAGCAACTCATCCGTCTCCTGGAGCAAGGAGGAGAGCAGGGGTTTTGCCACGGCTCATCCGCAACCTGCTTCATTACCGGTGGCACAGCGTGGGGGACACCTGGCTTGGGGACAGGGAAAGCATCATTGCAAACCCAGGAAAAGTTTTTGAAGGTGTTTTCAGCATAAAGAAGCTGCCTGGAGTGATTCGTGGTTTTGGGCATCACAGTGGTCTGTGCAGCTGCTGAGAACTGTGCTCTCATCACACGTGTGGCTCTGCTCCCAAAGGGCTTGCTGCAAGTTCTGTGCTTGTCTCCTGAACACTACAGATGAATTATAGAAATAAAAAGACTGGCTTTCCCAGCCAGCTGGTGAGCTCAGATGTACCGTAACTTGCTCGGGCAAGGATGGAAAAGGCTCAGAAGAAAACATCTAGCTGCAAATGCAGGGCTCGGACACCCGCTCCTCGTCCCTGTGCAGGACGAAGATGCAGTATCAGACATGGAAAAGCCCTTTACCCCTGGGATGGTGTTGGCAGGAACTAGTATTTCTGCAAAGATGTATTTTTCACTTTGCAGAAGTATTAGAAAATAGGCAGTGGGACGGTGTGGAAAGCGTTCGATATGTTGCAATTAATTAAGCAAGCGTAATAATTGGGTTTCTCCGCTCACAACRAACCTCTCCTTCATTTCTTTCTACAGCTGCTAAGACATTGTTCAGACACTTGAGGAATTTCCATGAAAATGGGGAAAGAAGCAAAAGGTCCTGGTAACGTAGCATTTCACAAAGAAATTTGAAAGGGAAAATAAAAAAAACCTCCCAGCCCTGTACAAGATTGAAAGCAGCAGAAACCAAATTAAGGTTTGACATTGTCCGGAAAACAGCCCTGACCCCAATCTAGGCACGAGCCGCYGCCGCTGTGGTGAGAGGTATTGCACACCGTGAGCTGGGGCTGGCTCTGGTGGTGTTTTGCGGGTGTCCAGGCTGCTTTCCATGGGCAAACCCTCACCTGCATGACTTCCTCAGATGAGGTTTTGCCTCCTGAGAAGCATGCGGGAGCCCCGGTGTGACAAAAGGCTGGTGGCTTTAGGGACACTAGCGTGGCTGGGCTTTGCCCAGTGGAAGGATGCTCATGGGTGGCAGCGAGCCCCTCAAGCAGTGAGATTTTATTTATTGGTGGTTTTCAATTTTTCTCTGCAACCATAGGACCCAGAAGCCTTGGAGTTACCTGTGTTCTCCCATGATTGCTGAGCTCCCAAAGGTGGAGGTTTAAGAGGAGCTTTAAGTTCTCCCGAGCTGCCTCCATGTGTCTCCCAATACAGCTGTGACGGTGGCACGGCTATGGCTCTGACTGCAGAGGAGCAAATTATTTCTAAACACATGGTTGAGTTCAACCCTCCAGGGCTGAGGGTCTTTTCCTGCATCTAGACGCACTCCCTCCCTCCATCCTGCTGCGTAACATCCCCTCCTGCCTCAGTTTCCCCACCCTGTTACGACAGCATCTTARTCCACAGCTGGGGAGACTGGAGATGCGAGCTCTTCCATTGCATCACGCTGAAGACGGATGACTGATGCTCATGAACACGATTTCAGATGCGGTAGGAGAGCTCCATGCTCGGCGAAAGGAGGAGGAAGATAACCACGGTGCAGGGAGCCATGAGCTGGAAGAAAGTGCGCTCTCGGCTCCTTGTTTACCAACTAATTTTAGAAGTGCTGAGATCTGCAGAAACAGACTTTCCGCATTTACAAGGATGATAAAGTGCTCAGCATCGCCGTTGGGCCAGCCAAGGGCTTGCGTGAACGATGCTCCCTCCTCTGAGCTGCTCGGCTTTTTAAAAAAGGAAGGGAAGGATTTAAGACTGGAACATTACCACCACCCATGTTTGGTGGCACTTTTAATGCAGGTGTTCAAATAGGAATTAGAGAGCATTCGCCCCGGTGTGCTGGGCTTTGCTTTTTCCCCCAGACCATGGCTGTTAGAGCAGCTCATCTGGTGCGTGGGAGCATCCCAAGCTGCAGTAGCTTGTTTGCCCGTCGTGGCGTCAACTTTCCTGCCTTCTTTCTCCAAAACACTTTGAATGTGTTGGGACCAAGTTGTGGAGGGGTAAGGAAGAAGTTGGTAGAGGAGAGGCCAACCCAAGGCACCAAGGTGTGAGAATGGTGAAAATTGGAGTGTTGCTTTTCTCAGGTTTCAGCTGGTTTTGGTGTCGCTTGTGCTGGGGCCCACTTGTGCTCAGCCCCTTCGAGCTGAATTCCTTGGTTTTGGGATTGCTCAATCCCTTGGCCCCTTCAGTCTCAATCCCTTGGCTTTGGGATTGCTCAGTCCCTTAGCCCTTTTGAGTTTAATCCCTTACCCCTCTTGAACTCAATCCCTTGGCCCCTTTTGAATTCAATCCCTTGTCTTTGGGATTGCTCAATCCCTTGGCCCCTTCAGTCTCAATCCCTTGGTTTTGGGATTGCTCAATCCCTTGGCCCCTTCAGTCTCAATCCCTTGGTTTTGGGATTGCTCAGTCCCTTGGTTCCATGTGAGCTCAATCCCTTGACTCTGGAATTGCAGGTGCTGGTGGGCAGGGACCTGGTCTCCTCAAGGAGCACCGCTAGATCCAGCACTGGTGCAGACCAGAGCTTGCAGAGCTCGGGAGATGCTCCGCAGCAGCCGCTCCGGGCTCCTTGCAAGCATCTGCTCGTACAACAACATTGAACCTGGAGCGTGCTTCATTAATTGAGGTTGCTTCATTAATAAAACACTCGTGACCGCCTGATCCAGGGACATGCATGTTCCTGTTAGGAGCTGGGGTGCAACCAGGCAGGAGAGTGTGAAAAGCTGCGCTTGTGTAACGACAGCTCATCCCTTGTTTTGCTGTTACCTTCTGGAGAGTGAGGGCTTCTGCTGTCCAGTGAGTAAAATAAATTACCCCCAGCAGCTGCTAGTGCTGATCATCTGAAACAGTGGAACCCACTTAAATGAATAATAATTAAAGAAATAAATTTCCCCGAGTGCCAGCCTCAAAACTTTTTGTTCAGCAATAAAGCGAAGGAGAGCCTCGCAAAATGAATCGCTTGGCTGTTTCCGAAGTAGGCTGCCTGTGCCGCGGCGGGTGAAGCGGGGTTATAATGGGACTTATTAAAGGAGCCGGCGTGGTTTAAGGAAGCCTTTTCCTGGGTGCCAAGGTCACACGTGAAACAGGCTGAGCAGACGCAAGTGCGGCTAATGGCAAAACCCCTTCCCTTGATGAGCAAAAAATAACGGGAAGCTGGGATGACCCCGTTACAGTCATCCCCRAATTGGAGCATGGGATGGTGGAGCTGATTGTCTGCCGGCTGCGGTCGCTTGGGCAAAGTCCTGGTTGTTTCCCTCCCTGTGTAAGATTTCCAGAAATTATCCTTGATTTGGGGCAGTTGAAGCAGATGGGTAGCAATGGGCTCGGTGGTTTCCTCTGTCCCCAAGGAGGGTGACCTGCCCGGTGGGTACAGGCCATCACCCTAATGATGCTCTCAGCCTCTTGCGCATCCCTTGGCCCTAGCGCACCCTGGTTCTGCAACTTCTCCCTTTTTTTAGGCTATTTCTGTTTTCTAGAATCTTTCCACCGTATCAAAAATAAATTGCTAGATCAGATGTGCAAACAGACCTTTCCACATGATAAGGTCCTGGTCCTTGAGCTGTGCCCTAGGAGCAATAAAGTCCTTCCTAAATAATTAAGCAGGTAATAATTAACCGCGCTCCCTCCGTGCAATACTTGCAGCTGATTTTTAACGCAAAGGAAAATATCAAGCGTCCTTTTCGGTGTGCATTTGTTGCATCACAAGCCCTTGGGTGCGAAGGAGCTGAGCAGGGGTGTTGGAGCTGGATGGAAGCATCCTGCTCCCAGTGATGGCATCCTGGAAAGTACCRACCGTTGCTCCTGAGCGCTGTTCCTGGGCTGCCAAGGCAAATCTCTGCCAACCTTTCCCTGGAGGAGAAGGACCAGGATGCAGGAGATGGAGCACCTTGAGCTGTGTTTTGGGGTTATGGAAAAAAAAAGGTCCTAATTAATTAATATATGGGTATTGGTGAAGGGGTACAGCATCTGACCTGCTCGTTTTAAGCATTTTTTGTGGTTGTGGAGCCTTCAACAGGGATAAATTGTGCCTCTTTCCCCTTTTCCATCAAAAGCTGGAATTTCAAGCGGGAGGTGAAAGCTGCAGAAAACACCTCGGGACCGCTCGGCTGTGGATTCCTTCAGAGGAGCAGGGAAAAAAAAAAAAGGAGTTAGGCTGTAGCCCCCGCTATTAATCATAGCTGTAATCATGCATTTAATGAACATGACAGCTCCCGCTCCCTCCGGAGAGACGCGTCGAGTCTCACGGCTGGGTTAGGTACAACAATCACTTCTCAACGCTCGCGCTTGATAACACCGAGAGCCGCCGGAGCAGCCAGTGTCAGGTTGGGATGATGCATTAAGAGAAACAACCCCGTTTGCACGGGCTGTGTATTTCCTTACAGATGATGCGCTTCAAACCGACTAAATCATTAAGAAGAAGAAAAAAAAAAAGAAAAGCAGAGAGAGAAAAACACCTGTCCCTTATGCAGGGTATAAAATATCAAGCCTGACGCCGCCGTGCTGTGTGTAATCAGTTAAAAAGCCCTTAATGTGCAGTTCTTGATGCTCTCCCCAGCAGCTTTTATTTTTTTCCATCCTTTTTTTTTTCTCCCCCTGTTGTTCCCGTTGCCTTTGAGCGTGCACATGGGAGGAACTTGCCATGCCGCTTATTTAAATCTTTGTGGCGAGGGACTTTTGCAATACGGAGGAAAACGTAATATGGGATGCGCGAGTTGCTCTCCTGATCCGACAGCACCGCTGCGTCCCGATGCTGATGCTCTCCCCGGTTGGAGAGCAATTGGGGAGAAAAACAGGACAGATTTGGGACTGGCATCTGTCCTGCAAAATAAAAGTGTGTTATGTCTGGACCAAATGAGACTCCCAGAGATCGGAGTCAAGCCCTGGGGGCATCAGTTCGGCTTTTTGTTTAATTTAGTCCAGACTGCAGCAAATTTCAGCTCCTAATTTTTTAATTTAACCCTTATCCAGTTCTCCGATGTCTTTTGCTCAGCCCCAGTTTCACACCGAGTGGGTTACTTTCATAATACAGATACACCCTGAATCTCCACTGTCTGCAAAATATCAGACGCTTTGTATTTATTAATGCAAATCTCTTGGTAGCGGCTCTAACTGGGCATCCTGAGTCAGTAACCACTCTAAAAATCAAAACTTGGGCTCCTTGGACCTCCTTAAAGTTCTGAGACATCAAACCCGCTCTCCTGCATCTCCTCCCATGCTGCTTTGATGCTCGCAGAGCCTTACTTGTATTTAAACTTCTTTTTGCATGATGCAAAGGCTTCTAAAAATACCATCGTGCTGGAGCCTGAGTTTCCTCCGTAAATCCCAGTCGACGGCAAAACGCGCAATTATGGAGCTTCTTAACCAGCAGCATTATGCAGCGCAGGGCTGTCTCCTCCTGGGTGAATATTTAGGTGGTTTTCTAATAGTTCGGAGAGGATTTACACTCAGGATGAGTAATCAGGCAGTGGGAAAGCGTGGACGAGGGGTTTCTTTGCCAGCTGCCAGTCTGATGCTTTGCCAGACCTGGTTGGCATGCTGGACGGATGCACCTCAGCTGGATTTTGCCGTGGATGGGACCGGCTTTCGGGTGGTTGAACTGCCTCCAGGCTGTGAGTTAATTCACAGCAAGAGCCCGTAACGGGAGATGCACATCGCCTGTCCACGTATACCAGCATGACTTCTTGCCAGAAGATAACAGCTGGGCAAAAAAAACCCCAAACATTATGCCATGGATGTATTTTTGCTATATATAAATTAAAAACCAGTGGCATGAGGCTGTTGCACCCTTTATTTATTTACTTACCTATTTATTTTTTTAGTGATTCCTCCTTTCTGGCCAAGATGTGGTTGTCAGGCTGCTTTAACTAAAAGGATGGCACTCAAGCACGGGAGCGTGTTCGTCCCCGAGAGTCCGCTTTTATGCCCGGGTATTAAATATTTAGAGAGGTTGTCTGCTGCCCTGGGGATCCGGCTCCTGGTATAGCCCATCCTGCTGAGCTTGCTTTAAGGAGCATTAAACATAATTGCAGAGGGCTGAGGGATGCTCTATCCCTACCCTAATGGTGGGACTTTAATTTGGGTCTTTCTCCCTGCATCATTTGGGAGGTCAGCTTGCTCGAGGATGCTGGCCTCTTAACCCACGTCCTTGCTAAGAGATGCTTTGCGGCATCTTCGGAGCGACCTGAAGTTGATATGCATTTATTTTAGCGCTGAAAATTAGTTGAAAAGATGCTTCTACAGCAAGGCAGCTCTGCGACGAGGGGGAAGCCAAAAAAAAAAAAGCAAAAAAACCCTCAGTGGTGGCTCAAATGCCCGGTTGATACTCGACATGCTTGCGGCAAGCTCGAGTGAGCTTGCGGCGAGCTTGAACGCGCTTGCCGGTGAGTTGCACGGAGCTTGCTCGATGCCTCTGATCGACAGGCATGTGCCGCCCGTGCCGGCATCACGCCTGCGCCAACTGCTTTTATTTGCAGAGGGAACAGATGGGGCTTCGCCGACGCCGGCAGCCCGAGTGACAGCTCGCGCGCGGGGAGAGCGCGGTGCCGCGCTATCAAATTCCACTCGCTCACTCCCCAACATGCCTGGGCTGGCAGGTGAGTGACTGAGCCACTCTCGTACCACCTGGAAAGCTGAGATACAGCCTTTATTTTCAATTCATTCTTTCCTACACCAGTCAAGGACAATTTAATTAGGTGCGTGCATGTATCGGAGGCAGGCGCTGGGCTTCCCTGGCCAGCTGCAGGGAGCAACCAAGCCAAGCATGGAAATTTTCTGGACCGATAGCACAAGCGTGTGAGTTGCCTGGAAGGGTTTTTTGGCACRTTTGGGTGCTGAGGGGAAAGGTCCCCGCTGCGTTTGGAGCTGGCAAGGAGCACTTTTGCTGTGGCCGCTCCAGAGGTGCCGGCAACATGGAGGTCCATAAAGAGCATCCTCACCCATCTGGGTTCTGGGAGCTGCTTGCTTTGAGTTAAGCAATAAGATCATGGAATCATCAAATAGTTTGGGTTGGAAGGGACCTTCAAAGCTCATCCAGTCCAACCCCCCTGCAATAAGCAGGGACATCTTCAACCAGATCAGGCTGCTCAGAGCCCCATCCAACCTGACCTTGAATGGTTCCAGGGATGGGGCATCCACCACCTCTCGGCAACCTGGTCCAGTGTTTCACCACCCTCATTGTAAAACATTTCTTCCTTATATCTAGTCTGAATCTCCCCTCTTTTAGTTTAAAACCATTACGCCTTGTCCTGTCACTGCAGGCCTTGGTAAAAGGTCTCTCTCTGACTTTCTTATAAGCCCCCTTTAAGTATCGAAAGGCTGCAATAAGGTCTCCCTGGAGCCTTCTCTTCTCCAGGCTGAACAACCCCAACTCTCTCAGCCTGTCCTCATAGGAGAGGAGTTCCAGCCCTCTGATCATTTTTGTGGACCTAAGACACTGAGGGCCGTGTGAATTCCTGCAAAATTTTATGATTCTGAGCAAATTATCTATGGTTTTTTTCTCTGTTTCCAACAGCGAGGTTACATTGTACGCCCAGTCCTGGCTTCTCTCCATCCAGCTGCCCGAACAGATCAGCTACGAGCCGATACATCGCCAGGTCTGTACTCGCGGGGATGAACGGCGTGCTCCCCCTCCAGATGCTGCGCGTGATTTATGCTCAGGAGTGTGTCAGCAGCTTGAGACGCAGCTATTTAACTGGCTGTTTATTCGGTGAAGCTCTGGCCGCTACTTTTCCCCCAGTCTCTGCTACAAGGTGCTTTTAAGCTCACCAGAAAGTCGCGGTTTCTGCTTGGAAAGGGTTTGAAAGGTTATTAGTGGATAGCAACACCTTTCTGTGAGCAAAGAGCGCCAAATCCTGCTCGGAAAGTCCCTTTTTAAATCAACCRTATTGTTCTCAAAGGGTATTTTGGGTTTTTTCCCCCAACTCAGAAGCCTATCCCAATTTAATCCAGCAAACCTGCAGGTTTTCCTTCTCGCTGTCCCACCCACAAACTGGGAACCTGCCACGTGGCAACTGGAAAGCACCGTGTATGGGAGAATGACGGCACGTTGCCGGTGTTCAACGCCCTGCCAGCTTTCTCCTTGCCTTTTTTTTTGTGCTACAGATGTGCCACATATCATTGTGTCCTTAAGTATGAACGTTTGCAGACAAGTCCCTCTTAATTGTAGCAGACTAAAATTTATTCCTGAAGTATGTCTGTTCCAGATGCCTGTATACAGACATAATGCCAGATTCTAGCTATATTTTATCATATCCTACCACTAATATCAACTAATTTAAAGTATGCCATCGGAGTTAATTGGTGACAGAGTCCAGCTTGCAAACACTTTCTGTGCAGGTCAACATGCTGGTGACCTGGCCAGGTATCACAAGTAGCCGAGGTGTTGACTATGGGAGAGCCTTTTTTCAGTATCATAATTTCAGCAAAGAAGTATCTTTTTTTAAAGGCTTGCCTTGCATTAGCCTTGGAAGCACCTCAAGTACCAAGAAGCAATTTGTAGTAGGACTTGGTGTCCCCCCAAGCCATTCATGATGAAAGAGGTGGTGGCATTTCTGCTGCTGAAATGGGGCTTTCGCATTCAGCATTTTGATTGTATGAAATTGTCTTTTTCTCATTGCATTTTAACTCAAGAGCTGCAGACGACCAATAATTATAGAGGTAAAAATGTGCATTCCCCCCTAAAATAGTTTCCTTGATTGAGTATTTATCGTGGGCAATGCTACTGTGACCCTTAGACCTGTGGTTCTCGCACCAGGAGGACCAAGACTGTAGAAGTACATAAATATTACATAATATTTATATATTACACACATCTTAAAATAATTTTATATATAAATATTTATCCTCAGTCTCCAAGGAAGCAATGCATACAACTACCCAGAGAACCTAAGGCAAGTGGCTTTGTTTGCCCCATCCAGAGCACTGTGTCCTCTGCAAACCTGAGTTGACCGTGCTGTACCATCTAATTATCTGCTCGGAGAGATCAAATGTGCCCTCCGTGGTGTTGCATTCACCCGGATCTCAACACTTCCCCTCTTCCTCCTGGTCCCGTACATCTCTATAGCTGCTGAATAATTACCTCTTCAGCTGGAAGCTTATGGAAAACGTGTGCTAAGCAACTTTTGATATCCTTAAGTAACTTCTAGTGGTACCAGGCAATTAATAGCGAGTTTTTCTGATATTTGGTGTTACCTTGTGTTCCTGCGGCTGTCACATAGGCCCTCATTCATTGAGGTCCATAAGCAGGTGCCCACTTGAAGACCTTGAATAGCCCTGGGGAGTGCAGCGGGCCAGCTGGCAGGGACATGTGCTGAAGTGCCCTCTAAGTTGTTCAGCGTTTGCATCCTGTGCTGCACGAGCCCAGCACGGGAGAGGATATTTTCTGCCTCACCATGGTCCCCAAATCTGCAGGAAGTCTCTCCACGCTCATAAAATCATAGGAGAGAATCACGGTCATGGAGGTGAGAAGGGATCTCTGGAGAGCTCTGTCCTTCCTCCTGCCCCAGAGGGCCACTTGTCCTTCCAACATACCTTTCTGAGAAGGTCTGGTTCCACCTTCTCTACACCATCCCATTAAGAAGTCACAGAGGACAAGAAGATCCCCCTTGGCCTTCTCCTTGCTGAGCAAATCAGCCCGTGGCCTCTGCTCAGATGTCCTGTGCTCCAGCCCCAACCATCTTGGTGGCCTCCACTGGACGTGCTGCCATCCATCACTGTCTGTGTTGTACTGGGAGCCCCAAACTGGACCCAGTGCCCAGCTGTGGTCTTGCAAGTGCCAAATAGAGGGGATAGATCGCCTCCCTGATCCTCCCAGCTGCATTCCTGCTCATACAGCCCAGGATGTGGTTGGCGTCATCACCGCAAGAGCACCTGGCTGACTCCTGGGTGCCTTGTTGTTCCCCAGGGTCCCCAGGTCTTCTTCTGCAGAGGTGCATTGTAGGCAGTTGGCCACAACCTGTCCTGCTGCATGGAGTTATTGTGTACCAAATGCAGATGTTTCCAGGGAGATTGGCCTCATCTTGCAGATTTTTCAAGATTCAGGGTGAAGTTGGCCAAAAATAAAAAAGACCTAAGAGCTTATGACCCAGCACGAACTTCCTGAATATCTCACTCTCTCATCAAAGTGAAACTTGGGCTCCTCTGCGATTTCAGGTGCTGTTGACCTGTCTCCTCTATGTCATTGTTGCATTGAAGTTGGAGATGTTACCTGACCCTATCTGTCTTTCTCCGTTTAGCCGTGCTGTTCAGCGAAGTTTGGCCATCATTCGTCAAGCCAAGCAGAAGAAAAAGAAGAAGGAATACTGTATGTACTACAACCGCTTCGGCAAGTGTAATCGCGGGGAGAGCTGCCCCTACATCCATGATCCGGAGAAGGTGGCCGTCTGCACCAGGTATAGATGGACACAGCAACCGCGTGCTTTGGGCCAGCACAGTAGACTGGGCCACTGGTTGGCTTTGGTGCTTGCTCATGTGATATTCCCCAGGGAAACAACCCAATAATGGAGATGTAAGACCATGAGAACAGCTGTTCTGGGTCAGGCCCAGGATCTGCCCAACGCTGTTGGGCTGGCAGGTACCTACAGGAGKAGGACAAGATGAAGCATACAGAGAAGGGCTCTTTCTCCTGGCTGGGACCTCTCAGCGTCTGGCAGTGAAGCCCTGCAGGCTGGTAGCATTTGTTTTTCAATTGCTAGAGGTTGCCACCAAACCATCATCATGTAATAGTCAGCAGTTCTTTTTTTTTTGTGAATTTATTTAGTCCTTTCTTTAACACATGGTATTTACGGCAATGAGTTGCACAATTGAATTATGGACTGCGTGAAAAGTGCTTCCTCAACTGGCTGCTCAACTATTGCACTGGGCACCTCCTCACTCATGGTTCATGAGAAGGATGGAATAATCATTCCCTGATCACCATTTATAACTATATAGTCCTCCCCTCTCTGTCCAAACTTCCCAAACTGGAGAATCATAGTCTATTTAATCTCCTCTTGGAATTTTTCTCTAAATTTACACAGCATTTTACACCTGTTAATGTTAATAAAGCATTGCACAACTAGCCTCCAAGTTAAATACACATGTTTTGGTTGTTCTGCACAGGCTGTAGGGATTACAGAAATAYTTATTTCACATTTTGGAGGTAGATACCATCACCAGGACGTTTACATCTAATAAGTAACCTTCCATATTGTAGTACAGAAGCTCTAAAAAAATTAAAAAATCAGAGTAGTGTTTAGGTATTAGTAGTAGCGTTTTAAGTGTTTTAAGTGTTTTAAGAATTAGTAATAAGATCAAATCAACATCTCTTAAATATAATCAGAATAATAGTCCTTAGTCATTTACTTACTGCCAGGTTGAAGATACCATCGGGGTTTGCCAGGTGGAATTTAGAGGCTAAAACATTTAGCCAGTCCCCAAAGAGACCATCTGACTTGAATGATTTTGTGGGTCCTGGGTAATACCTGGTGCAGATATCGGAGCGGTGCAGRTCTGAGCTGAGTGACTTGAGAGCCTGCCCTGACCAGGCACCGGGTGATTTCTTCTAGCAGCATTTCTCAGATCTGCTCGGAACTGTGCAACAGGTTTGAATCCTTCAGCCTGTGACGCCATGCAGCTACGAGACTTGATAATTTATTACAGGAGAACTGATTCATGTTGCCAGCTCATTATACCTGCCCAACAGTTGATTAAACTGTATTATTAGTCGTTTAAAAAGTGTGGAAAAGCCAACTCCACTGATGAACTCCTTGAGTAATTTCTCCACAAAATTGCTGCTGTGCTAGAAATCATTTGGAGGTTGCACAAAGCTCGATGGGAGACCATAGAGGAGGGAAAGGTGATTGTTTTTTTTTTTTTAACTGATTTCACTCGCTCTCACTCATTCTCCCATAACACATCCTCACGAGCACCGAGGCGCATGTGGCCAAGGTATCTGGGTCAGGATTACTTCTGGTGACACAGAAGACAAGGGATGCTGGCTCCTGAGTCCTCACTTTGAATCCTTGGTTCTTCTTATGTTGGCAACCAAGTCTGGTTTTGGACTGTGCTGGAATTGCTGGTCCTTGAGGTCTTTTGGGTCTCCATCCTGCCCCATTTCCATGAATCACTAGAGGACAACGCTGATTTACTCTCAATCTTGTGTTTCCTTACCCTGGTGCCTTCTAGCTCCAATCCCGTTCTTTAGCTTTCTGTTATCATCTCTTAATTTTCTGAGTCTGCTATTGTTTTAGGGTGTCCTTTATTTTCCAGATCTGGGTGTTTTGAGGAGGTGCAGGTAGTTATGCTGTGGTCGCAATCATCTGCAAACCTAGTTGCCATCAACCAGCTGGTTCTCACATCTATACGTTCCCACTTATACTTTGTTCAAACCAATTTGAAATTGATTTTATTTTTAATGAATCTCTCCGTGCTCAGCTCTAAATTTACCCAGATTTTATAAACAAAGCTGAGGGCATATTCTGTGCTCCAGAACCTCCCTGCAAGTTTATGCAGCTCAGAACACACACCCCAGGAGTCTGCTTTTGGGGGATTTGGGCCAGCGCTCTTCCCATGATAACATGTCTATTTTATTAATCTGCTGTCACACTGGTACCTCCTAGGAAAACTTCTGAGTCCAAACATCCTCACGTGCTTTGGGATCTTGGTTTCTGTTGTGTGCCTGTCTCTGCTTCTCCTGGTTGTTAGCCACTCACACCCGGAGGTCCTCCTGGTGCTTCATCCAGCATCTGGTGTCATCAGGGCTCTAGGAAGGACCTTTGTCCTTCTGGGAGCATCATCTCTGAACCTCATGGTACAGGTCTTGCTTTGCTTACTAATAAGCAGCCAAATATGATGAAAGAGCAAAATCTATCAGGAAGCATCAGCTGCTCTTCTGCGAGGAAAGACCTGTACCGATTTAGGGCATGAAATGGGATTTAACAGCGAGCTCAGCAGCAGTCGTGTGTATTCACAACCTCGGGGCAAACGTGGCAATGGGGCAAGGCAGACGTTCGGTGTTTAAAACCGCGTGTTTTGCGACCCACCTCGTGCTCAACCCTCTCCTTCTGGTGTATCTATAGGTTTCTCCGTGGCACGTGCAAGAAGACGGACGGGACCTGTTCGTTTTCCCACAAGGTGTCCAAAGACAAGGTCTGTATAGCTTCCCAACGAGCACGGTGTGGCTCTATGAGCGAGCAGACCTACGCTGGTGGTTGTAGGGAAGTCTACCTCATTGAGTGCTTCCAACAGAGTTTGCTTTCTGAGCTGTTCAGGCTCATGATGGGGTTGTAAGAGCAAAGTGTGCCTCTTCAACTGGTGCAGTGAATTCGTAGATGAACGCATTAAGCAGCGGATTGGAAACCAGAGCACCTGGGGCTGCGTTGGGTAACGTGTGTTGGGTTAAGGAGTGCTTAAACTCCAGGGATTGGAGTGAAAAAGCACGGGAGTAGCGTTTACGTGCGTCTAATCCTTAGCTACCTCCGTAAGATAACCCTTCCCTCTAAATCACCGTGTGTTGGGGTTGGAGGAGGAGGATGTTTTAACATACAAGAGCTTGGAGGTATAAATTAACCTTTCTAAAAAGCCAGGCAGTGAAAGTGGCTGGCAGAACGGCTTTTGAGTTCATCATTGTTTTCAACCTTCTTGATGTATTTGGGGTTCCACGGTTTTATTACGCAGAGTGAGGTGGAAAAATAATTAGCTTTTCTTTTAGTGATTATCAGTTGACGATTTAGCACATTAACCTCCATTCAGTGGCTAGGATCTCCGGTCGGACGTAGCTTTGGAGACCTCAAGCGTTGAAACCGAGGTGAAGTCAGTGCTGAAGGTTAAGTGTAGCTGTGGGTCCTTCGCTGAGCTGGGATGTGCTTCGAGCACGTATTTACRTTTCAGCTTTGTTGGACGGATTTGGAGGATCATTTCTCTTCTACAGACAAAGGATCACCCAGACAACAGCAGTAAGTTTAATCCCACCAGGGTATTGAAACGCCAACCGGAGTGGTGTCGCTGCCTGGGGAAGCGGTTTGTGGTTGGCTCTGGTGTCAAGGCTCCGCTGTCGGGATGGAGATGCCAGAAAGTGGGATGCGAACGAGGACCGGTTTTCCTGGCTCAGTCCTTCATCGTGTCACTTGAGGAGTCTGCAGCCCCCCTTGGCTGTATTTCTGGCATGTCATTTGTCAAAAGCAGCTTTGTCAAAGCTTTCGCAGCTGTGCCTGGGGCATGGCAGGGACCAGAGATCGCCTGAGCCATGCCAGATCTAGAAGCGCTGCTTTTAATTACTCAGGTTTTGGTTATTTAGCCCGTGCCCTGTGAATTATCCTTATAGCACCTTCTTCTCCCCACTGCCTTCGAGCATCACCGTCCTCCATTTTCCATCCACAGCATCATGTAGGTAATTACAGTGCAATTACTGACCTATAAAGGATTTAACCCATGGGATGTCGGGTCTCATCAGCATCTGGGACAGGACCTTTTCCAACAGCATTTGCCTTTGGGCATGCAGTTTTCTTGTCTCCCTTTCCCTCCATTTGCCTAAGGCACCGTCGTTGTCAGTGGGGAGCTCATAAGTTATCGTGGCAGTGAGCAGAGTTGCTCTGAACGAGGCACAAAGCACCATATGTTTTTTACATGTATCTTTCTTCAGAGTCACTTAATCACAAGTATCTAAAATAGAGAAGATAGGCTGGGGACGGCTGTACGCCCTGACTTGTGGCATGTCAAAGGAGGGATGGGGATGAGAATTGATAGAAGGAAAAAGGGCTGGTTTGATTTTTTTTTTCTTCCTATAACATATAGTTAGACTTCAGAAATAAAGAAGCCAAGAAAGAATAAAGTTTTGCCAGGGGACTGGTTGTTGGTGTATCCAGAATTGTTATAATTAATGCAGATTTGGAGTGGACATGGGGCCAGCGACTTCTTTTCACCCAAGTAAGTGATGCGCAAGTGCTAACGTCATCACACAACCGACTGCCTGCGCCTTTGAGCTGAAGGATTGATACGCATCCAGACTGCATGGGACCGTTGGCTTACGTCTGTACCGGCGAGTTAAATGGTATTTCAGCAGGTTTGGAGCTTGGTTTTGGTCCCAGGGCAAAAACCTGGGTGAGACTTGGGAGTTGGAGATGGCCAAGGAGCCGTTGTGGTCGGCGGTTTGGCCGCAGCCATGTCCACCAAAGGATGTGACGGCTGGATGCGGATGGGTTTGTGCCAGCTGGTCTCGGTACCCGAGAATATTCCTTGGCGTGTTTAATTTGCTGGTGGAGATGTGGCCTCAGTTTCCCCTCCAGAAACACTGGTGTGTCTTGGTGCCTCAAGGAGGACCTCAAGCTTTTGGCTTCTGGGCTCCGTTTTGGGTGGATAGATGGAGAATGATGGCTGCAGCGTGGCGTGGAGAACTCAACCTTTCCCCCTTAGCAGCACCTCGCCAGTTAGGAATCGGGGAAGAATAATGATAATATCATCGTGGTAATAAAAATGGATTAAAAAGGAGTGACCATGCTGAAGTCTCTCGCAGAAGAGCTGGTTTGCCGATGGCATTTTGGGGACAGAATCCCTGGGAAGGGGTCCCATGGGGCGCGGGTGGCCTCTGCCCATCTTGCCTTCTTCCTTAGCAGTTCACCGCTACCGAAGCATCATCTAAACCCAAGCTGAGTCCTTAAATTAACAAGCCCAGAAACGAAGCAGGCAGGTGCCAGCTCTCTTATGTGCCTTAGAAACAAATGCTTTCGGAGCACGTGTTTCTGGCTATGCACGTCACGCTCCATGGGGAAGGAGGATTATTTTTTGCAGGATTAGGCGCCCTGGGGGTGGTTCAGAGGTCTCTGCTCGCCACCTTGTCGTCAACGCGGGCTGGAAGAGAAACAACCTCCTCTGCAGAGTTCAAGCCTGTTTCAGGGTGATTTATAGCTGCGGGGATGCTGCTACCCAAAGCGAGAGGCGACTTTGCTTTTCAACTCCCGTAGCTCCCTGTTAACCTGGGTGATTACTAGCAAAGGTGGCGTTAGCCTCATTTATCAGCGACGGAGAAAGGCAGGTGAAGTTGCTCAGCAGAGGAAGGCAGCGATTTCCCCCCGCTCATGGGTTTTTTGGAGCGGATCCCACCTGCTCCTCGGATGAGGGATTGCGGGGGCGGCTTGGTTTTGGCTATTTGAGTTGGGGTTTTAATGCGTTGAATGATTTTCTTTGCGTGGTTAATGACGGTGTGGTGTCAGCTGTGGTTTGGGGGTTCCCGGTTTTGCTGATGCCCTGTTAGTTGACTCTCGATTTCACTTTGTGGTTATGGGGTGGGGTGGAACCCCACAAACTCCTCATCAGAGGAGCTTCAGGTTATTGTCGTCGTGTATCTTACCTCGGTGGGAAGTCACTGGGGATTGGGCCCCGTGCCTGGTCCAGGAGGTGAAGAACCAAGGGCTTACGGGGCTTAGCTATTGGTTTGAGGACAAAACTCATGCTCAACCCAGGGGTGATCCTGTGCCTCAGTTTCCCCACTGAAAAATGGGGATGATCCCTTTGTTTTACATGGGAAAGCTGCGTGGGTTCAGCTGTTGCAGCAGCAGGGAGTTTTTCCCCATCCTAAGCAGCAAAATCCTTGCTCCAAGCAGAGTATGCTCTCCAGGGCAGAGGGCTGCTCCAGATGGGCACGATGCTTTGCAGATGCTTTCAAAAACCAAACTATCCCTCTGGCAATGGAAAAAGGAGCCTGGAGGAGAGGGAAAGCTGGCGGTTGGGGAATTTTGCTCCGCAGGGGATGCAGAGCAAGCCCTCGGCTGAGGACCATCCGTCCAAGCAATGCGCAGGGAATTTCTCTGCGATGGCGCAGAGCCACCGGTGCATCCCGGTGATTGAGAGAAACCGGTAAATCTGAATGAATGGGTTTGTGAGTGAAGGTTAGCGAGAGGCTAGGACTCGGGCAACCGCCCGCTGCTGCTACAACAGCTTTTCCCCTTGAGGAACTCGAAAAGAATCAGCATTTTTCTCCCTAATAGAGCTTCAAAACTCTGTTGTGAGCAATTTGGAAATTCACGTTGAGTTTCGGGTTCATTAGCTGCTGGCTCCAAAGCGTGTACATAGTCAAAGCTGTCTAATATGGACGCACCGCACCAGTGCCTTGAATTAATGTTATTGTTATTTGTGTGGACGTAGTGGGGTGCAAACAAGGTTAATTGAAATGAGAGTGCTGCTTCCTCTTGATAATGGCTCAGGCTTGACAGCTAGGAGGAGTTTATTTTTGTAGAAGAGCTGCCTTTATTATCCCTTTTTATTAGAGCTAATTTGGGCTCTATATCAAAAACTACATTAAGGGAATCATTTACGGTCACACCACCACCACCAAAAAAGATAGCCCCAGAGCCCTGTCCTTTATGTTAATGTCTGCAGTTAAAAGACAATTAAAAATAAACTCTTCTCTTTTAAAGCGCCCTTTGTTTTCTTTCCTCTCTGCTTCCCCCTCCTTCTCTCTATTTCTCTTTGCCTCAAGTGAGCCAATTTAGTTAAAACCCTAATGTGCCCTTCAGGGAAAGGAGTTTTTCCGGATAGCCTTGGCTGTGGTTATTGCAGAATTGTAAATATTAGTTTGGGGATGCTCGAACCGGCGGGACTGAGATGCTATTGGTGAACGGAGAGATCGATACTGCGCTGAGCGGTAAGGAAATTCGGCATGTAGGCGAGCAGCAAGGGATTGAGCAGAAGGAGCCGGATCGTCGTGGTGGCTTCGGGAAGCGCACGTTCCCGTCGGCAGCTGCTTAGTCGGGTTGGGAAGTTGCCTGCGGTAGCCGGTGAGTTAAAGATGCTGAAATATCGCAGCAGGCTGGTAATTTGTTTTTAATTATAACAGCTGGCAGAAGGTGAAGTTTGTGGTTTGAGGACGATGAGGATCCTTGCTTGTTCACTTTTCCCTGTCGGCTGTCGCGCTGTTAAAGCTCGGGAGCGGTGAGCGTGGGAGCGGGGCTCCGTGTTTCCGACCAKTCTCCTCCTCGACCACTCGTGGCAGGAGCCCGGGCTCTCCTCCTCCTTTCCCTCCCTCCTGGGGCATCCCTCCTGGAGCATCCCTCCTCCAGTGCACGGGGACAGGCATCAGCACACCGCTCGCAGCGCTTGGAGGGTGCCACGCTGATGCCTTCACGTGATGCAGCCCACCCCAAAAAATGCTTGTGGAGGAGCAAGAGCTTGTTTTCCCCCTTGCCAGGACCCATCTTCTGGAGCTTTTATCTAACCACGTGCTGTGCATCCTCCAGCCACCTCCATAACCATGGAAGAGCCAAATAGGGGGGGCACCCCCAGGATGCTGTTTTGGCCCTTGCGATGGCCAGAACCCCCCATGGGAGAGGGCAGCCGGGCTGGGCACGAGCCCTGCGCTGCTGTTCCCATCACAGCCACTGCGTCACCCCTTGGGATCGGTGTTCTCGGTCCTCGGCCACGCGACGGTGCGCTCGGCTTAGTGCCTTTTGCGAGCGAGGAGCCCGGGGAGCAGCCGCCCCTTCTCTCCTCTTCAAGGTTAGTTGGGAGCATTGGCAGAAGATGAACCTGCCATGTGCACCGAGCCAGCAAAGCCCCCGTGATAGCAGAGTTTATTACGATTCCCCCATCCCTTCCCCATGCTGTACAAGAGGCAGTTTTCTTTCTGGTGGCAGTTTCATGCTTTCCACCCTCTCTCCAGCATCCTGAAGGATGCTAAGGCAAGCGTGTTCGCCCCCTGTGCATATATACACTGGGACCACGTAATGTCAGGGAGCTGCGTTGCAGGAGACCAATAGAAGAGCTAAAAATACCTCTGGGACCAGTGGCTGGCAAAAGGCGTATATTTATTTTACACATGTCATGGTTTTATTTCAGTTCTGGGTGTTGGAACGGTTCCTAATCACAAGTCAGGGGGGAGTGCTAACAGGTTTCTCATCCTCTGCCCTTGCAGATGCCAGTGTGCTCCTACTTCTTGAAGGGGATCTGCAGCAACAGCAACTGCCCGTACAGCCACGTCTACGTGTCCAGAAAAGCAGAAGTGTGCCAGGATTTCCTCAAAGGCTATTGCCCCATGGGAGAAAAGGTAAAGAGGGGACCTGCTCTCAGGGTCCCGGGACGGATGCGCCTTTGCCGAAGCCACAAGCTGTTTTTTGCGCAAGCTACGGCACCGAAGGGAGCCGTAGAGCTGGAAGCTGCTGAACACCTGGATGTGATGAACAGCAGTCCTGTGCCTTTCCAAAGGGTTATGGGCAAAGTGGCTTGGTTACCTTACAGGCAGGAAAAAAAAGGAAACAAATGAAAGGCTGCAGCTCACAAACGTGCTGGTGTTTCCCCGCAAAGAGCCTCCCCGGGGTGTCCACGTTACCGGAGTTCGGTGCCTGAGCCAATAGCACCTGCCCTGAAAATTGCTCAGTTAAATAGATGGAAAGTGAAGGAAAAGGCTTATGAGTCCCTGTTTTACATAGAAAAACTACAGACTTTAATGCTTATTTTGCATGCTGGCTCCGTGACGGGTTAAAACTTGAGCCTTAGATCTTATGGCTCAGTCTTAGCAGCAAGACCACCCTTCCTCACCTGGCCTGCAGCAACTGAGCCTCAAACTGTGCCCAGATATGTACCTGGGGGCTTCGTGGAGCCCACCTCCAGGTCCTGGGGGCCCTCTGGTTTAGATCAATGCAGTGAAGTCCTACATGGACTTTACGTGCACCCTGGCTAGACTTGCAACCTTGTCCGCGAAGCTTATGGCACCCTTCGTAACACGCAGAGCTCGAGAGAGAGCAGCTTTCCTGGAGCGGGGCCTGAAGCTAGCTGCCACTTGCTGGTTTCCAAAGGAATTTTAGGGCTGTTACATGCAAAAAAATGAAATTTTGAGGTTTATCCGACATCTCGTGGCTCCCTGCTTCTATGTAAGCATCGGGAGAAGTGGGCAGAAGCAAGCTTGGTTCCTCGGTGGTGTGGAGCCACGCTGCAGGATCTCACCTTTCCTTGCTTCATGGCTAAGGGAGGGGGTTGGCTGTGCTGGTGTTCCCCTGGGAATCAAAGCGACCGTCCTGTCTGACTCCTCTTTGCTGTTTTCCATTAATTTAATAATGTTTTTGCCTCTTAGTGTGAACCACTCTTTCGTTAGTAGAGCACGTGGTTTTCTTTTGGATCCTGTAAACAAGATACGGGCCACCTTCGCTTGGTTGCTCCAGCTGCCTTCTTAAACTTGTGAGAGGAGCGATGCTGTCACATCAGAGTCCCCAAGCAGTCATAGTTCAGAAGGGGAAGCCAGTCAATTTGCCACCAGGTTTGAATAAAGCAAAGGTGGACTCTGAGATTTATGGAGATGATGCTTTTCTGCTGTAGTTGAGAGCTACCAGGCTTTTCTCTTCTGGGGTGGGTTATGCTGTGGAATTTCTACTCATCCTTTGACCATGCTCATCCTTTGACCATTGTGGCCAGCAGGTCGAGGGAGGGGATTCTGCCCCTCTACTCTGCTCTGGTGAGACCCCCCTGGAGCACTGCGTCCAGCTCGGGGGTCCCCAGCACCAGACAGACATGGACCTGTTGGAGCGGGTCCAGAGGAGGCCACAAAAATGATCAGAGGGCTGGAACACCTCTGCTATGGAGAAAGGCTGAGAGAGTTGGGGTTGTTCAGCCTGGAGAAGAGAAGGCTCCAGGGAGACCTTACTGCAGCCTTTTGATACTTAAAGGGGGCTTCTAAGAAAGATGGGGACAGACCTTTTAATGAGGCCTGTTGTGACAGGACAAGGGGTGATGGTTTTAAACTAAAAGAGGGGAGATTCAGACTAGATATAAGAAAGAAATTTGTTACGCTGAGGGTGGTGAAACCCTGGCAGAGGTTGCCCAGAGAGGTGGTAGATGCCCCATCCCTGGAACCATTCAAGATCAGGTTGGACGGGGCTCTGAGCAACCTGATCTGGTTGAAGATGTCCCTGCCCATGGCAGGGGGTTGGACGAGATGACCTTTAAAGTCCCTTCCAACCCAAACCATTCTGTGATTCTATGATTTGCTGTGTAACGTTGGCCCATCTCTATGACCCCAGCTGGAGGATGGGAGCCATCCTCTTCTCTCAGTCTGCTTCTCCCTGGGGAGTTTGCTAGTCGCCTCTAGGGCACGTTTCACATGGAAGAAAACATCACATCAATGTCCTGGCTTGGTTCAGCCGCTTCCACGAGCCGATAGCAAGCAAATAGGAGGAGACAGTGGAAACCTCCTCCTTGAGCTGGAGGCTCCAGGTACCACGCTGAAAACATGACAGGAACTTTGCAAGCACTGCTTTAAATTGGCTCTTCGGCTGAAAAAATGAACCGCTAATGAAACAATCATTTCGTTTGCCTCGAGTCTGCCAGATTGCAGGGCACCATCCCAAATATGCCCCAGCGGGCCTATGGAACGATATTATTTTATTGCATTTGATAGATAACGCGTGAATAAGTGTCTGCCTAAGCATGGTTTTGCTTAGACTTGCTGCTCCTGGAGATTTCTAACTCCCTTGTGATTTCAGCTGCTTTTCATGGGGGAAGTTGCTGGGATGAGCAGCTTGGATCCATGTGCTGCTCTGGGCTGGAGCCCCAAAAGGCTCTTCTTCTTTTCTCCGTCTCTGTAGCTCTCATTGGCAGAGGTACAACCCAGCAAGTGAAGCCGTAGGTGCTCAGCGCCCATCACCATGGCATCACCGTGCAAAGCCATCAGCCTGTCCCAGAACCCAAACACAACAGCGGATGGTGCCTTCTGCAAGGCAAATCCATCCTTTCCCGAGGAGAAACCTCTACGGAGCAAAAAACAGGCAAAGGGAAGGCGAAAAAAGCCAGAAGTGAGAGCTTTAAGGAAAGCAGGACATCAGCAGGAGTGGAGGGAAACGCTAATAAATTAGTCTGTGCCTAATTACTTTTTGTGGCAGCGCATGGAGGGGACTGCGTGCAGGATAAACATTTCCACTGAAGGAAAACACAGGCATCCTGCCGCCTCCCTCCAGCACAGCGCTAGCCACGCAGGCAGGGTCCCTACAATTATTTTTAAAATATTCCAATTTAAATGAAAATATAAAAGAGATATTTAGAATATTTATTCTATTAGTGAAAGTGCTTACCGTGTCACTTTTAGAGTGTCAGAAAAGCATTCTCCTACAGATGATGGATAGCAGCCTGTAATTATATATGGGGAGAAATTGCTGAGCGGGCCATATTTAACTGGGGAGGAGAAATACCAGCTTGGGCCATTAAGGGTTAATTTTATTCTCTAAATAATATAAAAAGTGCTGAGTCCGTGCCTTTGCTCAAAGTAGAAAGTCCTCAAATGGACCCCGGAGAGTTTATAATATTCTACTGAATCAAGTAAAAATGTTAACCTTGCTTCATAAAACGATGGCTTGTTAAAGATGCGCAGTCCCTTCTCTTTTGAATAATTTAGGACAGGAGTAAATCTTCTCTCGTTCTGCCTTTCCCTGTCCGAGGAACGGTGAGAGCCGTCTGCCTGCGGTCTGAACCGCAAAAGGCGCGGATGGCAAAGGTGTGCGACACCGGCGTAGCATCCTCAGAGGATAAACTCAAACGAGGATGGCAGGTAATTAGGAATTTAGGTTCTTTTGTGCTGGGGTTGGCACACTGGGCTCTTCTCCCAGTTGTGTTTTCCTCTCTGTGCTCCCCTGAAGAAGCCTTATTTCTGATTTTTATCAGACCTTCATAAAAAATGTCCATTATTATCCATAATTTATGGCATGTCGTTGACAGTGTCGCCTCTTAAGTACTTTCTAGAATGTCTTGCAGGATGCTCAGGCCAAGTTGATTGGCCTTTGACCGTCGTAACTGCAACTGCGTGAGCTCTTTGTACAAACAATGCCAGGACCAGCCTGCTCTGGCTTCATCAGGAACTTAGAATAAGTGAGAAAGCTTTAATTTTGCATTCACAAGTCCCTTTTTCAGGAACGTAGACTGTAGAGGGTAAAGGTCCCTCCACCCTTGGGGAGAGGGGACAGCTCCTCTACAGGAGCGTGACCACGTCCTTCGTTAAGGGAATGTTACCCCCAATATTAATTGTTTCCAGGAGGGAGCTGATAGCAGAGCCAGGACCTTCATTTCCAGCATTCTCGCCGGTTCCTTGGTCGTGGGTTGGGAATTTTCTCCACCCTGTGTGCACTCATGTGGACCTACAGCTTCCTAAAGGGAGTGGAGGAACCTGCAAGTTCAGCTTGGTGAAACAGTTGGTGAAATACGGCTCCAAATAGCTCTGCTGCCTGAATCATTTCTAAACACAACGTCATACGTGTCTTAGCTAAAGCCACAAAGTGATGCCCACTATGGAAATCTCCCTGCCGCCTTGCCTGGAGCTCCCTGACCTTCTCTGGCACCGTGAAATGGTCACGCTGGGTGAGGCTGGTCCCTCTGGGCTGGTCACCTGCACTGGAGGAAGCCCAAAGGGGGAAGTGGGAAGAGAGAGAGAAATGGGGCCTCTTGCAGGTGCTCCCCAGGGTTTTCCGAAGACATTTTAATGAGCTGCTCTACGGTAAAAGCTCCTCTCTGGTTCCCCGTCCCTCCTCCCATACCTGCATCTTGGCTTGGGGCATGGGTTCACTGGGAGAGGATGGGGTGAGGCTGGTGGGCGCAAGGCGTGAGATAGCACCAGCGAGTGAAGCCGTGGTGGCATGTCCCCCAGGGGCAGGGAGAAGCAGGAGATGTGGTCGTGAGCAGGCTGTGTGGCCAGCGAGCCTGGACGAGAGATACTCGGCTTGTCCAAGAGGTGATTTCTCTGCCAAGCCGCTCTCCTTGCTGCGCCCGTGCTTGGCTCCTGAAATAATACCCAAATAATATGAAATAATAATGTGAAGTAATATGAAATAATACAAAATAATACTTGGCCCAAAGGAGCTTGTAGGGTGATAATGTGCATTGCCCATCGGGCTGCTGTTGTAATATTTGATGGCTAACCATGGGCTGAGATCTTTGTGTGGCTGAGAGCTTGGACCTGGGAATTACGGCAAGCACTTGCATTACATCCATAGACGACCCCAAGGAGCAGGTGCCGTGAGATTTGCTTTACAGGCACAAAACATGACTTATTGGGGAGTAAACTGTATTAATGAGAATCGTGGCTAGGGTAGGTTTTGGTGCTGGTGTCCTCCAGCCGTCGCAGCATGTCAGAGCAAAGGCAAGTGAGTCAGCCCGGTCCCCTCTAACTGCTGCATCTGTAAAATTGTTTTGTATTAAATAAGATTTTCCCCCACGGTGTACATTAGCGAGCGTGCTGCATTAAATACCTATCTTCATATTGTTTCCATGAGCTGCCTTGAAGCCTGTGGGTAAATTGTTCCCCCGTGGGAACTGTTAAGCAGGAAGACACAGTGAGATTAAACAACGAGGCTACCGTGAAAACACACGGGAAGGTGTACTGGAATAAATCACGGGGAAGTGGGGGTTGTGTGCTCTGATGTTTGCCGGCAACCCATCGTTCCCGGGGACCCCGGCTGGCACGACCAGCCCCGTCCCTGCTGATGAAGCTTGATCGGGGGACCTGCCATCACAGTAGGCATCCTCCTGGTTGACCTGCACTGAAACTGCCCGTCGGTCTCCTAAATTCCATCTTTTTGGTCCTACTGAGTTGCTTGGCCAACAACCTTTCACCAGAGCTCTGATTTGCACCTTATCCACGTAAAATATCGGTAACGCTCATGCTAGCAGGGGTAGGTCTGGTTAGCACACCCTGCTCGAGGAAGTGCCGCTTCCTTGGGGAAAAATCATTTTCCTCCCCTGGGTGGAGTGTGGTGTTTTTCACAGTGGCAGCTGCTTGATTTTTCTGTAGAAAATTCAAATGCGGGGACTTTTTCTTAGCTGACACCTTGTTCTCGTTTGCATTTCTCTAGTCTGATGACGCGTTAGGTTGGTTATTTTCTCCTTTTCTGGTGGAAGTTTAACAGGTTCCCACTGTAAACTTATTTCATGTGTCTGATACATTAAATTTAATGCATTTCTTTAGGAAAAGCCACATGAGCTGTGTTAGCAGCGGCTAACAGTTAAATGTCTTTGGGGTTTTCTCTTAATTATCCAGTGCTCAGTTCGCGATGGAGAGCGGCAGCCTGGGGTCCTTGTTCCCCTTAATCTGTTATCACAGAAAGGTGAAGATCAACACTGTTCATATTGCATATTCTCAGCTGTTTTTTGTTGCCTGCTGGGTAAAACAGCATTTTTCTTTTCTCACAGCCAACAGCCATCAGATGTTGGTTTTTCTGGGTCTTTCTTCCCCCTCCTTTGGTCCCAGGTTGACCCCCAGCCAGCTTGCCTTTTTGTTGAGCACATGCAGTCATTGAGGAACCCATACACCATACAGGTGTTCATCCAGGTAGTTGCTGGCTGATTCCCAGCTCTGTAATTACACTCCACCTCCATTTTTCACTGAATCACAGAATGGTTTGGGTTGGAAGGGACCTTCAAAGTTCATCTAGTCCAACCCCTCTGCCATAGGTGGGAACATCTCCCACTAGATCAGGTTGCTCAAAGCCCGGTCCAGCCTGACCTTGAACACTTCCAAGGATGGAGCATCCACAACTTTGCTGGGCAACCTGGTCCAGTGTCTCACCACCCTCATCCTAAAAAGTTTCTTCCTTAATGTCCAGTCTAAACCTACACTCTTTCAGTTTAAAACTGTTGTCCCTTGTCCTGTCACTACAGGCCATGGTAAAATGTCTCTCTCCATCTTTCTTATAAGCCCTCTTTCTATATTGAAAGGCCACAAGAAGGTCCTCCCAGAGCCTCCTCTTCTCCAGGCTTCTCCAACCCCAGCTCTCTCAGCCTCTCTTCCTAGGAGATCAGCCTGCTGATCATCCTGGACTTCTGTCCCAGGTGGTCATGGTGGCCACCACAGCACCCATCACATATGGTGTGGAGGTAAAGGACGCTGGCGCTCCTCTTCCTGAAGCATCGAGAGACTTTGTGACAGCAAAAAGCTTGGAGGTGCTTAATGGCAGAAGCTTCTTGAGTCTAGCAAGTGTAAGAGTCACAGTGAATTATTAAGCTGTGTATAAATCCTTTAAGAATGATTTCTTGCTTCTCCATCCTGCTCTTCTGATCAGTTGTGCTCCTTCTCCCCGAGGTCCCCGCTGCTGTGGTTGGGCTAGCGGTGGGACGGGAGCTGCTCTATGCTCTCTGCTGCCATTTCAGAGCTCCAGCCTCTCCCTTAGAGGAGAAGCACGTGGACGTATCTCTGGATAAAAAGTCCATCGAGGGTTGTTAAACATCTTCTGGCTATGGAAATCTTGAAGGCCCTGGCTGCTCCTTGATCTTGTCCCTCCAAAACCAGTACTGGCCATGGCCAGAGAGGATCTGGGAGAGGTTTTGGATGTGTTGGGGGTTGTGAAGGGAAGCACCCCAACTTTGCAAACAGCCCTCCTCTTTCCCTCCAGGTGTGCTAGCATCGACAGAGGCTGTGTTTTGGGGCTGAGTTTCTCCCAGATCAGTTTTCTGGGTGGCAGCCTTGTACCTGTGGGTCTTCAGCATCGCATCAGTGGGTCAGCGAAGGTTTGCTTCTCCCCTGGAGGCCCTTCAGATACTATGTGAGACCTTAAGCAGCTCCTTCACGTGCAGATCATTTGGCCCAGGCTTTTAGTTTGGGACTGACTAAGATGTTTCAAATGCAGATGATTTTTCTTTCAAATTGCCTCAGGGCTGATGTCTGGAGACAACCAGCTGCAGCAGGAGCAGATTTCCTGGCTCGAAGCGCTCATCTCCAAATTCCATGACATTGTTATGCTGAATTAGACCCAATCAAGCTGAGGAGCTCCTCCATGCCCAGCTACCAGGGGGGCTGGTTGAAGTGCAAGAAGTCTTAATATAAAACCTCTCCTCTCAATATTAGCACAGGGAGGGATACAGGAAAGGCTAAGCTTTGAGCCATCCCAAATTTTCTATATCTTGGCTGTATGTCTATCTTACTCCTTTTATGTTCCTATCACAACTGCTTCCAATTTCCTCTCCCCTTTGATTCAGAGAGAGCTGGTGGTGGTGGGACATGCTTGCGGCATTGGATAGGGAAGGACAGGATCTTGTAGGTGTGCAGGATCTGGCTGGACCTGAGCAGAGGGGCCGTGGGGAAATGGTGATGGACCTCTCAACACAATGAAGGGCTGCCCAGGAGGCAACTGGGAGGAATGTTCATTGAAGTTGTAAATCAGTGAAACAAGTGAGCTGGTCAAAGGTTCGAGAAGAGGAAGAGGAGAAGGACTTGCATGATTTTGCTGCTTAGAGACATATCCCTTTTCTCTTCCATCTCACTGAAATCTTTAAAGATGACCCATGTGGGGATGGGCTTGCTGAGCCCTGATGTCCTGTTCCGTAACTTCTTGTCATCAAACACATCCTGCACCAGGGATAAAACTCACTCCGGCTCCTATTAGAAGAATCAAACCTCAAACAGATTTAACCACCTGTGTTCATGAAGGTTGGGCGTTAGGGTCTGGACATCAGCAAATTGCTTCTTCTAAAGAGATGATCCATTTTACACACTTCCAGCAGGAGAGCACGATGAGGAGGTGTCGTGTTAAAGCATCTCGGCGGCTTCTCCTCCCCCTTCTTGCTCATGCAAGTCAAAGAACCATTTAAGATTTAAATTTATCTCCGTCTCGCACGCAGGTGTTTTGGGCTCAGATGGAGGATAGGTGGTAGAAATGCCCGGTCTTAGCTACAGCAATGCTGGTTGCGTGCGTGAAGCTTTGCATGGGGCTGGTTTTAGAGGTTACGAGCCCCCTCTGGGCTTTCTCAGTTAGGATGTCAACATGCGTGTGGGGGGAAAGAGGAGAGGAGTTTGCTAGGTGGATGCATCAGCATCCTTCTTCCCTAGTGCCAGAGCAGGCACAGCATGGAGAGCTACCTGGGCATGGCTCCCTCACCTTCATTTTGACCCAAATTGTGTTGGGTCTGTTTGCCAGGAGTTTTTAGTGATATTTTAGGCATATCTGTAGACAGACATGTAGTAGACATGTACTGTAGACAGTAGCCATGTATCCACCTGTTCCAGCTGCGCGTTCATGGTGTGCTGAGTGGACCTCAACTTTCCTGCTGATTTTTGGTGCTTGCAGGCATGTCTGGGTGGCACTGGAGATAACTCCTGGGCAGTGGGGCAACCCCTTCTCTGGGATAGGGGATTTGTGGCTTATCTTCTCCCATCGTTCAGAAATCGCTGATGGAGAGCACTGCCTTTGATAGCTCTTTTATAGTCCACTGCAGCTGTATGAAAATCAGCTACAAAAGCAACTTCATTTCATTTATCTTTAATTTTGGCTCTGGTTGGCAGATGTTTTCTGGGTGCTACAGTTGCCTACTTGATTTGGTTTTTTTTCCTATAATGTGTAGCAGAAATCTTCAGTCAACAAACTGATTAGTAAGTAAAATCTTTATTAAAAAAAAAAAAAAGGCTTGGTAATGAGTCTGCTCGTATGATCACGAACGGTGGCCAGGCTGGATTTGAGGAGGCTGAGATCTGCCTGGGTGCATCCCGTTGGCTCACTGGGGATGTTGAGTCCTTGTGCACCTCCTCTGGGCGACGATGGCTGTGCTGCTGATAGTGAGTGATAAATCTTGGTACTGGTGATGGGAGCTTTCTGTTGAAAATGCTTCGTAGCCTACAGAGGAGGTTTAAAACTAATCAGGTTTCTTCCATGCCCAATCCTACCCGTGTATCGCTGTGGAAATCTTTGTGGGTTTCCAGTTGCATCTTATTTACCGTACTCTCTAATGGCATAATGAGGGTTCTTATTGCTACTTTAATTTAACTGTAGTATCTTCAACAGCATTCAGATGCTTACATTAAAGATGTTGCTTATCAGGGCAAACTTGAACTGCTTAATAGCCTGGGCTAGTTGATAATAGTGCCTAGATAAATACTGGTCTGTGATTTTCTCTCTTGCACTTTAATATCTTTGTAGAAGAAGGTGCATCGCAAAACATGAAAATTAGGAAGTTCAGGGGAAAAGCGGTCGCTGAATCATGGCTATGAAGTGGGAATATACTGATGAGGCAGAGAGTTCTTGATTTCAACTTGAACTTCTGTACAGATGAACACAAAGAAGAGCAGATTTTGTCTTTGCTTCCCATACTGGAATCTCCCTTCGTTCCCATCTGTTCTCCATTGTCGGATGATCTCTGCGTCCCACGAGCAGTGGGTGACACCTTTCCTGAACCACCTGGAATCCCACATGTGGTGGAGCCCCTGTCATCCCTGATGCAGATGACACCACCGGGGATGTTCGGTGGGTGTCTGGGTTGCTCCATCCCCAATGGTGATGATTTGGGGTTGGTAATTACCGTTGATGGGTTCCCCACGTGAAACCGGCTCTATCACGGCTTTGGGGCGCGATGGATGAGATTGTCAGGGGCTCTGGTGGAAATGGAGTTGCTCAACAAAGCAGCGCAGGGAATGATTGAATACTGTAGACATTGCCACGCAGCGGTGAATGCCGAGTTGGGGATTCACCTTCTGGATGGCTGCGTCCAAAGAGTTATAATCAATGGCTCAATGTCCAAGTGGAAACCAGTAACAAGTGGTGTCCCTGAAGGGCCTGTACTGGGACAAATACTATTTAATATCTTCATTAACGACATAGTGGGATTGAGTGCACCCTCAGCAAGTTTGCAGATGACACCAAGCTGAGTGGTGCCATTGATTCCCTTGAGGGAAGGGATGCCATCCAGAGGGACCTTGACAGGCTTGAGGACCTTGAGCCCATGTGAACCTCATGAAGCTCAACAAGGCCAAGTGCAAGGTCCTGCACCTGGGTCGGGGCAATCCCCAGTATCAATACAGATTGGGGGATGAATGCATTGAGAGCAGCCCTGTGGAGAAGGACTTGGGGATGCTGGTGGATGAAAAACTGGACATGAGCCGGCAATGTGCGCTTGCAGCCCAGAAAGCCAATCGTCTCCTGGGCTGCATCCAAAGCAGCATGGCCAGCAGGTCGAGGAAGGGGATGCTCCCCTTCTACTCCGCTCTGGTGAGACCCCCCTGGAGCACTGCGTCCAGCTCTGGGGTCCCCAGCACAAGACAGGCGTTGACCTGTTGGAGCAGGTCCAGAGGAGGCCACGAAGATGATCAGCACCTCTGCTGTGGAGAAAGGCTGAGAGAGTTGGGGTTGTTCAACCTGGGGAGACCTTCTTGCAGCCTTTCAATATAGAAAGAGGGCTTATAAGAAAGATGGAGAGAGACTTTTTGCCAGAAAAAGGGGTGATGGTTTTAAACTAAAAGAGCATAGGTTTAGATAGGACATAAGGAAGAATTTTTTTCTGATGCGGGTGGTGAGACACTGGACCAGGTTGCTCAGAGAAGTTGTGGATGCCCCCTCCCTGGAAGTATTCAAGGTCAGGTTAGATGGGGCTCTGAGCAACCTGATCTAGTGAAAGGTGTCCCTGCCTGTGGCAGGGGATTTGGACTAGATTATCTTTGAAGGTCCCTCACAACCCAAACCGTTCTGTGATTCGATGATTCCTCCTTATGTCTGTGACTTTGCTTTTGTGGTGGCTCAACTGATCCTGGGTGCGTTAGGGCTGGAGTAGAGCTGAGTTGCTCAGTGTCGCTGGCTGGTCTTCCTCCATCTTCTTGGCTTGCCTTGTTTCTTTAACTTATATTTTGGCTTACACTGCAAGGGTTGTCAGAGCTGTGCGGCTCTCCTCCAGGCTGATTCAGGACACAGACAGAAACCAAGCCTGGAAAATCCAACCTCTGGCTGCTGTGACTCCAAGCAAAGCTCTCGCCAGTCTGCAGGGAGCTGGGGGCGAGGAGCGAGACCAGGCAGGATGCAATTCCCAAATGAGATGATACATTTAAAGAAAAAAAACATTATTGGAAATGCTCAATTATGGTACTTCTGCTCCTGCTCGGAGCTGAAACCTGGAGGTGTTGCGTGCATGCACGCTGGGGAGGTGCAATGCTCTTTGACATCATTTTGCTACGTGGGAGATTCCAATTACAGAGGAGTAAGAGCCTCAAACCAAGGAGCAGCAAGATGAGAGGAAACAGTCGGCAGCGATTTAGAGAAAGCTCTGAGGTGGCGGAGGAGGGATGCGAAGGAGATCTCCATCCCTTAGGTCCTTTCTTATTTGGGCTGGACCATGCCAGGGGAATGGATGCTGCAGGGACAAGGCTTTTTCTTGCCTGCTTCAATCCCTCCCAGCTATTTTGCTGCCTCTTAAATATGATGTTCCCGGTGATTTTAGAAATGCCATCCCATTCTTGCTCCAGCTCTGGAGGTATTTTAGCTCAAATGCTGTTTTATTGCCTGCAAATACCAGGGGAGAGGCTTCATGGCTTTGCGGTAGATCCTAGAGAGCATTTGGTAGATCCCAAATCCTAGTGAGCATTTGGAGAAGGTCATCAGAAGCCATTACTTCCCTGCAAGCATTTTGCTAGGGCATCAAACTCTGTTTTGGGGGCAGAAACCCATTTTGGAGCAAATTCCTTAGGATAATTGTGTTGGCTAAATTTCTCCATCATTATTCCACAGCCTGGATGATGTTCGGATGTATTGTCCTCCAGGTTTTAACGACAGGGAGCTGGAAATTTTTTTTAAGGCTGCTTCCATCTGCACCCAATTATAAAAAAGTCATCAAAAAAAAGCTATTTACTGTCTGTCAGTTCAGAGCGGCATCAGAAAACAGCTCCGCCACCTCCAGCGATAGCTTCCCAACAGCCACTTAGTGCTGAGACATGGTGGGTAAGAAGGACATTAAAACAGCCTGACATCAATCCAGCCGGTTAATCCTGCCGCTCGGCGATGGGGCTACCTGTAATAGCTCCGGCGAAGCTGCGTGGATGTGCAGAGGGCTTTAAAAAATAGAAAGCACTTGAGTTGAGGCACTTGGATTTTGGGGATTAACTCGTGCTTTTAATGCTCCCCTTCCCCAGAAGATCTGCTTGGTGCTTTTATCACTGCAGTGCTCTAGGTTTCAAGGCAGGAGCTGGACTCTTATTTCCATCACAGTGGACAGAGAGATGGACACGGGTCCAAGGAGATGAGAAGATGATCCAGCACTTTGCCATCTCTTGTCCATCTGCTGGTCCCTTGTCGTCTGCTGGTCCCTTGTCACCTGCTGTCCCCCAGCGCTGGGAAAGGAGGGATCGAGCAGGGGGTGAGAGAAGCCTGGAGATACTTGAGAAGTTCAACCTGGGCAAACTGCTGGTGGAGCGGAGCCGGGAATGCCGGGCTGGATGGGACTTCTCATCCCCACCCCGTAAGGTCAGTGGGCGGTTGTTGATCGGCCCAGTAACCCAGCTTCACCTTCCTCCCGCCCTCCGCTGCCTCCTGCCAAGCTTGTTCATGGAAAATGTTAATTAACGTCATTCCCGAGACTGAGCCGAGACCTTGCACCAGTTGCTGCCTCCTTCTTTGCCAGGTCCGTGCTAAAGAAGGCTGCGGCCTGCAAACCCCCTTGTCCCCATCCCGCTCCCCCTGCGCATCGGGGTCTGTTGGGCCATTTAAGGCTTTGTGGGTCGTTAGTGGCACCTTGAATTTCACCCAGAGCTGCCTGGCAGCCAGGGAGGAGTCCCAGCCGCGGGGGCTGCCAGCCGGGCACCGTCCCAGCGCCGGGCACTGCTGCCGGTCTCCTCTGGGCAGGCTGCGGGGGGGAACCCCGGAGCGGGGAGACGGGGATGGGAACAGCATCAGCGGGATAATGGCATCCTCATCAGCACCCGATGTAGCTGGGGGGTTTCTCCCCAGGGCTTTTTAGGGGTGCTGTGGGTTTTCTGTTGTCTCTGTTGGAAGGGACCAGAGGCTTTTTTCTCTTTTTATGGTCCAACCTGCGGGCTGGCGGGGATCCCATGGGGGTATAATTAGCCACCCTGACAGGTGGAAGGGATCAGATGGCCCCCAGTGCGAGGTCGTGCCCGCCACCCCGCAGCCCAGCTCGGCTTCACCCCGACTGACACACGGCGAGCAGCAAACCGCCTTGCAGCAACCCAGCCCCAGCATGTTTGCTCTGGCATGCAGGGTAAGAGCAGAAGAGCTGCCGTAAATAAACAGAAGGGGCTTTTCCAGCCACCGAGCCCAGCGGGGAGGCGATCCCAGCCTCACCATCCCAGCCCCGAAACAGCGGTGATGGATGGGACGTTACGGAAGAAGGGCCGAGCGCTGGGAGCGGCGTGGAAAAGCCATTAGAAACTTGAGCCAAGGACATGGCCCTGGGATTAGTCGCACACGATTTGTTTTCTTTATTAAGTATCTTTTTGCTGTGGAGCCAATAAATGTGGTCTGGTACAATGATTGGCTCAGAGGTCTGTGCTGGGGAGGTGGCGCATCCCGTTCCCGGCACCCAGCCGGGACCGTGGCACCGTCCCCCAGCAGGGATTTGTAACCAATCCCTCGGGTGCTGCGTTTCTTGGCTTTTCCCCATAATAACATCATTCCCCAGCATAGCAGCATCACCGCTGGCTGCGAGGGTGATGCATCCATGCAGCTTTTTGAGGCCAGGGCTCTTTTTTCCTGCTGGTCCCCTTCCCAAGTCCATTTTGTGCTGAGAACCACTATATTGGAGCAGATCTCACATCCTTGGGCAGAGGCTCTGAAGAGCTGCCACCCTGCTGATAATTAGCAGTAATCGACTTAAGATGGGTTTGTAATTAATAGGAGGTTTGCAGGGTGTCACCGTCATTGCATGGATGGAGATCTGGAGGTGGTGGTGGACTAGAAATCTTCCAGCGTGCAGTAGATCTGATGTACCATCAGGCCAACTTGCCGTCACGTGAGATCAGTGCCGTTGAACTAGAGCTGGCCCCAGCTATAAGGATGATACGGGAATTATTTCATGTTGATGCCAATCAGAAAAGTGATCGCATAGCTTGAGAGTCCATCCCTCCCTGTTTTGCTATCTGATATTGTATGAAACATGAAATCCTGAAGTTTTGCTCTTGCTTTCCTTGAGATCCACTTGTCTTGGCAAAGTGGGCTCAACAGCTCTGCCCATCCCTTGCCACCGGAGCCGTGTAATTTCTGGACAGGCATCATCATCCATCGCTGCCCATCCAAATAAAGAATGGCTTTGGGCAAAGCATGTGGGGAAAAGGGGAATGAGAAGATAAACCATAGGGGCTTGCAGGTCTTGTCCATGTAGATGATCGCAGCTGGCCCCGCGCCGACTTGGCTTTCAGCCTTCCCAGCTCTCCATCGCCCGGCAGCCCCCATGCTCATCCCAGCCTTCAATCTCTAACAGGCCGTGCCTTTATTTTTCCTCTCCCCTAATTTTGTTTCACTTATTTTTAAAGCAATTATCAGGTTGAGGGGTTTGTTTTTCTACTTGCTAATATTTTGGGAAGAATTACTGCCCTTTAAAGCTGTCCTGTCGCTGCCTTTTCCAAGCATTTATTCTTGGTCCAGGCTGTATCCTGTCTGCAGGTGGAGGTGTCTGAACCAGCACAAGTTGGAAAAAGGTAGGGAAAAAGTAAAAGCGGTTCTCCCAAACCTCTGCTTGATTCAAATGTGTGTTTTCTAGGTGGTTTGCAAGAGAACGGCTGCTTAAACAGAGCTTTGTACACCAGAGGAGATGGTTTTCCCGTACCCACTCTTGAATGGCATACCCGAAATAAGCATCAACGTTACTACCAGCTCAGGACAGGCAGGAGCCATCCTTGCCTACATGGCTGGGATGCTCTAGTCTCTAGTGATGCTTTTCCAGTGCTGGTCCATGGGTGGAAGAGAGCAAACCATCTCCTGGGCTGCATCCAGAGCAGCGTGGCCAGCAGGTCGAGGGAGGGGATTCTCCCCCTCTACTCCGCTCTGGTGAGACCCCCCTGGAGCACTGCGTCCAGCTCGGGGGTCCCCAGCACCAGACAGACATGGACCTGTTGGAGGGGGTCCAGAGGAGGCCACAAAAATGATCAGAGGRCTGGAACACCTCTCCTATGGAGAAAGGCTGAGAGAGTTGGGGTTGTTCAGCCTGGAGAAGAGAAGGCTCCAGGGAGACCTTCTTGCAGCCTTTCAGTACTTAAAGGGGGCTTATAAGAAAGACGGAGAGAGACTTTTTACTAGGGCCTGTAGTGGCAGGACAAGGGTCAGCGGTTTTAAACTGAAAGAGGGTAGGTTTAGATTGGACATAAGGAAGAAACATTTTCTGATGAGGGTGGTGAGACACTGGAGCAGGTTGCCCAGAGAAGTTGTGGATGCCCTATCCCTGGAAACTTGGATGGTGCTTTGAGCAACCTGATGTAGTAAAAGATGTCCCTGCCYATGGCAGGGGAGTTGGACTAGACGATCTTAAAAGATCGCYTCCAACCCAAACCATTCTGTGATTCTTTGATTCTGTGAAACATAGGATTTTGGAGTAACGGCAGAGCCTGGGCACTGTTTAGAGATGACTCTACTTTCAGGTTGCCTGTTGGGTTGTAGACTTACTTGCTTTTGAAGATCCCTCAAATAGAGAGAGAAAGTCATAGGAACTGGGTTTTTTAACGAGTTTTCAGTGGAAAAATGGTGCTGTCGCTGCGCCGTCCCCCGCATTGAGCCCATGTCTGTGTGTCCATCTGGATCCCCAGCCCTCCTGCTGCTCAACGCCATCCCCAACCTCCAGCAGACGAGCTCCTTGCTCCGCTGCCAACTTCAGTGATCGGCCCCGGGCAGCAGAGCTGCCGAACCCTTCTGCCCTTTCGAGGAGAGAGCTCTCATGGCTCAGCGGGGCTGCCGCTTCATCCCAAAGGTCAGCGTGGGGAGCTGCTCCCGTGCCCCCAAAGTCAAGTTACATAAAAAGGGCAAGAGCTCACCTACATCCTGCATTGTCGGGAAGATGCATTTTTATGAACGGGCAAGAATGATCATGCTGAAACCTCACTGTCTTTCTCTTCCTGTGGATTTGTCCCATTTTTCCCCAAACCTGTGCAAAATTTGAGCACCTGTGCTTCCCTGTAGCAAGGAGGTTTGTGGCGCGGGTGTCCGAGTGTGGAAGGACCCATGTAGGGACGAAGCAGGCTGCATCTTTGCTCATGGAGAAGGTGAAGAGGGGAATGGATCTTGGTGTTGTGAACCCTTTGTTGCGCCATGCGTTTTGGGTTGTGTCTTGCCATGGGTGTCGTGGTGTGGTGCCTGTTGCCGCGTGAGAACCAAGATGGGCTCATTGGGTGGGGTGGGAGGGAGCATCCTGGGTGGGAGTGGGTCCCCCCTCAGGGCATTGTGGGACCGAGCAGGGCTCCAGGACCTGCTCCCACCCTGCATCCCTTGGGATACACTGGGATGAGCTCTCTGGATCACTGGGTGTTGCTGTCACAGTGTTGGGAACAGTTGGAGATTAGGGAGAGGCTGTTCTTTCTCCATCCCCACAGACAACGTTCCCAGCCACCCAGATAGAAATCACACCTGAAGGCATCTCCTCTGCCCTGCCTGCATCTCTTCCTGCCTTTCCCGCTGCCAAAAAGTGCCATTTCCCAGCAGAAAGCCTTGTCCGGGGGAAGCTGTGGAGCACTGCCGATGCCTCCCTCCCACTGGCACAGCCGGTGGCTGCGGGGCTGGCTGTGAGCGTTGCTGCTGGGAGCCACCGAAATGCCAGGCTGGGAGCACAGAAGTGCTTTTAGGGGTGAACATCTTGATGCTGTTGTTTTGCCAGCGCCATGCCATGGCTGCACTAAGTCTCCCTGGACAGGAGAACATCGGCCAAGCTCATTCCCAAGTCCCAAGCAGAGCTGGTTGAGCTCCAGCCCTGGGCCACCTTCATCAGGAGGGTRGTCCAGGTAGTGATCCCAAAATAAGTCCTAAAAGGAACGTGCTTCGTTGCTGCTCTTCCCCGCTCCTCCCCAAGTCCCAAGCATGTCTGTGACAAGAAAACCCTGTGTCCTCTCCGAAATCAGCTTCTCCAGCTCCGTTAACCTCTTCGGGACCTCCCAGCATCACCACCTTGGGGGCAGATGGTTGCTGTTAAGACTTTGGTGGTTTGGGTCCATAAAATCAGGCACTTGGAAAGCTGTGAGTGAGTGTGTAGCGTCTCCCAGAGGAGAGTGTTATTTTCAATAGTATTTTGGCATGGAATAGTATTTTGATACGGAGAAGGAAACATCAACACATCCTTCTCTTCCTTTAGCAATGTCTTGGTGCCACCTGAAGGAGCTCAGTTCTAGGAACCTGTGCTCCCTGCGAGGCTTTCTCTGCCTTTCCCAACGTTGCTCTCTTTTTCCATCGCAGTGCAAGAAGAAGCACACGCTGGTTTGCCCCGACTTTGCCAAGAAAGGCATCTGCCCCAGGGGTGCCCGGTGCAAGCTGCTGCACCCACAGAAGAAGCGCCACGCAAGAGAGGCTGAAGATGGGGACCGCAGTGACCCCCCCTCCAAGTGGAGACGGGTCTGGGAGGAGACGGGCAGGTAGGAAAGAGCAGAAGAAACTCACTTTGCTGCTCTTAAACAGTTTTCTTCCCAACCTGCTCTGGATGTTTCCGCTTCCAGATGTGTATCCATCTGTGTGCTGGTTTATTTTAAGATGTTGCTGATGTGGGTCACTGTGGTGCCTTCTTGATAGAGCCACCACGGGCAATAGGGTTGGGCAGGGTCTGTGCTTGAGGGAAAGGTCTCCAGGCAGAGCTGATGGAGAGGAAAGAGAGGATAGCTCGCATCTTGCTACCCGATGCGTGCCGTTGGAGTGGGGGTATCTTCACCCTTAGAAATGTGCTGCCCAGGGCTTCGGCACCTCTAGGTATCTCCAAGGCTTTTGTAGACCTTCCTCCTGGGAGATGGAGGAGCCCTGATGGAGACTCCACCACCAAAAGTGTGTACGGTATATCCACAGCTCTGTGGGAAACTGGAAGCCATCATCCCTCTTCTCTCTTCCTCACCTCCACGGCGGAGAGCAGAGCTGAGCCCTCGGCATGGCATGAAGGGGCTCACCGTTGGGGCTGGACTCACTGCCTGAAGGAGAGATGGAGATGGATGTGGTGATACAAAAGGCTTTGTGAAACCTTTTGATGCTGGGCTGGTTTCTTGGTTAATCCTTGGAAGCTCTCTTAGCTCTCTCTGATGCTTTTGGGTGCTGGGATGGAGCCCGCAGGCTGATGGACGCGTTGGTCCTTGTCCCTGCAGGGAGACAGATTTTCTTGAGCTTGGCACATCCTTGCCTTCCTCTGCCCTCACCCCCGAGCCCTGCCTGCAAAATGACTACATCCCAACGTAATTAAAATTAAAGCCAAATTGAAATTTGGCTTTAAAAGCCAAAAATCTAAAAATCCTGGTTAGCGGGAGGAGGAAATACCGGCTTGGATGCTCAGCTCTTCCACGGCTCTTTGCAGCAGGATGTGGGGGTGAAGGTGGGATGGAAACGGGAGGACCTGGGAGCTGTGCCGGTCTGGTCCATGCTCTTGCCCGGTCCTGAGCCTCATCCTGGCCCTGCCTTGTAAGGTAGCAGAGGGGGACGAGCACGCAGTGGGCTCTCTGAACTTATCCCGGATGACAGAAGAGCCTTGGAATGACACCTAGCTCACATCCCTGGTGTGAACAAGATGTAAAATAGCTCCTTGCTCTTATTAGGTAAGGAGGCATGAGCGCAGGGCTGGGCAGCGGGGAGGCACCCCCCTCCTGTCCCGTGGCTGGCTCCTGGCATCCTGCGCAGGGAAGGGAGCACGCCCGAGCTTGGAAGCTGCTCGGGAGGGTTTTTTTCCTTTATTGGCACCATCATCGGAGATGTCGAACAAGCTGAAGTGTCACGTTAGCTGGGCTCAGAGGAGGGCGGCAGGGCTGGGGCTGAGCCAAGCCCAGCGGGGCATCACCGAGCCATCCCTGCTCCCTACACCCTCCRTCTCCCCTCTCCTCCACTTGCACTGCCCAGCTGGCACCCGAAGGGGAGCCCAGCACCTCTGCGAGCATCTGAGAACTGCAGGGAAGCGCAGGGCAGGGAATCCAGCTGGGGAGGGAGAAACTCTGGCTGAATCTGAGCTGGCTCCCGGGAAATCAGAGATACGGAGCAGCCTGGGATGGAGCCCGGAGAGCCTCCATGTGCGGCTCCGATGGTTCACCCCAGCCACCTCCATTGCACGTGATGCCATGCCCAGCATTGCCAAGTGAGATAATTTTATTTTTCCTTATTATTTTTTCCATGTGCATCCTGCAGGAATGATCCAGCTCAGCTCCACGATGATGGGGCAATGCCTGGACCCTCCAGCGTGGAGCAAGAGGTGAAGTTTTGGAAAGAGGCGGACACCTCACCAACCGGCTGGCTGCAAAAGCTGCCATCCTTCATCTCTCTCCAGTCCTCAGCATCCCCCGGTGACCAGGGCTGCAAAGTGGAGAAGGACGAGGATGAGTCAGAGGACGAGCCAGGTAGGAAGCACTTGCTCTGTTTTGGTTCACGTGTGCTCCGAGCTGCTCTGATTCACTGAGCGGGAGAGTTATTCCCCCGCTGCTCTCCATGGATTTTGGTGGGATCGGTGTTCCTCATGAGTTGCCAAACCAGTTACGCTGGGAGCTCAAACTGGAATGGCAACTGGGATTTGTTTCTCTGGTCACGCAGGGGCACGAGCCCCTGGCTCTGCTCCCGAAACCACGCGGTAGGATTTTGTCCCCATCTTTTATCATCGGCTCCTTCTTCCTTATCCTATAAATTATCCGATGATGAATCCAGTCTTGTTCCTGTGACGGAGCCACGGTGGTCCCCGGTAGGAGGGTGTTTCAAAGGGATGCGGTGATGCTGTACCTCATCGCTGGACCTGCAGAAGGACCTCTGGACCATCTCAGGACCTCTGGACCATCCATTGCATATGTTTCCTGATGTGAAATAGCTTCGAAGCTTTGAAATAAAAACATCCCTGGTGGGAGGTGGGATGGGGTGTTTGGAGATTGCAAGTTCGAAGGAAGAGCTGTGTTAGTCTGAGATGATCTGCTTTGCTCTTTTATTAAAAGGTGGGGGAAGAGGCTTTGGAAATCAGTAAAATTTTTGAAAAATGCAGTTTTAGGATGAGCAAAACTTCTTAGGAACTTCGACACGAGAACAAACAGCTTCTGCCTCGACATTTTTTTGATTTTTGGAAAAGTTCAGGGAAGTGTTTCAACTGTTTGAAACTGAACTGACTGTGGAAAAAAAAAAAAGCAGGAGAAAATTGTTGAAGCACTGAGAAGAAATGTCTTTGTTTCTCTGCAAAGCGGCTCGTGGTGGAGGTTAGCTGCATTTCTGCTTCTCCAACATTTTCCTTGGTTCCTCCTCTCCTAATTCAGCTCCTACACTGGAAAATCCCTTAATCACCAGCAGCTCTGTGGGAAGGGACGGGACTTTGGGGGACTCTGGGGATGCGACTGCAGGAAATGGTGAGGCAGAGATCGTGGGAGGTTTTTGGCCGGATGATGCTTCACGCTTTCTTTTTCATCTCCTGTCCTTCGCTGGAGGGATGTGCAGCAGCTGCATCTCCTGAGCGCCATCGCAGAAAGGGAGACAGCATCTGGCTCAGAAATCAAAATATTTTGTGGCAGTAATGATGAAATCCCCACCGCCAGCTCGGCTGGCACAAGATGTGGCTCAGTATGAACCAAAGGGCTGGAGCATCCCTCCCTGTCTTCAATCCTGTGCCTCCTCTGAGCGAGTGTGCAGCCGGAGCAGGATCCCACTGGGAGAAGGGATGAATTCAGCACCGAAAGCTGGGCTGGGGCATTTGCTCCATCATCCATAAGCGGGTGCTGAGGATCTGCAAGGCTTTGCCTGGCTTGACCATGAAGCGCTTCGAGCCAGGGAGGGCTGAGATGCCTTAACGCTGTCGGAAAGAAAACTCCCAGGATTAGCAACATATTCCTGAAGTCACAGGCGAGCGCGTGCACTGTCGAACCGYGGCATGGTGGAGCCGGTGAGGGACCGTTCCGGCTGGGAAAGCTCCTCTCCGTGACATAGGGTGAAGCACTCGGCTTCCCTTTCCAAGGATTTCTTCCCCCCGCACGCCTCCCTCCTTCCCTTTCCTTGGCCCTGGTTCAACTCCCTTTTGATCTTGGCGGCGGGGCTGGGGAAGCGCTCCCAAAGCAGCGGCTTAATCGGGTTTTTTTATCTCTGCGATGAAGACGGAGCAATTAATCCGCAGACAAGAAAGCTGTTGAAATGCCCTGGATTGCACTTGGCAGCCTGGAGTAACTCGGTTGAGAGGGCAGAGGCATCATCCTGGCAGCRAGGGCATCCTTTTCCTCTTAACTCCAGTTTGCACGTTCAGGGGAGGATGATTTCCAGGCGTTTTGGGTGGGAGGATGAGTAGAAGGAGCTGGTTCAGTCCAGGGATGTTGGGAGAAAGGATACGGGGAGCTGGCGGGTATGGGGTTGGGGTGCACATCCCTCCRTGCTGCTTCGCCTTTGCCTGGGGAGCACATGGCATCGGGAAAGCGGATGCTGGAGGATCCGTAGGAAAGGAAAACCGGGCAGGAATTGCAGATGGCTGTAAAATCATCTGATGATGAAGCAGTTTCCATGCCAAACGGATGCAGCGATCGCGCGCGGTGAGTCCGGGCGTGAGGATACCGTTCGGTGCCCAGGTTTGCCTGTGCTCGGCGTTGGGGTGCGCTCGGTAATTAAAGTCTCGTCTCAACACGCAAACGAAGGGGCTTGGGGGCACAGCAGCAGCCGGGGACCCCCGTAACTTAACGGGAGAAAAGGAGCCTCGGCTACTAATGAGCCATCATCCGAAGAGGCTGCTGAAGGATTGAATGCTTCATGGTGGCCAAATCATCTTTAAAGCCAGGACTGGTGCTTGTGAGCTTGAGGTGCTGTTTTGAGCTAAGCGGGTGGTCAGGATGAGTCCTTGCATAACTCTAGGTAGTAGCTGGTGTCTGCGATGGGGTTTGGGGGTCTCCACCTTCCCCGCCACAGCCTTTGTACCAAGGATTAATACTCGGTTTCTGCTTGTAAWGCCTGAAGGTGACACACAAATTGGCAGGGTAGTAAATAAGGAGGAGGACAGGTTATTATAACGGAGTGAGCTGAATTGCTTGGTTAAATGGTCACAATTTGAGAAAATGCCCTTACAATACTGGTAAATGCAGGAGGAACGAAGAAAAAACACTGGTGCCGTGTGCAGGAGGGATGGAGCGGGGTTTTGGAGASGACCTTAAGGACCAGCGTGAACAACAGCATCAGCTTATGGGGTCTTGGTGGGCATCTGCAGCCTCTGGCCTTGGGATATAGAAAAAGGGGACTGGAAAGGAGTGATGTGGTCTGCATGTRTGGAGCAGAGCCCGCTGTCGTCCTCCCGTGGGGAGGGTTCCCAACCTGCAAGAGGAGCCTTGTAATTTGGGGTTGGAGGAGTAATTTGAGGGTGCTGGTGCTTTTCGAGCATCCTCTGAAAAGCCCATTCCTATAGCACAGGGAGAGCAAACCGCTTCCAGCCAAGCATCCCAGCTAGGAAGGGTGGGTTTGGTGGCATMCCATCCTTCACCTCCTTGTGTTCTCCATCCATGAGGGCAGAGCCGGAGGGAACACAGGCTCCCCAACCCCTCCTACACCCGTTTCCAGGTAATGGGCTTTTCCATATTTCACCTTCCAGTTAAATAGCCTGCATTGGAGCCTAACTGGCCTCCCTGCGCTAATTGTAAGCAAGCGCACCAATGCAAACCATTCCAATCGAGTGCTAATTTAATTAGAAAGCACCCATTTTAGTTAATTTGTTCGAGAAGATCACTGAAAACTCCTGGAGAGAACAGATGTTCCCCTCTCCCCCGATGAACATTCAGGGGTTTGTAAATGGCTCCACTCAGCCTTGTTTAGGAGAGAAAAGAGGATTTTATAGCTGCAAACGACCCTTTCTGTAAACATTTTACAGCTCTCTGCACGTTTGAGTGACGATAAACCCCTAGCAACTCGGCGGGCTGCAAATTTGCGACCATACGGCTATCATTTTATTGTCATATTTCACGGTCGTAACGTTAATGGAAGATGCTCGCTACAGTCTTTTTTAACGGCTCCGCTGAGCACGCTCAAACGCTTTGGCTTTGGAGGAATTCGTGGAGGTGCAGCGCTTCTGGGTTTGTTTACAGCTTTCACTTCTGGAGGAATAACTTTGGAAATGCAAATCTCCCCTCTTCTCCGCTGGGCTGGACCCRTGCTTGAGAGCCACCCCCAACGGGGCACGTGACTGTGGGGATGGGCAACCCCTTGGTGCCGGATCCTGGTCCGACCACCCCCAGCTCCTGGAATTTAAGAGAAAGCTGGTGCTGCCAGCTCTCTATGTGGATGCAGCCAGTCCCGAGGGTCCCGTGGGGTCTCCATCGCCTGCAGCATATCCTTTAACGCTGCTTCTGACACCAGCTCTTTGATCCGAAACTTATTTCGGCAGCCAGGTGAAGCAACCAACCCTTTTGATCTGTGTGAGCCAGTGGCAGAAGATGCCCTGGAGCCTTCCAGAGAGCATCTGYGTGGTTGGAGATGGAGGGCTAGGGMACAAGGGGGTTGTCCTTGGATAACAGGAGCCAGCATCTGCTGTCAGCTTTGACCCCAGYGGGACTTAGTGGAGTTTGCTCCTCTTGGTAGGGTCGTGGAGGAAATGTTTTTGTGGATAAAATACAGTGAACTGGTTTCTCTGTGTGGTCAAACTTCTCCTTGTACGTTCCGTGCTCCAACCCCAACCATCTTGGTGGCCTCCACTGAACTCGCTCCAGTATGTCCGTGTCCTTCTGTACTGGGGCGCCCGCAGAGCTCCAGGTGTGGTCTCGCAAGTGTTGGATATTTTCACGGTGCTACCAAATTAGCCCGATCCTGAAAAGCACTGCTAATGAAGCATTTAGTGCAGACCTCAGTGCTGAACTCAGGCTTCTTCATGATAAATCTGAAGCCTTTTGTTTATCCAGGGGAACAATTTTTTATATAGTTTTCTTATATTGATCCCTTATCCCTTGTGCACCTCCACGGAGAGTCTGGCTCCATCTTCAACCACCTTTAGGTAACTGAAGACAGCGATTATTTGAGCATAGTTGAAGACAGGTAGTTGAAGACAGCAATTCCCCATTAGTCTTCTCCAGATAGAAACCCCCTAGTTCTGTCTCTTCCATCCCATTTACCTTCAGGAGGCATCTGAGCCACCTTGGACTTATCTGAGGATCTTGAGCAGGGAGCAGAGGTCTTGGCCTTCCTGGCGGGGGTCATTGCCTCTTTTTGGAAAGGGCCTTGGCCATGATGAAGTCATGGGCCAATGGCTGCACCTGCAGCTCGTCTACCTCCATGGCCTGTTCTTTGGGTGGGACCACGTCCATGGCCTCTTCCTTGGGTGGGGCCACCTCCATGGCCTCTGGATCTCCCACAGCTTGGCTGAGGGAAGCTGTTCTGTCCCACACAGTCTTCCTTGTCTTTCTTCTCCTCCTCTATATATTCCTCCTCCAGGTTTCCTCCATTGACTTGTCATTGTCAGCACCTCCTTTCTGAGCAGGGTCCTGGTGGATCTCCCCCACTGCTGGTGGGGGGGTGTTATGGCCAACTGTTGTCAGGCCTCTCTTGGAGAGTTGGTCACTGGCAAGGACCTCTCTTCCCCAGAGTCTGGCCTAGGTGCTGGAGAAGCTCTTTCCTGGGCCTCCCAACTTTTGAGGAACCTGCTTGAAGGTCTTGGTGCATCACCCAAAGGATGACAATAACTCCTTGACTCTGCTGTACCTCTGCTTGCTCCATGCCTCCTGGGTGCTCACAGCAGCAAGAAACTCAGCAAGCTGTGGAGCCAGATCAGTGGACCATCTAATAAGGGCTGTGGGACAGTGGACGGTGAGGTGGCTTGCGACATCTCAGGGCCGCTGCGATGCATGCCTGGCTTGGTCACCCATAAGGTTGGGAAGAGTGAGGGGGCCGATGGGCTGAGGGCTGCTTTGCCGCGGGTTATTGCCATGTGGCCTTACACCTGGGGAGAGCCAAGGGGGGCTGCTCCTGATCCCCTCATGGGTCCCTGGGGCAGATCAGACTGATGGGAGATGGTTGCAGATCATCTGAAATCTTCAGTCACAGTTATTTTAGCCTCTGCTGGCAAGAGCAGCAACTAAAATCTTTATGCAGGAACATGGGGTTTAGCAGGATAGTGGTGTTTCACATCTGTGTGCCTCAGTTTCCCCATTTGCCGTATTCTTCTAATTAGCAAGAGCTCTGGAGCTTTATTGGTGGTTTGCAGGTGRCTTGGGGAGCTGCGGGGTGGAAGCAGCTGAGAGGGCTGGGGGACAGCTGGGGATGGGTTTCAGGCATGAGAGGAGCAGATAAACCRTCTCCTTTGTGTTTCGGGGACAGCTACGTGATCTCTACGCGGGCATGTGGCTGCCAGGGTCCTGCATCCGTGTGCCAACACCGAGGCTGTTGCATGTCACGTGCCRTCTGCTCGCTGACATGGCAGAGGTGTTGCGGCAGGGTGAGCTGATGCCCCGCGGGGCCCAGTGACGGAGGTCTGCTAGAGCAGATGCGGTGAAGGCTTCTGCTGCGAGACCTTCTCCCTCTCTGCAGGTTCCTCCGCTAGCCCCTCTTTCTGCTCCGGCGGCCAATTGACTCCRGATCCACGTGGCAGGACCTTTTCCTCAGTCCCTGTGGAGATGCCAGCAGTGTGTACAGGATAACCACACCGCAGTCATCTTCCTTCCCCTGCAACCCTGGGCCATTTTCAGGACCAAGTCCAGCCCTTAGTATCATAGGATGGAAGGGACCCCAGGAGGTCATGGAGTCCAACCTCTGCTTAAACCTGTCCAACCTCAACAATAAGGTCCAGCTCATCATGTCTCTGCCTGTGATGGCTGAGAAGTCAAGGACAYGTGGCTGGTGATGTGTCCCTTGGCAGAACCTCTTGGGAGGCAGGTAGGAGATAGCAGGAGTAGGTGGAGGCACTTTGATGGTCATGGTGAGAGCTCATGGGAGTTGCAGGACCTCCCAGATCCTCAGCAGATGATACCAAGGGGATAAGGACAAGCTAAGGAGAGGAAGGGCAGCAGGACACCAAGCCATGGTGGAGGCGCTTTGATGGTCATGGTGAGAGCTCATGGGAGTTGCAGGACCTCCCAGATCCTCAGCAGATGATACCAAGGGGATAAGGACAAGCTAAGGAGAGGAAGGGCAGCAGGACACCAAGCCATGGTGGAGGCGCTTTRATGGTCATGGTGAGAGCTCATGGGAGTTGCAGGACCTCCAAGATCTCAGCAKATGATACCAAGGGGACAAGGACAAGCTAAGGAGAGGAAGGGCAGCAGGACACCAAGCCCTGAAGTCTTCAGGGAAAGGAAAAGGGAGTTAGGAGCATGCTTGATGTACCTTGTTGTCCTTAAATCAGCCTTCCCATCACTGCCTTCCCCTGAGATCTTCTGCTCTCTTAGGATAAATTAGCAGGGTCCAGACAGGGAGCAGGAAATCTCCATCTTCTGTCCTGATGGTACCCATGAACCCTCCCCGTCTCATGGCTCATCAGCCAGGAGGGCTCCGGGGCAGCATGGACCTTGGTGGTACCTTCCCAGCTCTTCTCCTGGCACTTGGCAGATCTTTCTTGTCATGGAGAGGGTGATCGATGCACCTGGCAGGTGGTGATGGGATGCTCCTGTGCTCACCCTGATCTCCTCCTCACCTTTACTGTGTTATCCCGCTGCAGGTAGATGCTTCCCTCGCCAACCCCCCAGCCAACGCACGCTCCATCGGGCATGCAGAGAGAGTTTAATTAGAGAGCATCAAAACTCTTTCATAACTGAATTAACCAACCTCTAATAGAATTGCTTTTTCTAATGCAAAAATCTATCGAGCTGCAGGTAGCGAGCTGCACCCATCCCTCGAGCAGGACAACGCCTATCAGTCTAATTGGTTTCCTGTTAACGGACCGGATCTGCTCGGGTCGTTAGCAATTGCATCTTCTCCTCCTGAGTCAGCAGGTCCTTAGGGGTTTGGGGGCTGTTTGGTGGGGGTCCCTGCAGTGGGRGAGGTTTAGGTTGCTTTCATCCACCCCGGATACTGGTTTCAGACATCTTTTTCTTGGTTATGGGTGCTTCCTTCCCAGCCCGGAGGGACAGACGGGCTGCTACTCAGGTTGATGGACCTCACCAGGGGTGGACTCCCTGGTGGACCTTGCCCATCCCTCTGCAGCGATGCCTTATATCTGGCARCCCTTGCCTCCATCTCTCCATCCTTCCATCTCCATCCCCTGCTAAAGCCCTGATCCTGCTGCAGGACACTGTCAGGCTTGGGGTACCATCAGGCTTCGGGGTGCTGCAGATAACATGGGTGTTGTTGAAGGCTGGGTTTGGATCTCCTCATGTCTTGGTGGCTCTGAGAAGGTCCAAAAGCCAGAAACTTCACCGCCGTTTAATTTCCTTATTGCAAAGTGGCCAATTTAGTTGAAACTTCCAGTAAACCTGATGATGCTGTGACTTCTTCTAATTGGGCTYTCGCTCTGAATCAGAATCATTGTTTCTTATCCCACAAAAGGCCGTCAAAAATACTCTTCTCTGATTTACTTTCTGCCTGGACCAAGCCGCCTGCACGTTTCCAATCCTCTTCCCTTATCGATTTGCAGGCGACTTTCAGACCTGCCAAGTCTCACTCCTTTGCCAGGACTGAAATCTGCTTCTTCCATATTAATTTTTTACCCATTTTTTAGGGTCTTGTCTGCCTATGATGGAGGTCTGGTCTGGAGACCAGGGCTTTTTAGACTTTGCTCAGGATTTCTAAAGACCCCTCTCCTTCATCCCGCTGCCACTGGGCAGCCCTGTTGTTCCCCCCCTGAGTTATTTAATGACCTAAAAACTGGAGATGGAAGAGCCCTCCGAGATGGTGAAATCCCATCTTCTTCAGGATAAGCTTCAGCTCACCAGTAAAGGACAGATGTGGTATCCACCATACGTCTTCACAGTCACCATGTACCACCAGACCACAAAGCATCTCTGCTGTGCCCTCAACCCAGCGAAGCCCCTCTCCCACCGTTGCAGCTCGTGGCTGGTTTTCTGGTTGCTTTTTTCCTCCAAAAAGAAGGAATTAAGGAGAAGAGACATGGAAAGGACGTCCCGGCACAGATGTCCTGCTCTGCAAGCATGGCAGGAGATGGGCACTGCCAGGCAGTGGTAGGACATCTCCCCCAGCACATCCCCGCTTCAAACATCCCGATTAGGAAGGAAAAAACCATCTGAGCACATTTCCTTCTGGACAAAGCTTCTCCTGACATCCCAGCCTTGATGTTTCCCTCACTTGAGAGGCAGAAAGTTGGGGTGGAACAGCAGCAGGGTGAGTTTTTGGTGCAGGTTGTCTCACCGGATGGATTTCATACAGGATCGAGCTAAGGAGATCCAGCCCCCAGCTGCTTTCTCCATGTGAAAAATCATTTGCAGAAAATTCTGGGGCTTAGCCCTTGCTGCTGGCCTTTCCATCCCACCTTTTGTTCTTGGGCTTTATTAAAAAATAATAATAATTTTAGTTTATTAAGAAAAGGCATCTCCCAGCCTAAGTTTCTCCGGGAGCTGACTCAGCACTTTCGCTGCTAAAGAAAAAGCAGTTTCCAGGGAAGATTCAGCCTCCRGGTTCCCCCAAAGTGGCCGGGAAGGGGTTAAGGGATATTTTTCCTTTGGGAATGGGGGGAAAAAAGTGTGTGTGGAGTTTGGGGGATTTCTCCTCGTGGTGTTAAACATTGAACATCCGTCAGGGAGATGCTGGGGCGCATCCCAGTGCTCCGAGCCATCGGGTGGAAACTTTTGCATCCCCTTTGCTGTATTAATAACCGGAGCGTTAGCTGGCTGGCTGTTAAAACAGCTGCTAATTGCAGCCACCTTGTTAGCCTGCTCTCCTTTAGGAAATGGGATTATATTTTTTATTTGGGGCCATTTCACACAGGATCAGCTTTCAGGGAGGAGCRGGGCGGCTGCAGGTACCGTGCCCCGTGCGAAGCCCCTTCCCAGAGCCCGGCTGGATGCAGGAGAGGATAAATCCCTCCGACAGCATCGGGAGAGCGATGGAAACCAAACATCCCATCGGGCTGGAAGTTGGTCGGGAAGGGAAAACACCAATATAACCAGCTTTCCCTCCGGCAAAGCTTTTTATAGCCGGATGGCGGAGTTTGGAAAGCTGCAAGCGAGCCGTCTTCCCCTGCATCCCCTGGCTTTGGGGCTTGGGCAGCTTCCACCCGTGATGTGGGGCATCTCCAGCTGCCTCCCACCCTCGCAGCTTGGGGAGAAAAGCAATTTTTTAAAATCTCGGCAATCGGGAGCAGTGGGCAGGGAGAGGATTTGGGGACAAGGACCAGACCCACCTCCTTTTATCCCCCATCCAAGGGGATTCCCCACCTTTAAATCCCTTTAAATCCCCCTGTATCAGCATCTGGATGAAACGAATTTTGTTTTAACTTTCCCGTCAGGTGCAGCTGGAGCCGCTCRGCTCGGCGGCGTCTGGGGGAAGGCCAGGTTTTATTGAAAAATATAATGGTGCCACCTGAAGTGTGATTTACTGCACTGTCCACTCCTCGGACTTGATAATATATTTCTATTAGATTTCCTTCTTTTCCCTCCCTTCTCCTCGCGAAGAGTGGCAAGTTTCTCCATCTGCCTGACACCTTCTTAGGCTTAGGCAAAATAAATGTTGATTTTCATCAGGAGGAAGAGCGCTGGAAGTCCTAATTCTCCGGCGAGGCTGACAAGCTCAGCAAAAGCAGCCCGGCTTTCGACGGAGAGCTCGTGATCTAACCCCGGTTCTTCTCTTTGGAAGCAGTTCAATCATCGTAATGAAAAAGGGGTTTCTTAGCCTGGCTTTCGCTAACTAGAAATTATATACCTGGTTCCTGGAAGATGGATTGTGTGGCTGCCGAAATGCAGAGAAGAAAGCGGGGGGAGAGAGTGAAGGCGCGCGAGATGCGACCCAAGATTGATCACGCCATTTGCAGGATCTCCCATGCACAAAAGTGGAAAATATATTTTCGTTTGCCGGGGTGGGTTAAGCGACACCCCCGTTTTCTCCGGGTCCCCCCCACCTCCCCGCCCCAGCTTTTGTGGCAGGGTGTTTYGGGATGCGGTGTTTGCCTGTCCCCGGCTGCTCCCTGCGGGGTGAAGCATCCATTGCTCCATCCTTTCCAGGAGCAGCATCTCCCTCCATCCGAGGTGAGAAACTGGAGCGGTTTAGTCCTTTTACAACCTATTTTGGTTGTATTTCATTTTTGCCCTCCTCCATTTTTTGAGGAATACATTTGAAATCAAGCGTGGATACTCTGAAAGCATCTCGGCTCCATGCAACCCCGTACCGAAGTCGGGAAGCTAATTACAGTTGATTTAAAAATCACCTTTTTTTTTTTTCTCCCCCCCAAAAAAAAGAAATCTATATTTCTACTTCTGTAATTGTATTTGCTTTGAATTGCAAAGCGTGAGTTTCGTGCCGCTGCACGGATATTAGCTAATGAAGTTTCCTCGAGGGGAATTGAGCCGTTTCCACTATTCTTGTTGGACCGGGGCTGCGGTTGCTGGCGGGGCAGGAACGAGGAGATGCTGATTTTGACCCTTTGAGGTTGATGGGCAGCGGCTCTGCTGGACCCTAATTACAGCAACTGGGACCAGATTTGGAAATCCCAGGCTGGGAAAACCAGCTGGTTCGATGCAAAAGGGATACTTGGGGTCAGCTGGAAAATTAGGAGCGTGGTCAGAGGCCAAACAGGGTGCAATGGGCGTCTGCTCAGCTTTGCCGTTCCCTGAAGCCGAATTTGGCTGCGTCGCCGGTGACTAATAGCCGAGTCCGTCGTGGCTGCTGTGCAGCCCTCTGATGTATGGGTGTTATATTAAGGGTGGAAAGGTGCTAAATGAGCCCTCTTTATTTTACATAAATTAGCTCAAAAGCTATGTATCACTGCCACGGCGGCTTAGACTCTGAGCAAGTTTGTTTACCCAAGTTTAAAAGGAAAGAAAAACTCTCGGTGGTTCCCCGTTGTTGGATGCTGCTTGGGGTCCTCACCCCTCCTGCCACCCCTGCCCCAAAACCTTCTCCTTTGGGCTTTCAAGGCTGCTCGAAGGTGCTCATGGTCCCACCTCCGCGTTGGGCATCATTGTTGGGAAGTGGGATGCGGCGGCGAGCGCTGACGCTGGGTTTTTGCAGAAACATGGGCAAGTTGCGTGCTGCTCATCCAGAACATCTGCAGCTGGATGGGATTTGGGCTGGATTCCCTCCAGCTCCTCCATGATCTTCTCCACCTCCTGTAATCCCAAGTGAGAGGGGACTTTTCCCACTAAACCTCATCGCTCAACAAACTGTGGGTCCTTTTTTCTGGGAAACCTCCTCCTTTTCCCATCTGCATTCGTCTCAGTGTCTTCTCCTCGCCCAAGTGGCCACCACGCTCCTGCGCACCCCTCAGTCTGGCAGGGAAAACCCTGTAACCACCTCTCTGCACCCTTCAGGGATGGGAAAGTAGGAGAAACTCTGCAGAAAGGCATGTGGAGCATTGTGGTTGAAACGGAGGAGAACTGCACACTGTCCACCCTGGTCCATGGGCTGTGCCTGGACTCATCCTGCAAAGAAGTCACCTCCCAGAGGCACTTCATGGGGTTTCGGCTTTATATGAGCATCTGGGACCCTTTCTGGGGGAGGCACAGTGCTCCACTAAGCAGAAGTGATCGCCCAGAGCATCTTGGAGGGATGCTAGGGGTGGTTGAAAACCGAAAAACCTTTTGCCCCAAAAATCTTTGCATCTTTTGGTGTGACCAAGCTGCTGAAAAGCATCATCCGAGCCCTGGGACCTGGAACCTAAGACCTGGCCAACGTCTGCTCGATGGCAGCAACCGCTTAAGAGCCTTGCCCATCGCCTTGGGCTTGCCCAGGTTGAATCCCCAAACCCCATCTCATCCAACCCCATGGCTTTCCAGGCAGCAGCGATTTATCACAAGCTTTTTATCACGGGGCAGTGATAAAATCCCATCAGCTCCACGGCCCTGAATCCCTGGGTGCATTTTGGTCCTCGTTTGTCCCTCCGCTGCCTCATAATTGGCAATTAGTGGGGTCGGCTCCCTGTCCCAGGTCACTCCAGGGTCCTCGGGACAGCAGAGCTATCCCCAAACCTTTCACAAGCACGGCCAGAGCACTGAGCGTGAGTTAACCTCTTGCTTGCTGGTGCTCTGCTCTTGTCTGCTCCAGCTCAGCCCCAAAGCAGGTCGTGATGCTCACCCTGTGCTGCAATTTGAAGGTTTGGCTACTTTTTTATTTTCTTTTTCACCCGTAACTTGGGGATTTTGCAGCAGACTCGTTACTCTGCGGTGGGAAGGGACCTGCGAATGCATCTGTCTCGTGCCGCTTGCCGGGGAGGCTGAGGATGCTCGGGGATTTGGGGAACCAAGCCAGCTCCATCCCAGCCATGACCAAGGGGGACGTTGGCTCTGGGCTCGCAGGGAGACACAGCCCCACCCCAAAGGGACCATCACTGCACCGAAAAGCTGGGGAAAGGGCCACGGGGCAGCAAGGCCAGGCTGAGCACTGCGTTGGGGACACGCGTGTCCCCGCCAGCGGGCTGGCAGGGCAGCGGGGGAGCCACGACCATCGCTGCGGGCTTCAGGATGGGAGGCATGGGATGCAATTAGATGGGCTCGTTTATTTTTCTCCATTTGCTCACTAATTAATCCTTCCCGCTGGTGATACCGTGCCCTCTGGGGCAGCTTTTACTCCCTTTTCCTACTGTTAAAGCATGAAGCACCGGGGCTGCGGGAGCAGCAGAGGAGCGTGGGTTGCTCTTGTGCCTGCGTCCCGAGGGATTTCCAAGGTGACCCGAGCCAACCTCAATGACTTTCTCCTCTTTTCTTCCTTTCCGCTCCCAGGCAGCGCCAAATGGAAGAGGACTTTGCCGCCGGCATCCTCACGGGACTCCGAAAACACCCRTCTCGAGGAGGGTGGCAGAGGTGAGGCTGGTGGGTGCTGTTGAGGTCGGGTGCTGCCAGGGCGGAGGACCACCCGCATCCCCGGTGCCCGTGCCCATCTCCAGTGCGTTAACCCACCGCAACCAGGCAAGGAGAAGCCCTGGGGTGTCCAGACGCGTGTCACCCACCTCCCACCATCAGCTTTTCCTTTCCTCCCTCCAGGCAAACGGCTGCAGATCAAGCCCCGTCTATGAGCAAGACCTGACCCCGCGGCAGCCGACCAGCTCAGGAACCGCAGAGCCGGGCATGACCTGGCACCTACCTCAGGACGCCGCAGCCGGATGCGGCACCCCCTTCTCGTCTTGCTTTTCTGGGACATCATTTTGGCAAGGAGCCGGGTGGCAGCGTGGGGAAGCACCACCCGTTCCCGCTGGAAAGCGTCTTTGTTTGAAATCTTTTAATTTGCCAATAAATTATCTTTTCAGCTGGTTTATTGAAGGTGAACCCTGCCGCCAGGCTCCTTGGATGCTTGTGGGACTGGGAAGAGGCTCCTATCCCCATCGGTCCTCCCACAGATCGTGGCTCTGCTGCTGTCCCGGACGCAAGGTGACACGGGGACCTGAGGAGCTTAATGCCATCACCCGACGTGCCCATATCCAGGTCAGCCACTATACTGGGGACAAGCATGGCCGGCGGTCGCAAGTCACCGTGTCGGAATGTAATGGGGCGTAAAGCCCCCGCACGGCTTAGCCCCGATCTCTCCATGCCAAGAGCCCACCTGCATCCATCCCGCTCCATCCTCTTGGTTTTGGGAGATTTCTTGGAGCGGAGCCGTGTGCCGAGAGCATCCCTAGTGGAAACGTGTGTCGGGAGCAGCGTTGAGCTCACACCAAATGCTCCCGTAGCATGTCGGGATCTCCCATGGCCGGTTGCACCCTGACCCCCACCTCTCCCCATCCCAGCGGGGGTTTGGTCTCCCTTGGGAGACCCAAACCAGCTCTTTCGGGATTTTTTGGGGAGTGACTCCAAATCCAGGCAGGAGCAAAGCATGGGGAGAGTGTTGCACTGAGACGAGTACTGCCGGCTGTGCAGCTACTGACGCGATGGGTTTTTGCATCTGTGGGTACAATTTCCAGGGGGATTTTGGGGTGGCGGATGCTGTTCCCTCACACGGATGCAATCTTGGGAACAGCTGCAGGATCTCCCCTTGCCAAGAGATGCCGAGAGCTGGGGGCAGCCGTGTGGGGTGGCTGGATTTGCCCATCCACTGTCCCTCAATCGCAGCACCTTCAGGCAAAGCCCTGCGGGGAAATGGCATCAGCAAGGACGTGGGTGAGCGCTGGGGCTCCCTGGGGACCCAGCACCCAGGTGCGCTTGACAGTGGGGTGGGTGATGAAACCACCACGATGCCGTGGGGCTCAGGTGCACCATGGCTCCAGCAAGGGGCTGACGGCTGCGGTTTTACCCCTTCCCTGCAACTGGATGGCGCGGGTCCCCGCGGGGGTTCCCCTTCCCCAGGTGATCCCCACGGAGGGGTTATCACCCCACGTCTACAGGCTGGGATGCTTCCCCCTGCCCAGCTTGTGGCGGGGGATTTATCGCCTGGCTCGGGTGACTCGGGACACGGCGTGCCACCAAAGGCGCGATGTCATTAATGTCTGTCACCTCCCCGGGCTCCTGTTTAATGATGCTGCCCGCTGCTGAACCGGCAGCTGATGGGGGGGGGTTTAGTGCCACTTGGAGACCAGTTTGGGGTGGCTGCGTCCCCAGTATCCCCCCAGCCATTGCGAGGACCAGCGAGTCCCCCTCCTGGGGCTGCACTCATACCCCAGCCTGTGTACAGTGAGCTGTTTTTTAATAAAAACTTTGTCGTTTCCGTTGATATTAAATGTCTTTTATTAACCCGTGTGTTTTGATATGTAAATAAAGAGTTTCTTCCCTGGGATGCCCGGTCAGAGCGTGGCTTTGCTCTTTTTTGCAGCGGTACTAGACGAACATCCCCTCGAGGAGCTGCTAATGCTGGTGGAGGGGCCACTCCGCTCCTCAAATCTTTCAGGGTTTTTAATTATTACAGCTTTTTCCCCCTTTACGCAGAAAGGATGTTTCTTCGCATGGTGGTTTCCTAAAAAAAAACCACCCTAAAAATGCACTAAATTCACTAAAATTCACTAAAAATTGCCCCGGAGGAGACGATGATGCTGTGAGTCCCCAGGGATGGCCGGTGCGGGGTGATGGTGGCCGGGAGCTTCGGTGCTTCCCGTGACCGTGGTTCCCTAACGAGCAGGCTAACGGGGATTAAGGCTCGCACTGTACTAATTAAGCGAGGCAATGAGTAGCTCACTGAGAGCTGTGGCTCTGCCGCCCACCGATGCCGCTGCTCCCTTCCCAGGGAGGATTGTAATTTATTGCCGGCTGTCRTTAAAGCACTGCTTGGGGGTGATTAATTTCCGAGTAGGGATAAACGCGGCCCCTGGAGAGGTGTCGCTGAGCCCCGGTGGGTTCCCTGCCGCCAGCAGCCACGACGCCTCGGTGATGGACCCCCATGGGGATTTATCCATCCTCCCCATGAAGCTGGGGATGCTGCAGCGATGGGTGCATGGCTGGGCTGTCCCAGGGCCCCTGGCAAGGACGTGCCCTGGGGGTGCCTTGGCCGGAGGGGTGGCACGGGGCAGCGTTTCTGGAAGACACCATAAACTTTTCCTGGAAAACCCTCCTGCGGCGGATGCTGCTGGCACAGGTCTTGGTCCCCTGCCGGGGAAGCAGGTGCTGGGCTAGCATCACCCGCCGGCTCACTTTTCTGCCTGTCATCAAGGTGGCTGTCCTCTGCTCTCTTCCTCCTCCTCCTCCTCCTCCTCCTCCTTGATGCCTATAGCTGGTCCCACTGTGGGCATCAGCCTCTTCGCATGATTTTTCCTTCCATCCCAAAATCATTTCCGACTCTTCTCCACGCAGCAACACCTGGATTTGTGCTGCGGATGCTGCTGGAGCATCACCAAGATGCTACCACCAGCTGATGGGGTGCATCATGGTGGTCACCACCCTCACCATGGGCTGATGTCCCCGCGAGGGCTCCCCAAGCCAGCAGCACCCCAGATTGGGTGCTTGTGCACCATCACCCCATCATCAACCAACTGGGGAAACTGAGGCAGCACCCACGTGGGCACCCAGGCACCCAGCCCAGTTCGAAGGGTTAAAGGGGCACACGAGCTGCCCGCTCTAAAAGCAAAAGGTGACGCCATTCCACCGCCATCCCACGGCCACCAACCTGGTTATGTCACTCGACCGCTTGCGAGTAAACTTAGATGACCGGCCCCGGTGTTTGGCGTGGCGGGGAGGGCTGGGGACATGCCACGGGGCCCAGCCGCGCTCCCCCGGCCGTGTCACTGTACCCAGCCACCCTGCTAAAAATAACCCAAGGGGGGTGTCACGGGTGAGCGACGGCCCCGTTGGAGCCCGGCCCGTTCTTAATCTCTTCGTGGCTTCTGTCCCATCGTGGGCGGCAGCTGCTGATGGGGGCCGGGTGCCCCCAAGGTGCGAGGAACTCCGGGGAGGAATGCGGTGCCAGGAGTAGGGAGGTGGCACCACATCCCGGACCGCCCCCCCCCCCGCCCTTTCCCAGTGTGGGACCCCGACATCCCACTGCTGAGGGGAGACCGATGCTGCATTCGGGGTCACACAATTAAGCAAATAGGGGTTAAAAAACACCCCATGAAAAGGGTTTTTGGTTGCAAAAATATCAAGATCCCCTTTTCGTRCCCTTCTCTAGCCCCCCACCCCAAGTTGGGGGGGGGGGTGTCCCATTATCCCCTGCCCAAGTTTGRGGTCTCCGATATGGGATAACCTCCAGTAGCGCCGGGGTCCAGGGGACACACACGGGGTTTTCTCTTCCTCCATCCGTGATCCTCCCTGGGGAGGGACAACTCCCCCCCCATCTGCCCCGACTCAATTTTACCTTGATAGGAGGAGAAAGATGGGAAAGGGGACAACAAGCACCCCAAACCCTCCAGAGGCCAGATCCAGTAAAAGAAATTGTGTGGGGGTTTTTAATTGCTGGGGATGCGGCAGGWTAAAGGGTTTTCTTCCCCCCAAAAAAGCTTTTTTGCATTAATTTGGCCTAAATAATTCCTGCTTTTGACTGGTCAGTTAGGACCTGGGGAGGGCAGTGTCTCCTGTCCCCAAGTCCCCGAGTGGGGGGATGGCCATCAGCTGGGCGAGGGGACCGTCATCCCCTACATCCCATGGAGCTGCCTGTGGGGTGCGGTGGGGCAGGATGCGGCCGGACTGGGATGTAGTGGGACCAGGGCTGCAACCTGCAGGGCGCTGAGGATGATCCTRGGCCCTGAGGGGGATTGCTACATGGTGGGTGGTTATTGATAGCCTCTGTGGGATGAAACGGGTCTGCCCTTGGGGTTAGGTGGGATAACTCGATGGCGACGGCCCTGTGCCTCAGTTTCCCTCAAACAACTTGGTGGGACCAGGCTGCTGTGTGCCCCATCCCTGGCCTCGGTGCATGTCCCCATCCTAACCCCAACCCCTCCCCCGCCCCCAGCACTGACCATGACCCCCCCCGGTGTTAACCCTGACTCTCGCCCAGGCGCCCCAAACATCCTCATCCCTCCCGTGCTGCAGCTGCAGCAGCCACGAGGTGGCAGGGCTCAGAGCAGCRTGGCCACATCCAACCCAGGGCCTCATCCTGCCTTGGGCTGAGCACCCCATTGCCACTCAACCAGCTACCGCTCGGTGCCGGTAACGCCTTTTCCATGTACTGGGATGGCAGTCGTCGTCCTCGAGCTGGTGACGCTCCTTGCCACGTGCCGGGCGCAAATGTCACCTCCCGTGGGCACGAAGCCAGAGGCAGCGGCGAAACCGGTCCAACACCGCTGGCGTGCGCGGAGCCGGCTGCGGCGCATGGGGGCTGCTCCCTGACTTGTGGGAACATCAAAAAAAAMCCCCAAAAAACCCCCAAAACCCACAAAAAAAAAGATATATGGCTTTCTGCAAGGATGGCAAGCCCTCCCCATGCCCCGGGAAGGATGCTGGGCTGCTCCTGCCTGGGAAAACCGAGCTGGGGAAGGGACTGCACCCCAATGTCAGGCCTGGCACCCGCAGGGGTTGCGGGAGGCCGTGGTCCTTCAGCGAGGCGGCATGAAACCTGATTTTGGGATTAATAATCCCCATTCTGGGTCTTTCCCATCTCTTTGGGAGGAAATTATCATTGCTTTTCTGTTTTTCCCTACTTCTTACTTGGGCCCAGGGTGGTTGGTGGGAGCTACGGGGGGTGAAGGCACATGGTGGGACCGGGGGTGCCCCGGGGGGGGGTTCCCCGGGGGGGTGCCCCGGGGTACGGCCCCCCCCCCGCCCGCCACCTCTCTCGCCCGCGGGCAGCGCCGAGCCCTTTCCCCGCGGAGATTGACAGCCACCCCGCGGCGTTGCCATGGGGATATGCAAATCACGCCGCGCTGATAGGCGGGAAGCGATTGAGCCCGCCCTGAGAGGCGGGGCCGGGCCTCCCTTTCCCCCATATATAAGGCGGCGGGCTCCATTCAGCCGCCCGGCAGCGGCAGCGCCGAGCACCGGTAGCGGAGTGCGGGCAGGGAGCGGGCAGGGGGAGCGGCCCCCGCCCCCAGGGCGCCGTGCCCGTGTCCGGGAGGAGGAGGAGGAGGGCAGGGGAAGGCTCGCGGCCCGGGGAGGTGGGGCCGGGGCAGGTGCCAGGGGAGGCAGGAAGGGGCGGGCAGGGCGCTGCCTGCTTCTCGCCATTGGGAGCCGGCTTGCAGGCAGCGGAGGAGCCTGCCCCGAGGAGCCGCAGAGCCGTGCTGGAGAGCACCCGGTCCCGGCACCGACGGGGCTCCGCTTCCCGGTGGCGGCAGGGAGGAGAGCAGTCGGCCCGCAGCGTCCGCCGGAGAGTCCCGGAGCCCGGCTGCAGCCCGGAGCAGAGCCCCGCCGGAGGGTCCCGGAGCCCGGCTGCAGCCCGGAGCAGAGCCCCGCCGGAGGGTCCCGG